>OX940986.1:17389910-17963142 GCA_954871275.1 Leptopterna dolabrata | reverse complement strand
TTACATCTTGTTTTATTGACATACAAAAACATACATTAAACACATACAAAAACACATATATACTTTTTATGATGCCCTTATCTATCTAGCGGGTACCGCATGGTATTTCAATATTACTTTTTTAGTAACCAGGGAGTGGAACTGAATGATGACAGATTTTGAATGGTAACGGTGCAGGTGTTGGTGTGGACGCTGTACAGTAACATAATGTTTGAAATGTGAAGAGGTAGGTATCTCGTATCCAATATTCAATCAAAAATTTGCGACACGAGGCAGAAAAAAGTTCCAGTCATGCAGAATGTTCACATGACAAAATGTTTGAAGCTAGTAACTTTAACCTATTTTGACGATTCTTAACGATTTATAACCCATCGAAACTCCCAAATATCCCCCCTCTCCTCCCCCCCCCCTCAATGAGCATTTGATACTGTTTTTCTAATAAAAAATAATTAATCTACAAGAAAGTGGTTCATTTCTGTTGGTCAAAAATGCTAAAAATTGTTAAAATCACCATAACTTGATTTACAGTCACTACATGCGGTAGGTATCTAGTGGTGATTCAAGACAAAAGTGACTGTCTCAATATCTAAAAAAAGGACAAATTTTGGTTTTGTAGGTCCAAAATTTAATATAGTTCGTAAAAATAGCTAAAAATTACCAAAAATTCAAGTCAAGTCACCATAAATGTTCAATGGTGATAACTCGAAAATTCGCTCTCATGGCCATGCTGCACAGCTCGAACTTTTACCAATTTTTCACTCGCAAAATCTCCAATCTGAATTTTTGATTGCCCATCTTCAAACTCATCCTTTTGTTTTGCTATCCCGCAGATTTTGGGCACATTTAAGATTTTTTTCTTGTAGCCAAGAGCAGGATATCGTCTGGAAGGAGGACAAATATTATTATAAACATAATTATACATAGTAATACAGTTTTTTTAAAATCCAGGGATGGATTTTAGGATGCTTTGAAACGGGAACGAATTGAAAATCAGGTACATTTTCAAAAATGTATGTTTGTATTGAAGAAGAAAAAAAATTGAACCTTAAAATTTTGGACCGTTTGCAATCGCTCGGAGATCCGTGTAGAAGATGGCGAATACCCCAGAACTCGAATTCGAGTAGCTTTAACGAAATCGTTTCAATTAGCTCGACGAAAACTTATAAATCCCCTTTGACGCACCCGAACAAGGATAACGAGTTAATAAGGGAGAAGGAGCAATCAAGAACGGGGCCGCTGAGAAAGGAGACGGGGAACAACAGTTAATTGCATTAAAGGGTTTTCCACCGACGGGAGACGAGTCCCTCGAGCGCTAGGCAACAAACATCGGAGCCCCGAGCTCCAACCCTCCCTAGCTACTTCTACGCCCTCATTCTTCTTCCTCGTCCTCTCGAACCTGTTGAGGCAGTAACAAGTAGGGGCTCCGCTATCGACCCGCGCTATCCTCTTCGCGATTTCCACCCACACGATTGGCATCCAACCAAAAAAGACGCAAATAAAATAAGGGTGCCAGAACTGTTCTTTTTCTTACGTTCGTTCTCCACTCAACCTGTTTTTTGCTTTCCTGCAGTTGGAAGATCTTCAGCTCCACCTCCACCCGTCCGTCCGTAGAGGGAATTTTCATACTCTTCCTACTGCAGTTGGAAGTGTATGAAATTCACGTAGAGTATGCAGAGTATGAAATCCCCGTAGAATATGAAGAGTATGAAGTATCCACGTAGAGTATGAAGTATGAAGTATCCCCAGTAGTATGAAGTATAAAGTATCCCCAGTAGTATGAAGTATCCCCGTAGAGTAGGAAGAATGAGTATGAAGAAAGTATCGCCGTAGAGTATGAAGTATCCCCCGATGAAGTATGAAGTATCCCCGTATGAAGTATGAAGTATCCTCGTGTGAAGTATCCACGTAGAGTATGAAGAGTATGAAGTATCCACGTAGAGTATGAAGTATGAATTATCCCCGTATGAAGTATGAAGGATCACCCTAGACTCCTAGAGTATGAAGTATCCCCGTATGAAGTATGAAGTATGAAGTATGGTATGAAGTATCCCCGTATGAAGTATCTTCGTATGAAGTATCCTCGTATGAAGTATCCCCTATCTATGAAGTATCCCCGTATCTTGTATCCCTGGATGAAGTATCCCTGAGTATGAAGAAAGTATCCCCGTAGAGTATGAAGTATGTAACAGAGCGGCTGTTTTCGAGTCGTTTTTTTGGTCCGGTGGAGACGGGGTCGGTGAGGGAAATTCCCTTCTAGACCAGCGAGATTATCACCGGTTAAGAAGGGATATCGATTAGGCTTCCGCTCACCGATCCCGTCTGCGCCGGACCAAAAAACGACTCGAGAACAGCCGCAGTTACAAGTATGAAGTATCCCGAGTATGAATTTTGAAAGCAGCCTCGTAGAATGAAGTATCCCTGTAGAGTAGGAAAAATGAGTATGAAGAAAGAGTATGAAGTATCCCTGTAGAGTAGGAAGAGTATGAAATACCCGTAGAGTATGAATTTCCGTAGAGGGAATTTTCATACCTACTCACTCAGTTTCCACTTGTGCAGACTGCAGTTTACATTGCAATGGGTCTAAAACTACCCGCACGAAGTTTTGAAAATCCGGTTTTTTAATGTTTTAAAGCTCTCTGAATCCATCCATGGATTTTAAGATTTTGCTTTGGAGTCTACCGATTTAGCGGAAGGTTTGTGATTTACTTTCGCGAGGAAAACAGTTTTTTGTCCTCCAAAATCTCCCCACGCGTTTTGCGTTTCAGACGGCGTACGGAAATCCTTGCAATGCCCGGATAACTACCCGAAAGAACGGCCGCAATTCGCTGAAACTCGGAGGGCAGGCGCGGGTTAAGCTGGTCGAATTTCCTCAAAATCAGAATGTAACTCTCATTTGAGCATGCGCAATAGTGAAATCCTTGTAACGCCCATAACTACCAGAAAGAATGGTCGTAATGAGCTGAAATTCATAGGGTAGATGGGGGTTGGGATTAAGATGATCCGTATAAATTTCATCTAAATTAGACATTAGCTGATTTGTGCGGATACGCGTCAAATTACTCCAATCATCCAGACGATTAGGTACACAATAATTTATTGTAATTTATGATTACGTTATGGGCTATAATTATGTCACAACCGTTGATGTAATACATTCAACTCATCTTTTCTACAAAAAGAAAATTGGCTGGTACCTACTATAAAGGGCTATAGAATAGGAAATGTCGTAAAAATAAGCAATTTTACGTGTGGAAATGTGAGAGCACGTGATATTCAGAATCAGCGTAAAAAATTCCCTGCATGCAGCTGATTTTCTTCCTAATATATCTTGGCCCTTCTATCCGCCGGAACTCCTATCCACTTCCATCAAGCTATGAAAAACCCTATTAACAACCTCCAATAACCCATATCGTTTTTGCATCTATGTGTTACCCAATCCAAGGGGTGTATTGCTTCACTTTGAAAAACCACAATCGCAAAATTTATTTAGTACCTGCTTAGTTAGCCATCATGTGGTTTGAATGTGGGCCAGGAAAGTTATGAGATGCCTCGCACCTGATGTTTTAGCGAATTTTCAAAGAAAATGAAGCTATTGCAATGGCTTCGAAATTTAAATAATATAAATTTTTGGAAATTTTCTTCATAGAAATCCGTTTCAGACCATTCTAAAACGATTCCTGAAATTTAACACTTTTTTATATGTATATATATATATATTTATTTATATATGTGTCACTCCAGACGATAACTCTCGATAGAATTGAGATAAACAGCTCAAATTTGCACAAAAAATCTATCTTGGCAATCGAAAGGCTAAGTTCGAAGATGGGCGAAATTGGCCTACTCTAAGGAGGGTTTTGGCGCATTTAAAGTGCGCAAAAATTACCCAAAAATCCCCAAAATGTTATTTTCCAACAAGTGACCCCTCATTTTAAAGGTTTTTGCACGCTGAACACGATGGTGGAATCGGATTTTAGATATCTTGATCCGTTCTCAAATTAGAGCATTTAAAGTGCGCAAAAATTACCTAAAAATCCCCAAAATGTTATTTTCTAACAAGTGACCCCTCATTTTAAAGGTTTTTGCACGCTGAACACGATGGTGGAATCGGATTTTAGATATCTTGATCCGTTCTCAAATTAGAGCATTTAAAGTGCGCAAAAATTACCCAAAAATCCCCAAAATGTTATTTTCCAACAAGTGACCCCTCATTTTAAAGGTTTTTGCACGCTGAACACGATGGTGGAATCGGATTTTAGATATCTTGATCCGTTCTCAAATTAGAGCATTTAAAGTGCGCAAAAATTACCCAAAAATCCCCAAAATGTTATTTTCTAACAAGTGACCCCTCATTTTAAAGGTTTTTGCACGCTGAACACGATAGTGAAATCGGATTTTAGATATCTAAATCCGTTCTTAAATTAGAGCATTTAAAGTGCGCAAAAATTACCCAAAACTAGGATAATCTTTAAACTCTTACCCCCACCCCCTTAGAGTGGTCAGATTGAAAAATGTGAGAAGTATTAATTGAAGACGAGAGTTCGAAGCAAAAAAGGGGGAGGCAAACGATTAGTACAACTCCTTGAATTTACCCACAGCGATCAAATAAATAAGCACTTAGTACAATTACGTAATAAACAAACGGTAGAATCAGGATGGACAAAACGTACAAATTAAAATAAATACGAAGAGAATATACATAGAAAACCAAATTTTAGACCGAAGTTTTCCTTTATTCAAAACCATAGCCATTAATTCGAATATTTCTTTGAAAATTCGCTCATTAAGTCATGCTGCATGACTGATTTTTTTTTGAATTGTGTGTTCTCAAAAACTTCTGTAATCTATTTACTCTATTTACTATTATATCAATCTTTCATATGAATTTGATCAAAATGAAGGAAATTTAGAATTACAAGCTTACATTTTTACTTTTCTTACCGAACCCGAAAGGGTAATATTATAGTAACCACCCTAGAATAAACCTTCCTAAACAAAACGTAAGTGTACTTCTAACGGATACGATCCATGTATTACATTTGGCCACCATGTTGCCTGAATATGGGTAAGGAAAGTGTTGTGTGATGCGTCGCACCTGATGTTTTTGCATTGTGTCTCCTCAAAAACTTCTGTGATCTATTTACTCTTATATAAATCTTTCATATGAATTTGATCAAAATGAAGGAAATTTAGAATTACAAGCTTACATTTTTACTTTTCTTACCGAACCCGAAAGGGTAATATTATAGTAACCACCCTGGAATAAACCTTCCTAAACAAAACGTAAGTGTACTTCTAACGGATACGATCCATGTATTACATTTGGCCACCATGTTGCCTGAATATGGGTAAGGAAAGTGTTGTGTGATGCGTCGCACCTGATGTTTTTGCATTGTGTCTCCTCAAAAACTTCTGTGATCTATTTACTCTATTTACTCTTATATAAATCTTTCATATGAATTTGATCAAAATGAAGGAAATTTAGAATTACAAGCTTACATTTTTACTTTTCTTACCGAACCCGAAAGGGTAATATTATAGTAATCACCCTGGAATAAACCTCCCTAAACAAAACATAAGTGTAATTATACCTAACGGATACGATCCATGTATTACATTTGGCCACCATGTTGCCTGAATGTGGATAAGGAAAGTTGTGTGATGCCTCGCACCTGGTTTGTAATGGGGAATTCTTCTAAATTTCCACACAATCTTCGAGAATGCACCGCCCTACTGGGGTTCCGAACGTTGTGATCAGTTTCTATTGTTGGGCTTTCGACGTAAACAGAATACAGATTATGTTTGGACTCCTGCCCGCCCTCCTGCGTTATTGTCGAGGAACGCCGATTTCCAGCCCTGCGGTCATCCCCCCCATTTCCTGTGTTACGGGGACGGACTGTTCAGATATCTGGAAAGATACAGAGAGGTCTTCCGCGCCAGAACGGGATTACATCCCATTTCACTCCGGGACGCAGTATTTCTTATCGCAACTCCCGGCCGTTTCCCTTGCAGCAATGACAATCTCCAAGGGAGGTCCGAAGCCTCTGGGACGGTTTCCTACGTTAAATTGAAAGAAAATAATATATGTGGTGTCCGCTTGTTGTGTGTGCCTTTCCTCGGGCCATAAAGAACTGTTTTTGCATGCAAGGGGCTCCCGTGATGCGGAGGGGTTTTAATCTCGAAGGGTGCGGGATTCCCTTTTCAGAATGGTTACCCTCCCGGTTTTTACTGTCCTTCCAACTCCTCCAGTAATTTATAGCCCTATTTGTATAGCAAACATAGTTTGGTGCCCATGTTTATTTTTATTAAAAAAACAGAAATAGAAGGCTAGAATGTTGTTTCCTTCCGGCGATAATTGAATTGTTTGTTCTTCTTGCCGCATCCCACGTCCAATTTTCGACCCCCTGAACAATAATAACAAGTTTCTTCACGAATACGACTCTTCTTTTCAGACAGTACGAGTACATGCTATGGACATCATCATTTATTCCAAAGATCTTCTTTACTGCACAACACTGGTCTCATTTATAATCAAGTTTCCACGTTTATAATCGTTCCATCGCTTCACTGGATTGCGCATAGAAGTCATAGTAAAAAAAAATAAAATCTCGCAAGATTTGAGAAAACGTCAACGAAATCGGTAGGATAGAACCGGAAATGTGAGGGTTAGGCAAAAGGTTTTCGTTTTCCACACATGCGCAGACGCTACTAGAGACGCTACCGATTTAGTCCGCATGATCCTTGGGAATTCGGGTAAAATCGGTCGGATAGAAGCGGAGTTACGGTAGTATCTCTATTTTGGTACTCTGATACCAAGGTGAACAGCCACAGGCGTAATCCTCAACATTCAATTAGCGAATTTTCGAGGAAAATGAAACTACCTACCTATAAATTGCAATGGGTCAAAAACTTTCAGACAATTTTTTATAGGCAAATCCGTTTCAGAGCATCCTCAATTCATCCCTGGATTAAAAAAAAATGTATGCGTATAAATAAATTATGTATTTATATATATGATTCACTCCAGACGATATCTGACTTTGGGTGCATGATAAAAATTCCAAATTCCGCCAAAATGTTCGTATTGCCAAACAAAAAGATGAGTTCGAAGATGAGAAATTTTCAAAAATTTTAAGGGGGTCAAATTTGAGTGTTTAGGAGTTTTTTAAAAATCGGTAAAAACGGCTAAAATTGCAAGCAACTGATATAGAATCACTGAAAGCGGAAGGGTGGCCATTTCAATTGTTTAAAAAAATACAGAATAAGGGTCAAATTTGGATTTTTGGGAGGTTAAAAATTGGTATTAAGGGCTAGAATCCATATTAACTCACCTGAGGTTGTGTGGGATGGTGAGAGACGACAGAAAGAGGGACTAATTCTATGCTACAAATACTTTTCTCTAAAAAGAATGGGTCAGATTTGACTTTATAAGGTTCAAAAATCGGTAAAAATGGCTAAAATCACGAAAAAATGATCCTAATGTTACGAAAAGAGGTATCGTTTCGTGCTATATCACCTTTTTATACAATAGCTCGAATATTTCCTTGAAAATTCGCTCTTATAGCCATGCTGCATGACTGGAACTTTTCATTTTAAAATTGTATAAATAAGTCGAGACATTCAGGAATTTTCTCCCATGGACCTCTTCCAGCAAAAGTTTTGCGATTCCTATCTAAGG
Source organism: Leptopterna dolabrata (assembly GCA_954871275.1). Classification (NCBI taxonomy): domain Eukaryota; kingdom Metazoa; phylum Arthropoda; class Insecta; order Hemiptera; family Miridae; genus Leptopterna; species Leptopterna dolabrata. Next base: position 17,955,464 of record OX940986.1, on the reverse strand, counting down.
TCTAAGTCCTACCTAAGGTCGTTGGAGTCTTAAGATTCCAACGCGGTTCGGTTTTATTTGAACAGTTTTCCGTCGTTCCCCTCTCCCGCAACCTCCATAATCCATAACCGAAAGTTTCATACAATTTTGTATTTCATTAATGCAGATTCTGCAACATTGTTTTTACTATCTCTTTTCCTACAATTTCGAAGATTTCAGAATCCAGTTGAACGTCATCATGAGCTCAGCTTGGATGAAATGGTGACGAGAGGCCCCTGGGACTTGGCACCGCAAACGGGTTTTGGCTCCATCAGGATTCCACAGGGATTTATGGGGTGGGGATTTGTGGACCGACCCCTCCACAGAAAGGTTTTCCAGTTCCGAAATCGCTAGAGGATGTTTCAGGGAGAGGGCCAGGGATTTGAAACGATTTGTTTTGGAAGAGGATGGAAAGTTTGTCCCCTCCTCCCTGCCCGTTAACAACGGAAGTGCATTAGAGTAAAACACATGGGAACCGTCGCAGGTTGCAATTGCCGATAACCGCAGGCGGGTCACACGGAACTTGGCAACTCGCGTCAACAGATGGGCGAAGAGTTGAGCGAGTGAAAAATCGATAGCTTATAATTGAAAAACACACGGGGTAAATGATTCCAGTATTGGGATTGGTGGGGGGGTCCAGACGCCGTGAAAAACTCTGCTGGATCGTTGGAGATCTGTCAGTTCATTAGAAAGCTTTTCACACCGATCGAAAGAAGACAACAAACCGCCACATCACTCCCCTTCCCAAGAACAGTCACTCACCACGGCAAAGGTGAGGTGACGACGACAGAAGTGACAGTTCCAGGCATAGAACGAGCTGATGAACAGGATATTAGGTGAGGTAACAGCCTCATTCCTAAAATACTGAGGTAAAGCCTCACTCAGCACTCAGTGGAGGATTTGTCACCCTGGCTTATATCCTGCCATACGAATTTAGTTTGCTGATATGAGACTATCCTCCAGTCGAATAAACTCCATGAATTTCATTAAAATCTCTCGTTGATGCCAGCAGTTATTCGTATGGCAAAACGATTTCCCGTTTCTGCAGGATGGCTGAGGTTTCCATGCCCGGGTTCTGGGACTAGAGAAACAACTATACTGAGCTGTTAGTATCGAGAGTAGATAGAATAAGTATGTTCTGGCGCAGGGGCCAGCCTTCAAGACCTGTGATACTAAACCCGAACGACACAAACTAGCAGCACATTACGAATTTTTCGAAAAAATTTACGTAATTTAACATGTTTGTATCATGTTTTAGCCCTGGGGTACTAGCATTTTTTGCGAGTCGATTTTGCGCGTCAATTTTGAGCGTCAGATTTGAGCGTCAAATTTGAGCGTCAATTTTAAGCGTCAAATTTTTTCGCGCACAATGCATAGTGGTTTTCACGTACAACCGAGTAGTTGCTAGGGAAATGAAACTTCTTTCATTTTCATCGGACAAAAATCGTTTTCCATTCGTTGGAAAGCTCTTGATTTATCAAGAATTTATTTCGTATTTGTTCTTGGTATTTATTTCCTAGTTTCATACTATAACTATATAAATGAATGTTGTTATAAATGGATAGTAAACAATGTCGCTTGTTTGGTTGTCACGTTTTAACATGTTTCATCTATGGTGCTCAAGAAATGTAGACAAGACATCGTCAGAAGAAACGAGCACATACGTTTCAAGTAGTAGATTTCTACCTAGCCTTCACTTTTCGAGTTAATAACATGATACATTTTGGTTTATTATTTTCAATAATGAACCATTGGAATCGAGCATGAAAAAAAAAATTCTTACCCCCCCTCAAAATTTGATGGTTTACGTTTCAAGGTATGTAGAATCCAAAACTGCAATAAAAATATTTCTGTCTGTCCGCCGTACGCCGTACGCCGTACACCGTACGCCGTACGCCGTACGGGCCACTTTTCTTAGTTACCATGAAAAAAAATTGATGAAATTCGGGTTATAGGTTCCGTTCGGCGTCTAGTTGGTCCTCGAAGCTCGACGTTACTGTGAGTCATCTCTAAGGGGTTCAAAATAGGGGTTGAAATTTTCAAAACGCCTATACCATTTTTTTACGTAAATATTTTTACGGTTTTAAATAATTCTTGAACTTGCGAGTTTTTTAAGACCATCCGGAGCATCGTACGTCCAGCCGTTCGTTCACAGTAAGGCCCCGAAGTTTGCACCGACAGGCATTTTCGACTCCAGTGTGAATGAAATTGTATACAATTCAAACCAAATCTCGTAACCAGAGACGCGCCCACAATAGGAATTTGTGAATACGGCCAATCATTGGTAGGGATCACCTGATTATATTGGCGGAGTATGAAGTCGAGTTGGTTGTTCTGTGATATTATTTAATTTGAAAAATGATGGCTCTTTTGGAGTTTGTTAGGTAGTGAAACTTGAACAAACGTTGAAGTATTATTGATGGGTAAATTATTACTACGGTAAATTATTACACAACGGTTCATTATACCATCTACGTAGAAGGGGCTGGAGTTTGTTGGTAGGTACTTTTGCAACTTTTTTCACTCCTCATCAACAATTTCTTTTCAGAACTTCATTATGTGTGTTTCTTTTTGTTAGGTACTGTTTGTCATCGGCAGAATTATTTTAGCAACATTTAACTCGTGATTTAGGTAGGTACCTAGTAACGAGTACGGGGTTAGGTACTAACCTACGGAGGGTCTGCGATCTACATAATATGTATATAATAGAATAGTACATATTATATTATATAGACGGGTTATCTATACATAGAGCTGTGATCTGTAACAGGAGGGTATTCTATACAAAATAATAAACCGTTGTGCAGGGATTTGCAGCGTTTTGGTTCTGAAACATAAATAAATTTCAGTTTATCTGATCTTCGTAAGTTGTTGACGCCGTTCCAAGAATAATTATGATCGACACGCCTCTAGCGGATGCCTCGTATTTATATTTAAAAATGGCCCTTTCAGACGGCAGGCGTACATACGAGTAGTAAAGTAAGCTACTGGTTGTAAAAAATGAACTCATTTTGTATTTAGTCAAAAACTATTGACTAAAAAAATATTAACAATATTCATTTAATATAACGGTGCAATTTCATATAAGTTTTTGTTTTTTTCAAATTACCTTTGATCATTGACTGTACCATTTAATTTTCGTAAATTTTTTTATTACCTTCAAAAATGTTTGACAAAATTTACGGAAATTTCGTCCGTTTTTCGGAAATGTTTGACATTTACTAAATTTTCGAAAAATTTACGAAATTTTTTAAAAAATATACGAAATTGTCGAAAATGTTTGATACTACCTTCGAAAATTTCAAAACTTCGAACATTTCGTTACCTTCAAAAAAGTTTTGAAACAAATTAACGAAATTTCGTTTGATTCCTAATTGGCTTTTCTCTGTTCTAAAGCTGTTGAGTAATATTTTACGATCAACCATTGTCGAACGTTGGAGAGACTATGCATGTTCCTAAACTCCAGTGGTATTTGTCTGTTCTACGCTTATAGTTTAATTTCTGAGCCTCTATTCAACGCATCGTCAGACCTTTCTGTATTGGTAACTTTATGTGTTGTTATATAGCCACGACGGTAACAGGACCCATGTAAAATGCAGAGAAAAAAAAAACAAACAAAAAACAGTTAATGTTGCAGATTAGGACGTGAGCTATAACCAGTTCGATCCCTGCAAGTAAGACTAGTAGGTACACCTACATACCAAGTGAGGCTGCTAATCCTATAGTCCGATTGTGTTCGCATTATACCTTCAGCAAGACTAATGACAACGCGTTAATTAATCAACAGCGGGATTCAAGGGGTTGGTTTACAGAGTCTTGGAGGAGCATTATTCATTTATTTATATTTTCCAAAAATTAAGGTACATTAACTATGATATTGGATATAATATATAGTCAGATAGAAAATACAAAAAAGCAGTTGCACAATGGAAGGTTGTCTTTTAATTTAACTGCATTACTATCCTCACTGCATTCAGATTGTCAACTCCCGCTTGAAAAAAATGAAGGATATTGAAAAAGATAGGGCGAAGGGGAAGGAGCAACTTTGATTATGCTCTCCCCCAACTTCCACGCTTCATTTCGCTTCAAATAATTCAAAAGACAGTTGCTCTTCTCTCGAAGTCAGTTCATTTCCTGAGCCGGATAGACCCAGGAGGCGAGAAAACTGATCCATGAAAAATATATCGGAAATGGGTGGGATGGAGGGGGGGGGGGAAATTTCTCTCTCCCCTAACAACAATTGAATTATTGCATTCAACAAAAATGGGAAGCTCGGGAGTATTTTTTTTTCTTTTTATTAAAAACCAGACAACGGCACTAAATTATGTTGATTCCTTTTTTGGCAGCGGCAAAGAACAATAGTAGCTGGAGTGGGGGGTAGGGCTGTGAAAACGTTTTTGAAAAGTACGCCTCGCTTTTTAAGAGCCATCAACCGGTTTTCCCTGGACGTCGTAAATTTCCCTCCCCTCTCTCGCAGTTTCTCCCCGGGTGCTGGAAATCTAATTTAAAGCTTGATCATTTTCCGGCAAATTATTTGGCATTTTTCCCGGCATTATGCGGCGAACTGGGGATGTGGGGGATTTGGGCTCTTTTGTCTTTTTTTTTGGCTAATTGGTGACGAGGGGTTTGCCGATGCGCTCGAACGGAAATAGCTGTTCGGGGCGCTATTTCGCTCGAAATATTCTAATTGATCGATTTATGACGCATGCAGCGGCTTTTTGAGAGTTCTCTCTTAGCCTCATCGTTGAAAGGGTTTTGTTATGTGGAAATGCCCCTGTTTATGTTGATTTGATTGCGTATTAATCAAACAAAGCCAGACCAGTTGTACCGATATTGTGATTGCGTGATGGTAATTACAACTATGTAAATTAGCTGGATGACCTGGGCTTTGCACGAAGTGAATAGTTCGGGTTTGTTAGCGTTGTAGAAGTGGTCAGCAGACCCATGGTAATTAGCTTCCTTGTGTAAATGCATCAAAACATGAACAGTACCTATGTATGCATTCTATGAATGTTTCGAGTAAATTTAAGGTCATTAAACCCAAAATTAGCCGCTTTTGCAGTTTGCAGCGCGATGAAGCCGCTTGTCACACCAAAAAAAACACCAAAAATTATACAGTAAATTCTGATGGTCCAACGAGCGAACCATCAAAATCAAATCATTAGCCCCGGAATTAAAGTTTCCTACTAATGCGCGGGATTCAATAATTCAATAATTAATTATTTTGTAGTTATTCATGAAACATTAAGGCAAATAATAAACCGTTGTGTAATAATTTACCTGTATAGGTGCCCCTTCTACGTAGATAGTATAGTGAACCATTGTGCAACAATTTACCGTTGTGTAATAATTTGCCCATCAATAATACTTCAACGGTTGTTCAAGTTGCATAAGTACCTACCAACAAACTCCAGCCCCTTCTACGTAGATGGTACAATGAACAGTCGTGTAATGATTTACCGTTGTGTAATAATTTACCATTGTGTAATAATTTACCCATCAATAATACTTCAACGTTTGTTCAAGTTTCACTACCTATCAACAGACTCCAAAAGATCCGTGAATATAATCAGGTGCTTCCGAGCAATGATGATCTCGGGCCAATTCCCAATTGTTAGCGCGTCCCTAGTGATGATATTTGGACTGAATGTATACAATTTCATTCACCATCCTGTTGAAAATGTCTGTCGGTGCAAACTTCTGGGCCTTACTGTGAACTAACGGCTGGGCGTACAATGCTCCGGGTGGTCTTAAAAAACTCCCAAGTTCGAGAACTATTTAAAACCGTAAAAAAATTCGAGATAACGGCGTCCTGGAGATTTCAACCCCTAATTTTCACCCCTTAGGGATGAATGACAGTAACGCCGAGCTTCGAAGACCAACTAGACCCCAAACGGGACCTACACACCAAATTTCGTTAATTTTGGTTCATGGTAACTAAGGAAAGTGCGAAGTACGGTGTACGGCGTACGGCGAACGGACAGAACATTTTTTATCACATTTTCGGATTCTACGGGTTCATTACTGAAAATAATAAACCAAAATATAGCATCAGTATCGTGATTCTGACTGACAGACACAGTTTTAATTTCCTCATACGGAAATTAATTGCGAGGGGTACGTATGATTTCATAACGTACCTAATGAATATTGTAATAATTTATTGTCAGCTTGGCGTCGAGAATTTCTGATCTTGTTTACCCAGTTTGATTCCATCCCTGCTGTTTCCTTCAGCGATCTGCTGAAGGATGGTAGGGTTTATAGTATTGCCAAACCCTTTCACCAATCCCCTTTCAGTTCCTTATACATCTCAACCCGCTTTATACCGTGTTAACTGAGACTCCCTTTACAAACAGAGCACCTCTTCTAATGCATATTAGTGTCTCAGGGCTGGGAGAGTCTAACGCCGGGGTGACAGACACCTACCCCACTTGCCATACCGCCTACTTAGAAAGCCGGGTATAGCATTCCACCACTGACAATCTGTCGCTCCTGTTTGCCTTCCTCGCGGGCCCAAGTGTCATTTTACACTCGACTCAACCGTCTCATCAAATATTAACCCTGGAGCATCTGAGAAGGGACGGTTATGAACACGGGATATACGCTCCTGACACTAAGTTAATATCAGGTGGTTCTGATACTCTCGGCCCTGTTCTCCGAGTGTGAGAGTATTATTAAAACGTCATATCACATGTGACGCATCGTGGCGTGGTGCGTAGCCTCGATGTGTCATCACGGTTCGGTGCCATCCCAGTCGTTTTACATACTTGGAAAGTGACGATATTGCTTTAATTTCAGCACGCAACAGGCACCCCACAAACATATTCACTGACCAGGGCAGAAAAGTCCATGAACTCAACGCATGAGGCCACAGGACAGATTCTGACTAAATGAGGGTTCGTGCTGGTAGGAATTTGGCGCTTCAGACCTCAAAATCGGATTCAGCATATTCTAGAATCTCTATGTGCCAATTTTCAGCACCAAATTCCTTCAGGCTATGCAACAACAAGTAGAAGGGCATGCGTGACGGCACAACTTTTTGGGCCTGCATCGGGCCGGTGACACACAACTCCATAATTTCACCACCCATTCCACTCATCACAGACATAGTACAACTCTTTTACGAGGACCGATGTGGTGTATAAATTGGTTAGTGTCATTATTTCCTCACGTTCTTTACACCGCCTTGTCACCTAGGCGGGTCGGTTTCGATTCCCGGTAGGAGCTGATGACTTCGTCCTCTCGGGCACTTAGGAGACAAGTACAGCGCATAGCAAACCGCTGCAAATTATTACACAACGGTTTATTATTTACCTGTATAGATGACCCTTCTGCGTAGATCACTGTTTTCTGTGGTCAGGACCCACGAGCGCCCCCCCAGGAAAACCGTAAATCGAGTACTGGACCGGCCCGGGAGTTGAAGTTTCATGAAAATGAGGAGGATTCAATAATTAATTCTGTATTGATTATTTTTGTTGTTATTCATGAATCATAACGTTTGTTCAAGTTACAAAAGTGCCTATCAACAAAATCCAAAAGAGCCCATTTCTTCAAATGAAATAATATCACAGAACAACCAACATGACTTGATACAGCCATACGTGATTATAATAATGTGCTCACTACCAGTGATATCTGGGCAGGACTTATAGCGATTTACGATCATGTTGAAGAAGCTTTTCGAGGTAAGCGAACGTCTGGTCGTACAATGCGACAGGTGGTATCAAAAAATTGTTTGTTTGAGATCAATTTAAAAACGTTCTCCTGTAACTTTTCAAGCTACGGCGTTCTAAAAATTTCAATCCCTATTTTTCACCCCTTAGAGATGACTGATGATTGACAGTAACGCTGAGCTTCGCGGACCAACTAGAACCCAAATGAGACCTACAAATTTCATTAATTTTGGTTCATGGTAGTAACTAATAAAATTGCGAAGTATGGCGTACGGCGGATGGACAGAAATTCGTTCATTCCATTTTCGGATACTACCTTGAAACGAAAACCATCAAATTTTCAGGAGGGTTCACTTTTTCTTTTTTTTTTCATGTTCGATTCCTAACGTTCATTACTGAAATAATAAACCAAAATCAATTTGGAACCTTGGAACATACTCAAAACTCAAAGAAACGCGACTTTACAAATAGTTTGAAAGCTCTCATTGAGGTCCTTCGATTTTCCATCGCTGTCAGTATGACTGATGATGCTATTCCGAATGATTCAATTGTCAAGTAGCATTGGTTCCCATATACTCTACTAGTTGAGGAGCTCTATATATACACACACTTCTCTTATAATAATATATTATGAAGCTACAGTCTGTTACTCGGACATTCATTTCCTGAAATGAAACATGAATATGTAGTGAAGTTGGCGATTTGATCTTTGGGCTTGAACATTTTATAGCTTCGTGGGTGTTTTAGACAATTCTGTGTCAAGTGTTCATGATTCTACTACCTACCACATATTTTTCAATAGTTCTCATGAATTTCTACACCCATCCATAATCTATTTTGCATATAAAGCATGAAATTGGGTACAAATAAATCGAGATGCCATGTAAATTAGTTTTACGGCACCTGCTACCGTATCTTAAGATCCAACCCTCTACATGGGACCCTCTACATATTCCAGGGCCATTGAATCCAGCCGATCTTCCGCCCAGAGGGTGCTCAGGAAGGAAGCTTCTTCTCTATCGCTGGTGGGAAGGCCCTGGGTGGTTAAGGAGGCTGTCGCAAGAGTTCTCCATTTCGCTTGTGAATAGTACAAAGGAGCCGTTAGCAAAGGAGGTGCTTTTCGAATTTCGAAAAGATAATTCGAATGGTTGGGTGAATTTATGGGTTCGTTCGCAATTCAAGAGCACGCAACAGCGAATGTTTAGTTGTCCGGCGTGGACCACTTTCCATTGAAGAGATAGTAGAGGCAGAGCTTCGAGTGATGAATTATATTCAGGCAGACAGTTGGCGACCAAAGAATTTCAAGTTTAAGGCAGTTTGAAGATTGCGATGGAGTATTAGGTTGAAGACGAAGATTTCCTATGATTTTAGGTTTCCCACAGTTTTGCCTAGAAATCACCCTGCGGTCGACCTCATTATACGAAGATTTAACAGAAAGAGTGTCACATAGGAGCTTCTGGTGATGTTAAGAGAACAGTTTTGGATATTAGGAGGTCAAAGGACTGTCAGAGCGGTTATTTCACGTTGTGTAACTTGCAGGAGGCAAGACGTACAATCCAGCAGCCATCTCCTCCTCTTTGCACAGACCGAGTTAGGGATGCATCAGCTTTCGAAATAACCGAAGTGGACTTGGCAGGACCAATTTTCTTGGTCCTTTCCTACAATCGAAGAAGTAATTTCTATGAATGCTGAGATATTACGATGTGAATCCTTTCAAACTTCAATACACGACGAACAAATAGTTAGAAGAGTGGTTCTGCTAGCGTCCCACATCAAATTACCTGAATAAAGTCGCTTAATTTGTGCATCGAATATACTCTATTCTACGGCCTTTTACCTCGCCGATTGAACCATTGTGGAGCAGATAGGGGTGAAAGGATTAAATGCCGCGGAAGGTGCTAAACCGAAGGTGAAACCCGAGGACCCAAGGACACCCTTTGTCACACTATTTCTCGTCGCCCCAGCCGCCTTATCCGCCCCTTAGGTGATCAACACCACTTGCCCTTACTTCTTCCACACCTCCACCACCAGACTGGGTTTATTTACGACTCAGACATTAAGGCGCCCTTGCCACGGGCTTCTTTGATTGTCTTCCTCCCCCGGACCAATGGAAACCCTTCTCTTCCTCCTCCGCCATGGCTTTTCCTTCCTTTTTTGCGGAAGGACTTGAGTTTCCGATGAACCTGCGGGGAATTAGTGCCTGTTTTATGGGTCTCGCCTCGCCTCCGCCATGCGTCACTCTGTTCCCTTATCCCTCCGATCAAGGCGATACATTTAGTAATTTATCCCTCGGGACTATTATTCCGGCGATTGCCTCTTTCCAGGGCCTAAAGCCGTAAATTTGGGGCGGCAGAGGACGTTTTGCAGCTTCATCTCGCCTTTAATAGCTCACTGCTTGCCTCAGGCGATACATCTTCACGGACATTTACTGTATCCCAGGCTAACGTTTTGCTAGGAAATAAAATGCTGAATGATGCAAGGTTGTACAGTGTTCATACATACGTTTGGTTCATAAAATAAAGGCGATATACGTAATCATTAAGTGCGCTAGTGGATTCTGTGTTAGTTACATTATCTGTCAAGATGTCGAACCTCAGGAGAGGCTCTTACTTAGACGGCATTTGTCATGCTGACTTGAATTGTCACTTAGACTGATTTGTCACTTGACCCCTAACGATTTGAAATTAAATCATCGGAATTCGCCTTAACAATATTTTTTGGTGTCACGACGGCGCCGTCAAAGATGCCGTCAAACTACAGAAAAAGCGAAATTTGGATCTCAAGACTTATGATTTTGAGTGAGCTGGTGTTTAATCGTATTATGTCGCTTTGGAGTACTGATTAGGCGATATGAAATTAAATGAATGATTTTTATTTCTCCATTTGAACATAATCAATAATAATTATCATAAATGGCGAAATGTCACTGAGTAGCTCTGTAGAGCTACAGTGACAGTTTCATCCCAGTATGCTCAAGAAACTTTTATATACTAAAAAATTATGAGATAAATTTCAATTGCTGTACATTTACATATATTATTTGTATCATTATTAATATATTATTAATATTTTTATTACCAATGGATCTATCTGCGTCCTATACGTACCCCCTCCACATTATAATACCAAACTGTAACAATATTTCTGTAGTTATACTTAGGATGTCACAACAGCACAGTGGGGGGAGGGGTCACCGGAATATACTCCCACAACGACGCAGTGGAGCGGATAATGATAAGGGCAGTAATATGGAATAAACTGTTAATTTTGAACCTCCTGAATTGAAAGTTTGAGGTTAAACTCGCCGTATAGCTATAGAAAAATGCTGGTGATGGTCATGTATTGTTCCTTTTGGTTCCAGGAGCGGACTCGAAAGAACGCTGGCACAACGAAAATTACTTGCATCACGGATGTATTGTGGTACGTGCTGATAGTATCATCAGTGATATCACTACTTTATTTTAATAATTTTTGAAAACATATATATATATAAGTAGTCAATAATCAGCTGCCTACCTACAAAAAGTGGGACTACAATCAAAACACACGAGAGTTCAACGGGCCCACTAGTCGTTGATGATTGTCCAACTACTCAATACTCGTGGGTATCCTAATGATCAGATGATAATTTGTAGGTGGTCATTTGGTATTATTTCGGCACCACTCAACATCCATTAGCTCCGTGATGGCAGCCTCGGGGAAGTGATTCGTTTTCTGATTGTTCACTTCGAACTGTTCACAATACTTAGAAATCCGAAATAGGTGGTCGCTCCTCCGCCCATTAAGAATAAAATATCTGTTTGCCCAGGTTTATTTCGAGCCATAAATACGCAGGGAATTGTTGTTCGCGAGAACGCAATATACGCCCACACGCTGGAATCACCGTAGAATGCGGTAGCACCTCCTTTGGGTTAGGACTTATCGAGAATATAAGGGAAGACTGAGAAAGGGAGGCAGACCCATATTTATTATTGCATTGCAAAACAGTTGTACCACTGCTCCAAAATTTATCGTGTTTTCTAGGATTCCGTTTCTATTGTTGTGAACCACCTCCTTTTCCTTTTGGGTTCTAAAGCAAACGTTCCGTAAATTTTGGAGAGGCCCCATGAAAAGGGTGGGGTGAAGGAGCTGAGCCAAGAACGCCCCCTTGGCATTGGCGGATTTACGGTTGTTTTCCTGGCGATCTGAAGACGTAGCGGTTTTAGGAGGGTTAGGTTTGGTTTGTACTAAAATCTGACCTCATATTCTATGGTACCCAATAGGTTTCCGTTCCACTGGGACAGGAGGCATTTGAAACGAAAAGTATCGATACCTGTCTGGATGTTGTACGTTTCATAATCACTAGCTGGATGGCTGTGCGTTGCACAGGACACATTAACATTGCACTAATTACATCTGTATTACAGCTGAAATTGCATAAACTATTTCAACTTGCTTATGAAGCTCTGTACAGGATAGAGATTTTTGGTTCTTGCATTAGCAGGGCAGACACTTCTGCACAAGAACTTTCTCCACCACGGTGTAAGAAGCTTGTTTTTGTTGCAACCCTTCCTCTTTTATCATTATTTACCTCGGTATAAGAAAGGTATTGGCCTGTGTAAGCATAAAAAAACCAATCATATGACTTGAATGTTAAATTTTAAACAATCGAAATTTCCAAAAGTTGATATCAAAAGATGGGAAACTGAGGTTAGTAAATAGCTATTAATGGAGGATTATCAACCGCGTCACTATTTTCCTTGTAATGGATAATGCAGTAGCTTCTATTCTAAAATTTATTTAGATTAGCTTTAGATGGCTTTACATTAACATTATTAGCCTACAGTTCCTAGGTATCTCTTTCAGGGGCTGAATATTAGAAAATAAATATATCTGGGGGGGATATAGCTTAAGGGTTAATATTTAGATATATTCTTACACGAAGAAAAAATACTAATTACCTACCACCTATTCTGACACTGTAGTGGAAACGCCGGGAGTACATTAATTACTCTGACAGCCAGTGAGCTATGGTGCAGAACTTTTCGATGTAGGTAAAAGAACAATGGTTTCTCGCAGTTTTTGGATGGATCCCGTATAATTTTTTCCGCTGTTTCGATTAGTAGAGTCAGTGGAGGTAGTCAGAATTAAGAGTAGGAATAGGAGTAGGAATACCTAAGGATAGGAAAATCGCACTCATTTTAAGACAACCAGGAAAGTGTTTTTTCCGAAGCCTTATAGTGATTTGGCGAGTAGATGAATGACTGTAAAAAAAAGCAGCTTTGGAAGTTTGAAATGCATTTTCTGGAGAAACGCGATAATTCATTCGAGTCTTAGGAAATATATGAGTCCCTCCGGCTTGAAATGCACCAAATAGTACTGTTGGAATCCTGCCAATTAGGTGACATCTACATTCGGCGAACACAGAACTATCACAAATTTTAATTAATGAAGGTAGATGTACTCAATCAATATTAATCCTACTACAAGTGAAAATCCTACTCTTTATTCAATGCAACATGATCGGTATCCCAGGAGTCGATATTTCCTTGTAGGATTTACTTTGTACAAGTCGTTGGCTGAGAATGTCCACAGCCCCAGATAAACACAGTCAATAACCTGCGGCTTCAGATTCTGTCAGCTACACCTTAACAAGCTAGCGCACTTCAAAATAAGCTGGAGCTTGATTGGCGATTTATTCAAAACTTCCATAAATAACATGTCATTTTGTGTCTTTACCCCGTTTTATCGACGATATTATACTCGTAGATACAGAATGTCGACTCTGGGTCCTGAAGTTTGATATCTCGTCGGAGAACAGCTACAGACACCTCCGCATTGAACGAAAACCTGGAAGGGGAGCTTCCAAGTGATATCTCTGAGACCGTCTCACATTCTGCGCTAATGGGTCCCTCCCAACCCCCAACCTCGCGAACGTTAACTGCTGCGAACATTTAGCAAATGACACCGCAGAGCAGGGGAAGGTTTGACTGGGCGAGGTATGTGTTTACAGTGTTCCGGCCAGAAACTGAGCTTGTTAGGATGGGGGTTGGCCCCCATAAATTCCGCGATAATGTGATATCGCATAATGAGCGGAAACTGTTAGAACTGCTGGCTCCAGGTTCTGTCAGGAGCTCGCTAATTGTTTCTGCACTCCAGTTTGAGCGCAGTACCTCTAAGGCGAGTGGCAATTAGCTCAAAACCTTTTGAATACTACTACGGGTCAACTGCTTGAAGATCATAATGAATTATATACATATTAGGAAATTGAGAAAATGCGGCATCGCAATGGGTCCAAAAATTTTCTTAGGTAGGTACCGACATGAATAATTCATTAACAATTATTGTTGATCAATTGAACATTTTTGTTGTTGATTCTTCACCGCCTTTGAGCATTCTAACCTCAATTTTGGGTTTCAGTAATTATTAAAATTTCCAATATCGATTGATCAATTTTACAAAAATAATATAAAGTTTTATAATGTCTACTGTTACAATGTCAATTTTACACCTAATTACTTTCCTTTCCTAATATCAGAATCGGTTTTTGGTTATAATGGATCACTTCTTGCATCCAATACAGTGTACATCACATCTTAGCGAGCCACAACGGGGTCGGCAGGTCGGGTTTTCCGCTAGGACGCTGCTGTCTGATAGTTTCAATACTCCAGTATTATATTATCTCTACATTATCCATTACCTCTTACCAATATCTTATCCAATATCGCACATTCTGTATATAATCCATTAGAAATCTAAATGAAAACATGAAATCGCCCAAAATCTACTTGGGAACAAAATATAACACTGGAATTTTATCGTGGATAGTACAAAAAGGAATGGACAGTACTAATAACTTCTATTAAGGAAATGTGCTAGTTTATAATTTATAATTTTATAAGTTAGGAATAATCATTATGCCAGGAGATCCATGAGGAAGTTAGCCTAATATCGAGCAGCATACGACAGGAACGAGGAGACTCTTCTTTCCCTATGCTGTATTTACCTACTCTTGTACAGTCACGCAAATATTTTGAATACAAATATTCTATTCTATTCTATTCTTAATGATAGTGAAGCTGTCTTCCTTGCTGTTGCTCGTATCTTTTTCAAAAATGTTTTCTTCGGCTTTCCCCGTCTTCGGGACTCAGTTGGGGTGACGAGTGTGCCAGGTGTGGTCAAAAATACTCAAAAGTATTTTATTTTGAAACGCTCGAATGACGTCTGGCGTTTGATTTCATTTCCTCTGTGCGGCACAGTAGGTAGCATACCAGGTTAGTAGCCCAGGCTTGCTTTACCATTTGCTGGCATTGGGTTCAAAATTATGGGCTAGCATCCAGCAGCCGGTAATTTATCCACCAGCGCTTCGCCCAGTTGGCACGCCAGTTGGCCCGACAGGAAAGAGTTTGTCTTATATAATTATTATGTTCGATTTATGATTATGAAACATTGAGTTTAAAGATCTGTTTGCATTTTTGTTCGCAACTCGTAGTGCAGTACGGCATCACATTTGAGACAAACAACAGAGAAGGTAAAAATCACGATTCCAATGAGTCACAATCAAGTACACAGCATGAACATGGTACTACAGGGGTAAGGGGAATAACTGGAAACTGTATAAAACTGGTGGTATAAAACTGGAACAACACGGTAGGTGGTTCTGAAGATGAAGACTCCAGTCATTGCTGACCAATCAGCGAATTTGCGTAAAATAATTCCAACCATTTTGACCGTTTCATGGGATAAGAATGGCGACGTAAGACCACAGTGATGGTGCCCAGAATTTTATAGTATAGCAGTAATGTGGTTCTGACCTTAATGGACGTCCACAGACCTATTTGTAAGCGAAGAAAGTGCCACTGTTCGGCCATGAAAAAAGTGCGCAAATGTCACTGTTTTGAAACAAATGGTGGACGCCACCACCGGTTCATTCAGTCGTAGAGTTTTAAAGAAAAGGGGGTTGTACAGCTCTTATATGAGCCGCACTCTCGCGAAAAGTGACAACAATTGAAAAATCGTCGTTCAAAAATACAAACCGAGCGGTCAAATTTTCAAAAAAATTATGGACGTCCTTTACCAGGTTCCTTGTTTTTCGGTGGAAACGCATTTCGGACAATAAGTCGAACAAAAGCCCTAAAGTTTTTCCCTCTGCCCTATCGCGCCTTTTACAAAGTTTTTCCTCATCCTTCGAGCGAAAACACAATAAAAACTTCTCAAATTGCTCACCCTCTCTGTTTTGGCTCCGAGGAAGCGAAGGATAAGCTGTCTTGCTGAGAGAAAAGGTCTTCAACTGGGTTCTTCAACGAGGTTCCTTTTAAAGACCTCCCCCCCTCCCCATCACCAACAACGAAATATCTTCAACCATACGTTCTGTGTTGGCTTCCGTCCAGATTGATGTTCCCTTTTCTCCTCAGACATTTTTTCCTCCTGCAGTTTCGCTAAACGTCAAAAACTTTCCCATTCTTTCGACCCTCTTTTCGTAATGAATTATATTTTTATTGTAAGAAAATAGTTTCTTGTTTTGTTCGTTTCGGGAATAACATGACTGGATCAAAAACATCCCTTCGAGAACAACTGGATGGAAGTACAGGTATCCTTGTCCAACAACTGCCGCGGAAAATACCGAGGATTTTGATACACCAGGCGTTGTTAACTTGGATAAGTGTTCCCTCGCTGCAATTTATTACACAGCAGTTTATTATTTACCTGTAAAGATGCCTCTTCTGCGTACCTATACACCACTGTTTTCTGCGGTCAATACCTACCCTCGTGCTTCCCACAAGAGAGACCCAAATCAAGTACTGGAGCCAGCCGAGCAATCA
This sequence comes from Leptopterna dolabrata, assembly GCA_954871275.1. Taxonomy (NCBI): domain Eukaryota; kingdom Metazoa; phylum Arthropoda; class Insecta; order Hemiptera; family Miridae; genus Leptopterna; species Leptopterna dolabrata. The sequence continues at coordinate 17,938,972 of OX940986.1, read as the reverse complement.
CGTTTCATAAATATGCGGCAGAACCAAGAATTCTTTAATTAATTATTTATAATTATTCATGAAGCACGTTTTTTCAAACGAAAAAGGTACCTACCTACCATGAGAATCCAAAATAATCGTCATTCTTCAAATGAAAAACATCACGGAACAACCAACTCGATTTCATACAGCCAAGCACGATTATAAACTGGTGTCCCCTAGCAATCATAATCTGGGCCGGATTTATACCGTTTCATTCACGATCATGTTGACGAAGCTTTTCGTTGCAAACGAACGGCTGGACGTACAATGCTCCGGGTGGTCTCAAAAACTGCTTTAGTTCGAGGTTAACTTAGAAAATAAAACACAAAAAAACATACCCTTCTATTGAAAGTTTTGAGTTACGGCGTTCGGTAAATTTCAACCCCTATTTTTCACCCCTTAGAGATAACTGACAGTAACGCCGAGCTTCGCGGACCAACTAGACCCCAAATGGGACCTATAAATCAAATTTAATTCATTTTCGTTAATGGTACATACCTAAGGAAAGTGTGAAGTACGGCGGACGGACAGAAATTTTTGACATCTTTGATGTCTTTACTGGGGGGGGGGGGGGGGGGGTCAACCCAAAATCTGTGTCCCATTTCTTTCACCAAGAAAAATGTCACGCGATACCAATAAAGAAACTATCTAACGACATCATCTGGATAAACAATTTCGTCTAAGGAAAAACGTAAAACATTCAACTCGAGGTAGAATTTTTATTTGTTTCACTCCATTTTCGGATTCTACGTGCCTACCTTGAAACGGAAGTCATCAAATATTCTGGGGAGGGGGTCAAATTTTTTTTCATGCTCAACTCCAAAATTTCATTATTAAAAATTATAAACCAAAACATAGAGTCTACGAGTGTCTCGAATCGTGAACAGGTGTCCTCAAGTCCTACAGTTCGAAAAGTAACCTGTCGAATAAACCGTTAACTCACACATAAACCAACATTTTTTCCCCTTAATTTTACCGTCAGCGGTTCCAAACACGCAATGGTTGAAACTTACAATGCAGAATGACCATATGAGTGAACTTTCGAAGTTGTTGACTTAGCTTATTTTAGACGATTTGAGCGTTTTTGATGGGGGGGGATTGACTACTGAAATAGTCTTCTGTCACGATTATCATTTTATACCACTTTCGGTTGTTAAATGGTATTAAAAAACCCAAAACCTCCGCCAAGAAAACCGAAAAACTCCTTAGGTACCTCCAAGAGCACTGTTCACACGATAGCACAACTAGAGGTCCCCCCCCCCCCCCCCCCCGAAACGCTGGGGTTGTTGATAAAAATGTTTTTTGGTTCTTAAGCTATTCTTGTGAGCTCTGATCCACTCACTCAATTTTTGATGTTGAAAATTGCTCACGTAATACGAAATAAACCTTTCTATCGCCATTACTAGGGCTTGTATATTTAGTTATCACCTTATTTTTCCCTGATAGATGAACAGTTAGGTATTTTAAATGCCTTTTCCGTTTCACGCCATTGAACCCCTACTGCTATATTTTTATTCGACCTATAAAAACCTAAGTGTTGTTAAAAACCTACAAACACCTGAAAATCCTGAAACTTATTAACAACGTTATAAATTATAAAATTACTTTAGTTGTTTCAATTCCTCACGGTCACAACTGATTGCGGATCTTCCCTTCACCTTTCTCGCTGCTTTTTTTTGAAGCTGTCAGAAAAAACCCGAATGCTTGGAACCAATTAGTCCATTCATTTTTTTAAGTCGTTTTCTTCAAAATTGAGGTGCTGATGTTGCCGTGCATCATTCATTTTCGTCGGATTTGCTCTGTGCTTTTCACGTGGGTAATGGCTTCGCGTTCTTGGGTCGCGGTAACCGAATCCACGACGCGACGATTAAATATCTCGATTTTTAATATGTGAATTCTCGATGTTTAACGTTTTGGCGCGAAATTTACAATTCTGACACCATGTTTGACTGGGTATTATTATTAAAAAGATGGAATAAGTTCATCGATGACAGTTTTATTAACTCGGCAAAAAATGACTACACACCTCCCGGCGCTACGGTCGACATGCACATAGGGCACGTGGCGTCAATACAACAAAATATATTAAATGAATATAATTATATAAATCGTACACATATATGCAAATGAATTAATTGGACTTCTCTGTCTCCTGAAGTTTTTTCACTTGAAAATTACAAGGAGAAACTTGGAAAATATAGTGACAGTTCGTTCGAATTTTATCAAATTTCCATTGGTAATGCTGAAGGCCAAAATTTACTGTAGGAGTGTAATGTTTTCTGAAAATGTTCCAAGGACAGTCGGATTTCATTCTTTCTGTATCAACAGCGTGTAGGTATAAAGTCACTCGAGCGGGAAACAGTGGGGAGAACGATTCCGTGGCGGGAATGTTAATCCTGTTCACCCCTCAATCAGCAATCCCTCGTACTCCGTCGTCCCCGCACTCGTAGCACCGTCCTCCTCGAAGCAACACCCAGTCCCACGCCGTCCCTGGAGGGAACAGGCGGAAAACGAGACCGCTCTAACGAACCTGCCTCGTTCCCAGGGCCCCAGAGGCGGGTTTTTCAAGGAGGCGAAACGAAAGCGTTGTGGAGGGTTTCTCGCCCTCTCGGCCTGCAAACGAGCTGATCAACTCGTAGTGTTGCCGTAAAAAAAAACGCCGCAAATTATTGCGCAACGGTTTATTATCTACCTGTACGTAGATAACTGTTCCGCGCAGCTAATTGATTTCGGTGGTCATTAGATACCTGCCCTCGCGCTCCTCCCAGGAAAACGCTAAATCGAGTAGGTACTGGGAGCCGGGCGGGCAACTACAGTTTCACGAACATGCGGTGGATTCAAGAATTCTATCTGTCGTGATTCCCTCTCAGAAACCACTCCTGTAAATATCATACGATTTTACCAAATTAACGCGGTGAACGCCGAGCAGGGGTTTCCCCAACCGCCATCGGCCTTAGCCGACTTTAACGGTCGATTGCGGACCGTGGACGGGTGGAAAAGTCCCTATAAATACTCGCCCCTTCTGACCCAGCTCAGCATTCGACGATCTGCGACTTCTTTCTCGAACCTCTCTCTCCCTGTCGAATCCCTCTCTCTCGAACCTCTCTCCCAACACCTCAAAAGATCTCCTGCTGTTGGTGAAAACCGCGGGCTCACCCTAAAAGATCCTGCTGTTGGTGAAAACCACGGGCTCACCCTAAAAGATCTCCGGCTGTTGGTGAAAACCGCGGGAAGCACACCCTAAAAGATCCTGCTGTTGGTGAAAACCGCGGGAAGCACACCCTAAAAGATCCTGCTGTTGGTGAAAACCACGGGCTCACCCTAAAAGATCTCCTGCTGTTGGTGAAAACCGCGGGAAGCACACCCTAAAAGATCCTGCTGTTGGTGAAAACCACGGGCTCACCCTAAAAGATCTCCTGCTGTTGGTGAAAACCGCGGGAAGCACACCCTAAAAGATCCTGCTGTTGGTGAAAACCACGGGCTCACCCTAAAAGATCTCCGGCTGTTGGTTAAAACCGCGGGGAGCTCACCCTAAAATATCTCCTGCTGTTGGTGAAAACCGCGGGGAGCATACAAAACTCCATCTCTCCATCCATAGGAGCCCGTCCTTTCACTCCTCTCCTTCTCCGCTCTCTCTCCCGCTCCGCTCCTCTTTCGTGAAGTAACTCAAGACTCTCTGGTGACCCCTACTCTCCATCCGACTGTTCGTCACACAAACACCTCTCACGAAATAGGTGACCACACGTGCCTTTCACAACAATATCATTTGTTTGTTGTTATTGAAGCATAACGTTGCACGAAAATTTCTCCATGTGGTATGAAGAAAAGATGACAGAGCTTCACAGACTAACGAAACCCCAAATGAGACATGCAAACAGCGGACGGGCAGAAATTTCGTTATTCCAATGTCGGATTCTAAGTTCCATGAAACGCAAACGATCAAATCTTGACGGGGTTCAAACATTTATTTCCATGCTCGATTCCAAAGGTTTATTTTCGAGTTTAAATATTCGAAAATGTCACTAAATATTCGATTATAACTAAAATTTGTAATCGTTAGACAATTTTCAACGATGAGACACTGTCACAATGAGTCAAAAATTTATATAAATTGGAAATTCCATTTATGTAGGTACATTGGCCTCTACATAGACTGAAGTTTCTGGAAGATTCTACAGCTGGTTGAAAAGTGTTGGTACAAGCAGTAGTGTTGTGTGGGGTCTGAAAACGGCGCGGCGGGGCACCAGACCTGAACACAAAGCCAACAGATATGTTTACAAAATACCCCAAGACAACAACCCTTATTTACTGATAGAGTGATATTCAGCAAAGTTTATCTCTTTTAATCGTTATGCTCGAACGAAAATGTCGACAATTTCTGCTGCAAATTAGCCACCGACGTCATGTGTTACAAAAATATAGTAAACTAAAATACAACAAAACAATGACCCGTTGGCTGGTACCTACTTGACTGGAGAAGCTGTTGACTAGAAGCTAAGTAGTTATCTGTGTGTTGACGCTGATCAATCCACAAACAGCAAACAGGACAAAACGCACGCTGTCATCGGAACCAGACTGAACGCAAAACGCGCAAAATGTGACTAAGACAAATTGAAAATTGGCTCTCCTCTGCAGTTGCCGGACATAAGCCGATGTCGGACATGTGATTCAGAGACAGCAAAAACAAATCGGAAGAAGAAGCATCTCGTATCGAGATGACAAATTGAATCGAAGGGATCGAATCGATTGTGAAATGAATGATTTTGGGGTAAAAACCAGATTATGGGGCTGGGGCCCAAAGTGGGCGTGGCGAACAACATTTTTACTCGACTGAGCATCCGTGGACGGGCCACTTTTCTCGGTTGCCATGGCAATACTAGGTTCCAGGAGCCTAGGTTTCGATTTCGATTGCAGGACATCGATTACTGTCACTTTATTCCAATAACATGCTTGGTCTATGGAGCTAACATTAAGGAACCACCATGGATGCTCTACTAGAATATTGAATATCCATTGCCAGAGAAATCTGGCGTGGGGCTGTTGAACTTGTGAAAAATGCTAGGTAGGTACAGTGTACGGAGGTAAATTCAGATGCCAACTGAACAATGGCTGGTATTTTTTATTCTAGAGTTTTCGGGTGCCGGGGCAGTGGCCCAAGTGGCCTTATGGACGCAGCGCCCCTGGGTACAAGTAGCAGGCCCCTCCCCCCTCCCCCCCGTGCCCTCTTCGAGGTTGTAGTGACCAGCTTGTCCCCTTTAAATTTCCATTTTGGCTGATCGAGTAGGTACTTTTTGTTCCATAGACACAATTTCCTGTGATTGTGTGTACTGCCAAGATTTCGCAATGCCCTGTTCAGACAAAAGCTAAGTGGTGGGCCCCGGTACTGTGAATAACTTCCAGCAGTTCGGCACTTCCTATCGTACCCTACCCTTTCATTTCGTCCTAGTCACGCTTCTCTCGAACACCGCAATTAGTAGACGCGAAAATGACCAAGCAACCTCCCATCAAAAACTTCTCCTTGCCCTTCTTTCACTCTCCAGATAATTGATAGTTTGACTCATTAAAAAACCCCCTGTGATCTATCAATCTCAGGACGCTGGAAAACTGGTAAGAGGGTCCCCTAAAAACCTTTTCAAACGGGAAAAGATCAGAGACCTTCCCCACCTCGCATTTAATTAAAACATGGCCAGCGATCATCAGTCAAGCATTCACCTTTTCTTTCTCCCAATTTTTCCCGTCTCTGGGAAGGGAGAGGGGTGGAAATTTTCGCGGGGAAAAGTGTTGGAAACCTTCCTTCACAGAAGTTGAAGGAAAAAGCGCTTCTTCTGGCGAGAAGCGAGATATTAATCTTCTGGAGATTTATTAAGAGTTTTCTGTCACCGAAGCCCGCCGCTCCTGTCACTATGGAAATCTTTCATCTTTCCTGTCCTGTGGAAACCCCTCTGCTGCATCTTACCCGGAGACCCCGTCTTATTACCTTCAAGGTGCGAAGGGAATGGTTGGGAAGGAGGCAAAAAATGTTAATGATGGATATTTACGGGTACACGGACCTGTCTGAAACAAGACAAATGGCCCTTCACCCCCTTATTTTCAGGTCCCCCACCGGCATTTTCAAGCCATTTTGCGGCGTAATTAGCTGACTTTTTGCCGGTTCTTATCACGTCTGGAGGCGGACGCTTGGAAAATCGTCTGAGGCCTTGAGGCTCAATTTCCTTTCTCTCACGGCTCCGTGCTGCTTGTCATATTAATGAATCGCCATCAAAGAAGGTTTCCGCTCTCTTTCTGCTCTCAAATTACCTGTGCGAAATGTCAAGCAGATATAAATGGTTATCCTAAGCAATTCGTACAATCTTCGAAGTTCCATAATGGAATTTCACGCTGATCGCGATAATGTGGTATATTTCACGGGTCCCTAACCGGCAAATTTTTCATTCCAGAAATATGCAACTGATTGCCTTGAAATCAGCTTTTGTAATAGTACTGAGCAATAGCTATTACAGCTTGAGCAATAGCATTTACAGATTCTACATAAAAGCAATTCACCTTCGGCTGCTCATTAATTTGTCTCGAAATGTCTCGCTCGAGCGATTATGGATAGGATGATATTGCGCCTCGAAGTGCCAGCGACGTCAGGAATGTAATAGGAGCCATAATTATAGAAGGGTCGAGTGCCTTTGCCCCCTTTCAGAGTCCTCGACAATGGTTCGGGAGGTCCGCCCTCGATATGCAATTGAAAGGGGCTTGTATATCGAGCTTTCTCTCCACCCCATCGTCATTCCAGAATTTTCCAATCAAAGAGGATTTATTTGTAGGGTTGACTTTACAATAATTGCCCTCCGGATGATTGTTTGGAGCCCTGAAGGGGTCATTGTGCTAGGGCACAGGACAATACTCTGGGTCCTGCTATTGTGACAGGGTTTTCCCTAGGTCCATTCATCATTGGAAGAAGGATTCCCATTGTGGAAGCTGGAAGCTGGGCGGGTAATCGCAGAGGAGTCTCGTTCCATTGTCACTGCTTTTCCCCAGGATGCCATTTTGGAGCAACAAGTAACAACGTTCCTGGAGGGACCCCGTCCTTGATTACTAGGTGGAAACACATCCCATCGTCTCCTTTCAAAATCTACGCCCTGACCTCGGGTTTCCCTTCAAAACTTCTTTATAAGCCACGTTTTGAAAAGGGCAAAGTTGCATTGTTTTTTGGCATTCATCACTCTTGTAGACGCCCCTGCCTATTCAGACACCTTGTCACACACTGTAGAAGCATTTCTCTGGAAGTAACAATTTCATCACCATAATTATCTGTTTGTCCTGCCTATTTGAAACACGAACCAATGTGCTTCTATCCATTTTATATGATTGTTATCTGATTTTGGAGGGTTTGAGATGAACAAGCAGCGTTTTGGTTACACAAACTAATAACTATAATATTGTTCAAGCACAGATATGAGGAAATTGCGCTGCCTAGTGTCATGTTATCAGTTTCGAAGAGTCGGAACTATAAGATAATAGTTCGAAGATGGCATCTTCTCGCTTGCTTTCATTTCCAGGGAAGAGACATTTCCACCATACATCATACATCACTTGAGTATTCAGCCCACAACCAACCACGGTGTTTTACTGGCATTGTAAACTGTTGCAGTCAGGGGACGGGTTGTGTTTCAGACGGCAAGGAATGTTTGATAAATCCGATTAGGCGTCTCCTCAAAAGGGCTGTAAGAAAAGGGGGTGTAAACAGTCCCTCATCAATATTCATAACGCGTTCCCATCCATATACATGAAAACTTATTTCTTAAGTCCTTCTCCGCAAACCCCTCCGGATGATTGGCTCGTCGAATGCCCCAGTCGACACCCTTCTTGAGGCGCTCGTTCCCAAACAAATCACCAGCCGAGGCCAAGAGACAAGCTTGTTTGCAGAGGGTTCCCCTTTTCTTTTGCCTTTTGGGCGTTTCTTGATGAATCACCGCTCATTTGAACTTCCTCTCAAACAATGGCTGAAGACGCCAGCGGAAGTTGCTAAGAAGATTTGGCAAAGTCGAAAGCTCTGAGAGCGCGCTAGTTCTCCTGGGTTTCATGAAAAAGAGATCCCTGCATAACAGCTTTTCCACAAAGCCCTCCATAATACGAATGGCTTCTAGCTATGAAGAAAAGAAAATAATCTAAAAGGTTCCGAACAAAATAATAATAGATTAATCAATTGCAATCTCAGAACAAGGAGACGAGTTCCACTAGAGGGTCTGCTGGGTCGGAATTCGAACGTAATCCGACTCATAGTTGAAATTCAAATTTTCGCGAACTAGCACAAATCTTGTTGCCATCGTTTGACAACAATCTAGACAGCAAATTCTAGTGGTCTCGGCCCACAGCTCATCCTGTGATTTTTCAAGAGCGTATCACATGGAACTTTTTTGGATAAAGGTACAGAAGGTACTACAGAAGGTTTCGATATTTTTATTTACTTTACCCTCATACGTATGAATTTTTCGGATTTGTCACAGTAACATCTTGTCTATTTGCCTACATGCAAACCCCTTTTTAAATTAATACCCAGAGATTTTATGTTAAAAATATTGACAATGATCAATGGTAGGCTAAGTATGCTTTTTCGAGTACAATATTGTTTTATTACCTTTCAGAGCGAGTCTTCTTGTAATATTAATGTTAATTTTGAAAATCAAGTTTGATTGATTTGGACTGGATGTTAACTGTGACACAGCTTCTAAATGTACCTACAATTTGTCAAGCTGGGTAGAACTATCGCCTGTTCGATAGAGCTGTAGCTTATATATTCGGGAATGACATGATGTTCATTCATTACTGTAACTTATCATTTTTTAAATAATTTGTTCATCCTTGAGATCATAAATGTAAAGATTACACCGAGTGTGTGGCTCCGGAGGTATTTTGATGTCCGAGTTGAACTCCGCTAAATACTCCTTGTACGACAGCGAATACAATAACGTCCACTTCATTTTGAGCATAAGCGAACTCGAGAAGTAGCTCGTCGTGTACATTTTGAACCATCTGTAGCCCTCGCGACGGGCGAGTTCGACGGATGCCTCGATGATCGCCTGGGCGATCCCCCGCCCTCTCCAGGCCTTGTCGACTGCCAAGTAGCGGATCTCGATGGCATTCGGTGCCACGTTGAAGACATCCGACATTTTCTCCATGTGCTCGAACATGTGCTGAAACTGCGTACAAAAAAATAATTTATAATATATTTATAAATGTGTAGAGTTAGTCGAATACGAAACAAACATAGATGACTTCTTGTAGTGTGTTGAAGTACTGCTGAAGCACTTGATCGAATATTGTTCTTAACCGCAATTCAGTTTGTAGATTATACACTGCAAAAGTACACAAACTGGGGGCTGAGGTAACTAACAAGATACCTATACCTGACTGTCAACTATGCCTACAGTTGATGATGGAAAATGCGCGCTGAATGGGTGGCCAGTAAGTACCTTCTGATACGCTATCTGCCATCAGTGTAATAATATATATGGAATCCCGAGTCTTTCTCCAAACCAAGTTAAACTTCAATTTTACATGTAATATATATATATATCTTACTGTTAAGATACACATAAGGAATTTCATAGATCCCACTAGACATAATCATACGGAAATTAAATTTTGCTCTCTGAGGTCTGAAAAGCAGTTAGTGAGGACATGAAAATGTTTGGTTTTAGCATGGACACAAGGCTTCTAACTTGTCGTTAGTGAGGAAACGCAAACCCCACAGAAGTATTATATAAATATTATATTATATAGTATAGGATGAATCATACGTTAGTTACAATTTCGAAATCGGTATAGCAGTTTGGGCGTGATTTTGTGAAGAACACGAGGAAAAATGCGTGGTATTAATGCAGGTAGAGACGGTAAATCCAACTATAATTATAGGTGTTATAATTTTGTAAGAATTGTCGGCTTGCTATCACCACTTAGCTCTTTGGAGCCAACCATTTGTTTACATCTCACAAGCTCCGTAATCCAGTCCTTTTGAGGATGTCACTCTATCAGTCCACGTAGCTGTTATAGTTTCCGGCTAATAAGATAGTGCGACCGATTTTCTGAATGTTTAAGCTGCTATTACAGTAATTATTCGTCTAAAGTAGTCCGAAGATCACGTCTAATACCATTAACTACGAGTAGTTTGTTGTGATGAGATCGGTGGATGGACACAGCAGGATTTCCTACTGAACTCCAACTAATAGTTCAACTATTTTTCTATGCCCAATGAGCAACTTGTCCGATTATTTTTCTCGTTTATTCAATTGAAAATGGTGGCGAGAGCTTTCCAAAATGTGCAATAACATGGGTCAGCAAATTCGAAAATGTGTCTAAAAATGCGGTACTTATGCCACGCAGAGACCTTCCCGCCCATTCATCAGGCTGTTATCTTCTATGACGTCACGATTTCTTTCCTTCTTCGCCACGGCTGAGCCAGACATCATCAACATGATCGTGACTCAAACGATATCAGCGGTAGGGAACAAAATGGTTACGATATCGAGTTTGTGATTTCGATAGTCTGACTCAAAGGAGAGAAGATTTTTACTGTTCTTCTGTATGCTGATCACTTTATCTCTGTTTTTTATAGATGGGGTATTACAAAAGTACTTGGTGTTCAGTAACACAAATTTTATTGCATTTCCGGATTCTTCATAGGTACCTTCGAACGTAAAACAGCAAATTTTGAGGAAGTTAGACACATTTTTCTCGATTATGGAAAATTCATTATTGAAAAGACATTGCCCGGTAGAGCGGTGGGTCTTCATGCCTCAGTTGGCGTAAATTTTCAAGTAGATTCCGCTTGTCTGAAACGAGCCCCCTCCCGAAATCTTTCAAAGCGGCCAACTTCTATGAATTTCAAAACCGTGCTGCACCCGGGCGTTAATGCAATACTATTTCAAATTATGACCTCTTTCGACTCAAAACAGTTTTTCTCGTGTGACGGGTGCGGGCCAGCGAACTCAATATATTACATTTGGTTACTTGAGATAGGCCGGATTTCCTATGGATAGCGGAACTAAGGCCGTTCTTAAATCTTTTTGGGTAGAACATGCGAAATAAGCAGTTTAGTCTTCTCAATGGAAAGGGCACTATTTCCACTTGACACAATTACATTCCTACGATTGAAACAAACATGAAAACTATTTCTAAATGTTGACTGCCACTTCGTAACGTTGAAGGGAGGTTACTCTAAGTACCGTGAATTTTTCATTAGCTTTATACGTATTAGCAATTTATGTGCCCTGATAAATATTTTGCGGAAGAGGCATGTTTCCAAAAGAAGGCTTTAGCAACATTACCGACACTTTGTATGACGGGTCGAGCCACAAGTTTTACCCTACCTCTACTTGGGCATCAATTTTCCAGGGGTTCATTCTTCTCTGGTAGAGGAAGTTATAAACATACAACCCTCCCACCTACCCCCAACTTACGTCAGTTTTCTCAGATTTCACAACACTTCTCGTGCGGGGAGGGCTCGGGCCAAAATGTAAACTTTTTCGATATTGTCATCAGATTCCTTATGGATTTGAGGTGCACGACGAATGTTGGTGGCAGTAGGTGTGCAGTAGGGGGGAGACCAATGAGGCCAATGTACTATGCTCGTTTGATGGACACGCCAGCAGGTAGCAACTCGGCGTTTCGTGGATCATCTCAGAAGAAACTTCATGACCCGATATGGAGGGACTTGATTACAGAAAAATTAATACAAGCGAATTTAGATTCTTCTCCGTTTCGTCGCATAATTTGACTATACTTACTGTTATCGAATTATATGGGGGGGGGGGGGGGGGGGGTAGATCCCCTGAATCTCTAGCACCTAGGTGAATTTCTGAAAATAGGCTACGAGATGAAAATTCCGAACTTTGCTAAAACGTTTGAATTGTCAAGATACCAGATTTTCTGTAAAAAATTACTATATAATAATTGTCAGTCATCAGGCAAAACTACAAATTCATCATAAAACTGTTGAAGGATGATGACGCGAGACAAAGGAATAATACTATTCATTCAGTAATAAAAAACGCTGCAAATCCCTGCACAACGGTTTATTATTTTGTACAGAATACCCTTCTGTTACAGATCACAGCTCTCTGTATAGATAACCCGTCTATATAATATAATATATTGTACTATTCTATACATATTATGTCGATCGCAAACCCTCCGTAGGTTAGTAGGTACCTAACCCCGAACTCGTCACTAGCTACCTACCTAAATCACGAGTTAAATGTTGCTAAAATAATTCTGTCGATGACAAACAGTAACTAAAACGGCAAAAAGAAACGCAAATAATGAAGTTGTGAAGAAAAATTGTTGATGTGGAGTGAAATAGATGCCCCTTCTGCGTAGATCACTGTTTTCTGTGGTCAATACCTACCCTTGTGGCCAAGTATAATGAACCGTTGTGTAATGACTTGCCCATCAATAATACATCAACGGTTGTTCAACTTCAAAAAGTACCGATCAACAAAATCCAGCCCCTTCTTGATTGATGAACCGTTGTGTAATAATTTACCGTTGTGTAATAATTTGCCGTTGTGTAATAATTTACTATTGTGTAATAATTTACCCATCAACAATACTTCAACGTTTGTTCAAGTTGCAAAAGTAGGTACCGATCAACAAAACCCAGCCCCTTTTTGGAAGATGAACCGTTGTGTAATAATTTACCGTTGTGTAATAATTTACCTTTATGAAATAATTTACCGTTGTTTAATAATTTACCGTTGTGTAATAATTTACCCATCAATAATACTTCAACGTTTGTTCAAGTTTCAGAAGTACTTACCAACAAAATCCAATAGTCCATCACTTATCAAATGAAATAATATCGCAGAACAACCAACTCGACTTCATACAGTCATCCTTGCTTATAATCAGGTGCTCCCTAGTGATGATATCCGGGCCGGATTTATACCGTTTGATTCACGATCGTGTTGACGAAGCTTTTTGGTGCACACGAACGGCTGGACGTACAATGCTCCGGGTGGTCTCACAAAATTGTTTAGCTCAAGACAAATTTAATAACGTAAAAAAAACAATACCCTTCTATCAAAAGTTTTCGAGCTACGGCGTTCTGAAAATTTCAACCCATATTTTGAAGAGATGACTGACAGTAACGTCGAGATTCAAGGACCAACTAGACCCCGAACGGAACCTATAACCCGAATTTCATCAATTTTGTTTCATAGTAACTAAGAAAAGTGGCCAGTACGGCGTACGGCGTACGGCGGACAGACAGAAATTTTGTTGTTGCAGTTTTGGATTCTACATACCTTGAAGCGTAAACCACCAAATTTTGATGGGGGGTTAGACTTTTTTTCAAGCTCGATTCCAATGGTTCATTATTGAAAATAATAAACGAAAAAGGTCAAATATGAATTCTGCGGGTTGAAATTCGTTAGAAAATGCTAGGAAGTTTTTTATGCTTCAAAGAGGTCAATCCTTGTTGGGGTTTTTTTACCAAACATTTTTTGAAATTTGAATAAATTCAGTAAAATGAATAAGAAATTGGAGATGAACTACCTACTTTGAACTAATAAGTACGAGTACGAGCGGCGGCGGTGTTCATGCGGCATGAAGCATGAGTGGTTACCTACCCATCTGACGGTGGTTAGTTTGATGATGTGTTCAAAAATTCCGTTAGGCCATGCAACCAGTACTTATTGCTTTATACCTTCAAGTCAGACTCGTCGTGCGTGTAGATGTACGGAAAAGTCTGCGGCGGCTCATCGATGAGAGCGCAGCCGACGACGCCCGACGCGTCCCGCGCGACGAACGAGTGGCCCTGGGCGATGACGGCGGCGGCGACCCCTTCGGACCAACGGGGAATAAGAATGTTCGGGCCGTTCGCCGCGATCAGAGGCTCGTCCTCGTACAAGTTCCTCACGAAGAGCTCGTGAGATTCGCGAACGTCGCCGATGGTCGCGCGAGCGATTTGGAACATGACTCGGAGCGATCTCAGTGGCGGCGCACGAGCGCGAACGGTTTTCCCGAATCCCTCCTCGGATTCCGGGCACCGTTCCCCACCTGCAGCTTCTTTGAAGGACGCCGGGTTCATTTCGGTCCGATGCGTTCCGTTTTGTGTTGCATCTTGCATCTCGTCTTTTCGTTTTCCCTCACATAACCGGACGTCGATTAGGGAATCTATAATTATGACAGCCTTCGAGCAGTGCTTGTGACTGTACTCGTAGAAGAAACGTCAGCCAAACTGCACAAAAATACACCTGTGCATTTAGCCTGCCGCTCATTGCTTTTGAAACCCTTCTCAACTTCAACTCAAACTTCTCAAACTTCAGAAATACAGGGCAGTCGGAAACTAGCTCAGATTGTACAGCATATTGCTTCCGAGTTTGCAAGGCAGCGGAAGCTTTGTTTTCAATTTCGAAATGAAAATTTTTTTGGGCTCCAAAATCAAAATTTCCACTTGAATTTTGCGTTTCAGGGCCTCCTGAACAAATTTGGTTTCGTTTCTGTCTGTCCACATTTCCTTGCCACAGCCATAACTTCCACAATTTTGATCCGATTTCAACCAAATTTTCAGGAATTGTGTGGGTTTAGCGCTAGATGGCCCCCTATCAGTTTCGTCATGATCGAATCAACATTAGCCTCTGCGCAGGCGCTAACGAGATTTTCTTGTTACGGTCATAACTCCATCAATTATGAACGGATTTTGGTCAGATTTTCAGGGATGATGCGGGTAAGGTCCTTTGAGGTCCCATACGACATTCATCATGATTGAATCAGCGGTGGCAGTGGCACGCGGCACTGGCACCGCGTACATTCCAAACGTCGAGCATTCCAGACCGTAGAACTATAAACCTGGAAGGGCCTCTGCGTTGACGAATGAAATGACGGGCTCCGCACCCTGCTCAGCTGGTGTGATTCTTTCCTGTTCACCATAGGAAGTTGAAATTTGATAGGGACTCTGCGTTCTCAGTTCTATACATGGACTAATTACTTTATCTTAAAGCATGAATACAAACTTAGAATTAGTTACCCTTATTATTAAATAACAGTTAAATAATTCCGTTAATTAATCTGAATCGTTGTTAATTAATCCGTTAATTAATCTGAATCTTTATGTATTGTATGAAAATTTAATGGTGACATCCTGGAAGGCCACGAGGAAGCCTCTGTGCCATGTCCTTGGCAGTGTATTTTTTCTTGGCACTACTAAAACCCAAGTGCGTAAATATCCGAAATATAATCTTCCTGCGGAGACAGAAAGTACCTGTCTACTTCAAAGCACCGTAATTTAATGAAAATAGCAGTAGAATTAAACAAGATGTTTGCCAGCCGGAAAATTGAGCTGAAACGATTGCAACAAAACGATAATCAACGAGGGGTCCTGCCAGGTTTGACATTGAGGTGACACTCGTTCACTAATTATGAACTCACCGCTCTCTGGTGCTTACTTCACACTTCACACTGACGAACCTTAGTAATTCAAGTGCCAGTCTGCTTTCGAATTCACATTTAATTCACAATTAACACGAGGGCCGGACGTGACTATGCACTGTTACACCTTCGTCACCTAAAGCCGTGTAGAACATTCTGTAGGTACCATCGCAGTGTTTTATATTATATTCCTTTGACTGACGAAGTTAGTTTCACTGGTTTTATCCAGTGCATCAGGTAGGTGATCAAGGAAATGCTTAGGTAGGTACCGACATCCGAGGATGGTCATGAATAGGTATATATTAATATATAACTCTTCTTTACATCGACCTGTCTTATCCTTCATCACTTGAAAATATTTTGACTATGAAGAAATGTTCTAAAAACGAGAATCTTTTTAAAATTGCTCAGTTATTGTTCAAAATTGTTAGAACCCACATACATCTTCAGATTATAAAGAACAAAAGATCGCCGGTTGGTCTTGAAATCGCCTTGTAACGGCTGAAGTAACGCTTCACATCCACTGAAGTATAATCGGTACATATCAGAAACTTGCAGTGTCTGATGGTGTGAATATCGTTTCAAAATCTGCTTCAACGCCCTGCCCACTGTGCTTCTTTGCCAGCATTCCAGTCTCTCCACCCCGGGTTTTTGTCTTGCACTTTCTTCCTTATATACCTACAGCATATATCCTACGTACCGACGAAAATTCCCTGTTGTAGATGATGCAAACCTTTATGTGTGAAAGGGATACTGTTGGCCGTAGGCCCATCTATGTAAAAAGTCAGCGCAATAAAATCATCCGCAAGTTCTAGATCTTTCTCGGTCAGAACTCTCGTTATCATCATTTTGCACTAGAAAATCTGGCAATACGGTAAAAATAATCACGAACCGCGATAATATAATCGTCTCTACAATTATTTGAAAGTTTCACCTATAAATAAATCTTTTTATTTCTTTCTTTTTTTTAATAAATTTTATTTGGCATTAATGGAGCACATTTTACAGCCATATGGTTATGTACAATTAGTTATAAACAATTCTAATAAAATTAAACAGAAATATTACATTCCGACAAATAATGAAATATAGCCTTATATATGTTAATATTTGCAGATCGAAGCAAGGACCTATAATTAAATGGTTGGCATACTGCATTAGTATCAATAATAAAAGAAAATAAAACGTCTCTTTCACAGAACCGCGTTCAATGTTCGAGTAGCTAGATAATACTGCCGGTTGTTGCGAAGCGATAACGTAATCTGGGGAGAGAGCTGACCTGATATTATGCCTATCAGGCAAAATATCTTGTTTTTTCTTTTGTTTGTTTCGTGAATATATATTATTTTCTTCTCTCTTCTCTTATTTCTTGCATAGCTGACGCTAACTTTTATTATTGTTTTTTAAGCAAACGTTAGAGAACAAGAAGCTTATATTTGTTTTTCTTTTTTATGTTGAACGCATATATATTATGTTGTGTGAGCTGCACATGACAAGTACTGTTTATATTGAATGACTTAATTTGTAATAATTAATGATTTTCTTATTCTGTCATAAAGTAAGAGAGGACCCTAAGGTCCTATTTATGTACAGATTAATAAATAAATATTCAATCAATAAATCAATCAATCTCTCTCTCTCTCTCTCTCTCAGCAGCAATTAAATCTCGATGAGATGGCCTTGGAATGTAACACTAATAGAAGTAACTAATAAAGTAATAGAACGTGCTGATTACGTAAACCTAATCACGAACTGGCTGATATGGAAAATAACCTCTTACTGTTCACGTAGTAGTGAACATATTTCGAGGAGAGCTACCTAAATATGATTCGAATATCTTAAGATATTTCTTTACTGGTTCAGTCAAAAATGGAAATTTCACCTCCTTCAGGTGGTGGAGTACCTATTTGTGTATGTGTGAGCGCGTATGTGTAAGGATTTCGCGAATCGCCATAACCCACGACCAAAATTGCCCAAATTTTGATGGTAGTCCGGAGGTACGTCTTAGTTGGCACCGTATGAATTTCGTCACATTCTAGTCAGTAGTAGCGAACCGTAGAACCACCACAATCCAATGGTCCGAACAAACATAGTCTTCCCTTAATCTGGTCCAATAGCCTCTTGTGTTTCATGTGTTTAGATCATTGTTCAAAACTTGTTGCGGGTAACGTCCCTTTTTAATTTCCTCAATGTGTCTTTTGAACTATCATAGAAAATATTCTACAAAATACTACTTATTATGAACTCGGACAACTAATTCCACCCATAGCAGCAAGGCCGAGCCATGAATCCATGAATTAATCCAGACCATAATTATGTTTTTTCAATTCACTTCCATTAATTTCGACGATTTCTCATGCTGAGGTGATATTTTCAAAAAACTCCGAACGTATTTCTTATCTCTCAACTGTAAAAGCAATTAATGCAGGATCGCTTGGTTTCCTTACGAGAAAAGTAATTATCTCCATCAACGCTGTTTCGTTTTTGTGGAGAAGTTTCCCAACAAACGTCCTCCCAATAACACCGAAAAGGCACAAAATGTTGATGAGGCAAAGATTATTCCAGAGCCAATTACAAGTTTTCTATTCAACGAGTTCTTTTCGTCCTAAAAATCCTTTTTTTTTTTTTAAATATTCGCGTTCCGGATCCCTTCAAAAAAATTGGTCGCTACATTTTTTTCTCTGCTTTCGAGGTCGCAGTAAAAGATTAATGTGGCTGGTGGGGGGGAAAAGGGTAAGTTAGGCCCTTCCAGGTCCTCTTCTCACAGCTCTGTGGTTATTAATAGGCAAAGTTGAACCGAGTGAAATTTAAAAGTTGTTTAGGAGAGGGGCACTCCCGCTCAAACTGGAGTGCGCTCCTTAATGCTTCCTAACTGGTAGATACATCATCTTCATTCTAATTTATGCAGAGCTTCCACGAGCCTATCTGTTAAATTAATTTTGAGATCTGGGCTAAGGGAGGTTATTTTTAATCTATGTTACCTGCTTAGTCATCTCTTGGTTGTGCTAAAATGTTTGGGGAAGTTGCCTAATGGGGTGAGTCTCGAAAGTTGGAGAAGTTTGTCTTGTAGGGGGGGGGGGGGGCTATAGGGAAAAACGAGATTAGTTCTCGAGATGGTCAACGTGTTTGGCTGTGCAAATAACACCAAATATCAATTACGTTCAAGAGATAAATAGTTCGAACATAGTATTTCCAGGTTCGCGATGAAAAGTTTTACTAGAAATTGTATTGCTTCGATGCCATAATTTCACGCCATTTGCCTACTATCTAGGCAAGCCTCCTAAATAGGTATGACTTTGCGCTACCTCAACAGTGTTATGCAATTTGGCTAAAATTTACTTGGATGAGCAATACAATAATATGAATAGTAAAAAAACAAAATAATATAATAGAACACAGCAAACCTATTAGACTGATTATGATGAAATAGTCCAGCAATGCACCTACGAGGCACCGCATTTTCAACCCCAAGGTCCCTACAAGGTTCTTGAGAAGACTCAAAATTAATGCAAGAGGTTGGAAACTTGGTGGTTTTTCAGTAATAATGAGTAAAATGATCTCTCTCTTCAAGTCGCGGGTAAATATTAAACACAATAAAAATATATATCTTTATTCAAACATGGTGATCCATATAACTAGACCTAGACGATATTTCGTGCGACTCAGCAGTATTATTCCGTAAAAATTAATACGTTTATTTCATGCCAAAAATGTCGCATAATACTGGTTAATGTGCTTGCATAAAACACTGATCATCATGGGATTCAACACCGGAGGGTGTTTAGAAGGCTGTACTAATATAATGCACACCGTTATGTAAAGCTATTTTCATATTTGATTTTCTTGATTTCATATAAATTACTTATGCGTTCCGAGGATAGGAGGGTTTACCTAATTATTTTAAACATTGTACCTTGCAAAAATAGAACTGACTATCTTTTTACAGTATATTGTTTTACTGTTATAACCTCACTCAACATACGGTCCAGTTGTCGATGAAAGAAACTTTTTCAGAATTCTTTTATGTACAGCCTCATATGAGTGTGCACTTCCGGAGGGGAAAACACTATGTTGCCCTCCTCATCTTTGTAATCACTGTACGCCAAACTGAAGATTTCCTTATAGTTGAAAGCAGCCGCCAGTTGCGCTGAATAAAGGCTCGAACAAGCCATTTTCATCCCTTTTAGGCGGTTCTGGCGAGCGTAGGCTTCTGCTGATCGAAGCAGAGCTTTGGCCATCCCTTGGCGCCTGAAGTCTGGATCGGTCGTGAGGATGTGGACTTCCAGAAGGCCTTTTGTCATGTGTCCCATTTTCTGTTCGAGGTAATCGAACAGCTTGAATATCTGCAAACAATTGACGGTATCATGTGGGATCCATAATTTTATCGACTTGCGATCTGCCGAAGGAATAACATTATTACCCACACCGAAAACCATATTGGATTTGACGACTCGTGGGACGGAAGTACGTATATACCTGATTTCTAGTACTTGATTTCTATCAACGCTTTGTAAAAATATATGATTTGTGTTCGATACTTCATTTCCTGTTGAAATTCCATTTTGAAGTAGACTCCACCTAATTTTCATCAGAAGTTGTAATAATTCAAGCTAGTACTAGAAACAATGTAGGTATAGGAGTGAAAGAAAAAAAAACACCGAAATTGCACCATTCATTTACTTGTGTGCTCACGACATAACAAAAAAATGAGTGAAGCCTAAATTAAAAAAAAAATCCTTTGACAACATTCATTGTCTCGCAGATTTAGGAACATTTCTTATAGTACGAATCATGTTTGAACACTCCAGTAAGTAGGTCCTCAACTCCTCAATTCTCGTTTGGTAATCCATGCACTTGAATACTATTTTTAATCTCAACATTTTTACATTAAAAAAAGGGCATAGGGTAGTCAGGCGAGTTGAGTAGTGAGGCGTGATCGTAACACATCATTAGCATAATAATAGGTAGTTTTAGCTCTAGAAGACTAGGTATCTTCTGTAAGTGCTAACACTTATAATATTATGTCCCCCCAAAAAACTTGTATTTTTACGTTTTGTAGGCAGGACGTCAACCTTTCTTGCACGGTAAAAAAAAATAAAATACAAAAAATTATTAAATCCATAATTGTGGAATTATTCCGATTTCTTTCCGTTGTTGGGAAACTCCTTGACGTATATCGTGGCGTGAGTGTGAGGTAGTGCAGGTGTGAATATGGGCTTCCCTGCGGCGTCTTTATAGTCCGCGTAGGGCAGGGAGTAAACCAAAGTGAATCCCAACGCTGCTGCCGTGTCAGCAGAATATTTGCTGGTGCAGGAGATCTTGATGCCTCTGTGGCCCGTCATCTCGGCGTACTGAACGGACACGCGTCCCAATTCCTTAGCCAATCCTTGTCTCCTGAACTCCGGATCGACTGCGAGGATGAACAATTCTAGAAAGCCCGTCTCGTCTAAGTCCATCATTTTTTCTATATAATCGAAAAATTCCACCACCTGCAAACGTTTGGTAATGGATTAGTGTCAAATTATTTTTATAAAAATACAACTCTTGTTGTAGACGACCATTCTGAATCCAACTTTGACGTATAAGCTGTATCGATAAAGTTGTACATAAGTAATGTAAAATGTTATACGGAGAATATAGAATAATAATAAGCACTCTCCCACATAACTTAACACATAGTAAGTCTGCTTGGTAAAATGGGCACTAATTTGAACTGCATTAGATCGCTGACTTTTTTTCGGGAATTTATATCGAAGAATGACTGATTGATAATCAACACTGAAAATTCTCAATTTATCACACTTTTAATTAAGTTTGTCAGAACCTAAGGACTCAACAAATTGAGGGAAACATAAGGATAGTAAGCCACCAAAGTGGAGGTATCGTGTGTGACACTTTGCCGGAATAAGGGTTAGGTAAATTGTGTTATAATATTGAACATGTCTATATTCTAATGATTTTTCCCTCTCTCTTTTTGATATCCCACTTTAGTTGGACTTGGACCCTCATTATTATCACGAACGTCTTAATTCCATATACTTACCTACTTTTCAAATTGAAATTGATCTAATGAATGGATTCATCTTCAAAAATATTAAATTCAAGGATAAATAGTAAACCTATCGACTCTGCTACACCACTGAACAAGATGACTTACCTTGGCCATGCTTCTTTCGCCCAAAAAGTAGTTATGAACGTCAGAGGTTTCAAATTCAGAAATGTTGTATAGTTACATGAGCGAAATTCCATCACATTCAGAACCAGACTGCAGTTTGGATTATATCTAAATATAAAATCTGGCCGCTATCTAGTTATGGGCATTTTTCTTTTGTTTGTTTTTTATTGTTTTAAGGGATGCAGATTGAAGTGTTGGTTAGGTACTTCAGTTCAGTGTGGAAGGATGGAAGAATCATTGGGACCATTTACATTATTTATTTTGCATAAATAATTCGGTACTGCTCAAATGAAGTTTTATTTACGTTAGAAGTGTAAGCAACGTCTTGAACCACGATAAATTCATTCCAGACTTTTGAATGTACAAATTACTTATATCCTTATTTGATTTATAAGTCACGGTGCTGAAAAGATAGGTTGGTATGTACAAGAAGCTAACCGCGGTCTGCAAGTTAAGTGGGAAAGGACCCCCTAATCCTTACAATCTTGTTGGATTGGCACAGTTCCTAACAGAGTATTCAAAATATAACCCTGCGCTTATGGCGCAGGCGACTTCTACAGGCTTCGCAGAATTGCTGACGGAGCAGCAGATCATAAAGCGAACAAATTTAGTCCCAACCTGAGATATCCTCCCAGCCGTCGGAGGTTCTTCGTCAGGAATGTCTTCGAAACGAGCGTTGACGACGACGCCGACGATCCTCCCCGACGGGAGCACGGCCTTATACGAGTGGCCTTGTTCGATCAGTCTGATGGCGAATAGGTCATCCATGGGAGGATGATCCGGCATATCGCAGGTTAGGGGTTCATACTTGAAGAAGGCCCTCGTCAGGAGGTCGTAAACTCCTTCCTTGTCGTCAGTCGTGCATTTCTCGATCGTCCAACCCGGCACTGGAAAAATAGTTTCGAACTTATTCAACGTACCATCACTGACCATATGGGCTGTAATGGTGGGAAATGGAAACCATCGACATGCAGAAACGCTGCAAATTATTACTCAACGGTTTATGATTTTCCTGTGTAGATGCCCCTTATACTTAGATCACTGTTTTCTGTGGTCAGTAACTACCCTCGTGTCCCCCACCCGGTCATTTTTGAAATTCTGATGGTGGCTAAACCTAAGCTGGACTCTCGACATCTAAGTAGGTCCACCTGCGGACGGCATGTTTAAAATAAATATATCATAACGAGGACTGTATGCTGGTTTTTCATATTCGCAACCCCTAGTTCAATGCTATGGAGATGGCAGCCCATTCTGATTGTGCTTGGTATCCGGACAACGTGAACCGATTACAGAGATGCGGTATATTGTGACCAAATGCTGATGGTTTATGAATGGTATGTATGTGAACGGGTACAGGAGTGGCACATGCTTGTCACAACAAACGGCGCTTTTGTATAGCACCCATGAGTAGAGTTCGGATTTTGCATATTCTGCATATCAGGTTTTTTCAATAGAAAGTGTCATACTTATCCGAATTAAGGTATTTGGAGGTGTTTTGGACATTTAAAATTGAATTTAAAACAGCATATTCGTGCATATTTTGCTACTTTGTGCATATTATATGCATCTGTTACAGAGTTTTGCATATAGTTTGGCATACTTCTAAGAAATATCTGCGTACCTACACTGAAATTTCCGATCTCCGGCCATGTGAAAGGTCTTATACGTGCCTTTGTATGACTGCCCTTTCGATCTCTCCGGGATATCTCACTCCTGGAGAAATTTCCAAGTTCAAATTCCTTCCTGTTGTCAGCTGTGACGTTGAAAGATCCTTTTCCGCGCTGAAATTTACTCTGTCAGACCGACGGAGGAATTTCACAGTCGAAAACCTCGAAAAAGTGTTGATAGTCCACGGAAATTAATCTGTACCTACACCTACACATTGAAATTTTAATCATTGTAAATTTTATTTAATATTGTACAGTTTTATTTGTGTCATTTTATAAAATATAGATGAATGATTAAGAGTTTGGGGTTACATTGCTCATTCCCGTATTAGACTTCTCAATAAAAACTTGAAAACCGAAAAAATTGGACCAAAATTTCAACTTGCATAATTATTATTTTGAATTTTTTGCATGCTTTTGCATATTTTGCTAACTTTTGTTGCATATTTCAGCTATTTTTTTTTGCATATCGATCCGAACTCTACCCATTAGCCTCTGCACTTGGAATGAAAGTGAGATTGCACTCTACATTCATACGAGCCTATATTATATATATATATATATATATATATATACATCTTAAAAGAGGGAAAATGTTCAACAAAACCCAAAATACTACCATGTAATGGCTAATTTGTTGGGAAATAGTTCCCGATCTCTGTTTCCAGATGTTCAGTTATAGTGAAGTAGGTTAAGGACAGTTCAAAAATTTGCTCACTGGGTCTTACTGCATGACTGGAACCATTTATAATGATGATTACAAACGTTTTTATTGCTATATGAAATTCCCAGACCATTATCAACCGACTGAGTCGCTATTTGAAGAGTTGGCTCTTTCTGAGAAGCATTATCACCATAATTATTTTTCCAATGTACGGAAAACGAGGTGAACAAAGAAGGTGAAATAACGACTAGATAACTACCATGCCAGACATTTCCTATACGCACAGTGACTGGGACATCGATTTATACCATTAGAACTGCCACAGTAAAACTGGTATAACAAGACGACAAATGTACGGAAACCGGCAATGACGAGAAAACTTGTACGAAAACAACGTTCGCCTTGAAATTATTCAGGTGAAATGTCAACAACGACATCATTTTCACGCCTTCAACAAAAGTTTCGGGTTCTCTAAGTGTTTAGAACTTTCGTACGTGATTGGGACCTACCTTCGTTTCTCCATTCTTCAATCGACCACGTACGAACCATAACAGTCATCACTGAAGAGCGTCACGTAATTTTCGGCAACAACCAGCTCCACATTCACCGAGTTTTGTATACACAATAACGTCTTCCTCGAACGCTTCCCGTCGGAGATCGGATTCGTGTCAAGGTAGCGAACTGATACTACAGCTCTCGGTCAAATCGGCTGGTCAGGGGCAATGGATCGGGTCAGCGAAAGTCTATGGGTTTGTTCGATTTTCACTTCCTTAGACGGTGTTGATATTGTGATCTACAAATTACACGGTGGCTAAGACGATTTAGAATCGGTACGTTACACTTAAGAACTCATTCACAACGTATTACGATAGCTAACAAGTAGACGTTGGAATCTGTCAACCCAAACGGAGAGACTTGCGCGACCGTTACGTTTTCTGTAACGAAACGTTTTTTATATTTAAAAGAAACGCCCAAGTCGGTAATAAAACAACATTTTATACGACGGGCCATTTTTCATTACGACAAAATTCGCTGTGATTGATAGGTCGTCCATTATTTTCAATTGCCAACTGTATGCCCCTGATAAGTTTCCCACTCGCCAACCTAGAGCATACAAAACTGAAAGGAAGGGAATAGAAATTTTGAAAATTCGTTAAAACGCTGAAAAATAAGAAGATTTCTTTATTTGTGCAAACTGTATGACCCCAAAAAAAGTCCCTACTGTGTCATTTGTTTGTTAAAAAACGTTACAGCCATCTTTTTACAACATTCGAAAAAAATAATGTATTATGGTACTTACAGAATTTCAAAGAAATTCTTCCGGTTTAGGAACCGAATCTGAGACTTTTATTTTAGTTCTTATCCAACTTTGACAGAGTGGCATCACTAGCGTTACCGTAAAAAGTACCCCCATAGTCGATTATACTTCGAATTGATGCCCGAAAAAAAACATGAAAATGAAATGCAGTACTCAATCAATTTCTGTTTCAGCTTACAACTGATCCATTCATACTGCAGAATAAATAGTTGACTACCTAGCAAATTTTCATAAATTCTGTTATTTTGCGATTTTCTGCAGTAGTTTTCCAAATCCATATTTTTCGCTAAATCGATATCCAGTCGCATTCCAATTCATTGTTAGCCCAGGGGCATATTAAAATGTCCTTGAAGATACCCAGAAATTTTCTAGGACGACAGAGGCAAGCTCGGCTGCGTTGAGAGCAGTTCATAAATATACGCAGGTTGGTAAATGAATCAATCGAGCATCGACTTTATTTGACCTCAATTGGTCTTCGCCTTCGACATATCGTCTTCGAGAAACGCCCAACAAAACGCTCAGCTCTCTGATTTCAATATAAAACAAATCAACCTTTTGTATGCTATTATTCACACTAATCATATGATTCGTGATCAAAATGCTGAACTGATTTGATAAGATTCACACACTGATTCACTCACTGTTAATGAATATCTCAATGAATAATCTGTCCGTGCGTATATGATGGTGAAGATCAAGCCAATTTATGTCATGAAATGCAGTGTGGGGTAACCAGTTGTAAACCTAGTCTTTGTAAATTATGTTATTGAGGTTTGCTGCAGCTGATCTTGGAGTACATAGGTACCTAAATAACCTACGAGTTGAGAAGTAATATTCATACACAAAGCATAATTAATAGCCTGTGATGTGACTAACTTGGCTACTAACTATCATGGCTCTCTATAATGGTACTTATTTATCATGGTCAGTGATCCACATTGTAGTTGACTGATCAAGTCCTCGTTGTCAAACAATCCTCACTTAACATACGTAGTTAGATGCGAAATTGTTTCAGAAAAATCGCTAAAGGATAGGAGACTCAAATAAACGCGAATAGTATTCATATAAATTATTTTTATAGTTAACTTTTAATCGATTACAGCGGTATTTATGTGTTGAAAGAAAATAATCACCAAACTCGACAACCTTGCGGTTATTTTCTGATTTGAAAGGTTTCGACACTCATATTTACGTGGATTCCAACGTGTTTTTGAAGGAGTTTCGCCGTTCTGGTTGGAATAATGTAAAAAAATACTGAATAATGTTTGACAGCGTGGTCTCAAAAGACAATTAGCATGTCATTTGCGGCCACCACGAGAATACGAACTTCAGCTGCCAGGTATTTCTCAAAGAGCTGATTTGAAATTCCAGTTTGAATTTGGTTGCAACACGTATTACTGCATTTAAATGGGAGGTAGACGGTTGATATTTTGCACTTGACAATCAATTGTTCTGTTCATGTGGTGGATGCGTTATACTCATTCGTGGATGTAGATGCATTATGTTATCAATAACATCTTATATTATGTATCATAAATATTATGAAATATAGATGAACTCACTGATGGTGGATCTTGGCGAGCCTCAATCACCACTTTTATGAATGGGAGAACTGGTGGAACGAACTATTTCACAGAAACAACTAACTCGATTAATACAAGGAAATCTAAATGCGGTCGGCGGGACTGACGTTACATGAGGGCACGTGAGGGCTTAGGATTTGACTGCTTTCGATTTTACGATTGCCGCTCGTCGAGCATCCACTCCTACGTACCAACTGACATTGCGTAAGGTTGTCGAGTTCTCCCGCCACTTCCAGGTAGGTCCAACAGGGGCCTTCGTCGCTAGCCCAACTCGGAACAATCTCAGTCAAATATTTGCGAGCGTAGATTTTAAGTAAACCAAACGCATTCCTGCGAATACCTGCTCACAATTTGACGGGAATTTCTAAAACATCAATCTTGAAAATCGCGTTTTAAAGCATTTAGGTATTTAGTTAAAATCCCCAAGTTAAAAATATAAAAGTTTCAGATTTTTTACAAAATTTGAATTGTATTACACATCATTAGAAGAATTTAGTGACAGAAATAATAAAAAAATTTAAAATCTTTGAAGTATCAATTCAAAAACATTTATTGACATCGCTTTTAAAAATATATTTAGAAAAGCATATAAAATTAGGTACGTGCCAGTACAGGTTTTGGTTTATTATTTTCAATAATGAACCATTGGAATCGAGCATGAAAAAAAATTCTAACCCCCCTCAAAATTTGAGGTAGGTTTAAGGTATGTAGAATCCGAAAATGCAATAAAAATATTTCTGTCTGTCCTCCGTACGCCGTACGCCGTACTGGCCACTTTTCTTAGTTACTATGAAACAAAATTGATGAAATTCGGGTTATAGGTTCCGTTCGGTGTCTAGTTGGTCCTTGAAGCTCGACGTTACTGTCAGTCATCTCTTCAAAATATGGGTTGAAATTTTCAGAACGCCGTAGCTCGAAAACTTTTGATAGAAGGGTATGGTTTTTTTTACGTTATTAAATTTGTCTTGAGCTAAACAATTTTTTGAGACCACCCGGAGCATTGTACGTCCAGTCGTTCGTGTGCACCAAAAAGCTTCGTCAACACGATCGTGAATCATACGGTATAAATCCGGCCCTGATAATCATCTCTAAGGAGCACCTGAACCAAAGATAGCTGTATGAAGTCGAGTTGGTTGTTCTGCGACATTATTTCATTTGATAAGTGACGGACTATTGGATTTAGTCGGTAGGTACTTGTGAAACTTGAACAAACGTTTAAGTATTATTGATGGGTAAATTATTACACAATGGTAAATTATTACACAACGGCAAATTATTACACAACGGCAAATTATTACACAACGGTAAATTATTACATAACGGTAAATTATTTCACAACGGTAAATTATTACACAACGGTAAATTATTGCACAACGGTTCATCAACCAAGAAGGGGCTGGATTTTGTTGATCGGACTTGAATAACCGTTGAAGTATTATTGATGGGCAAGTTATTACACAACGGTACATTATACTTGACCACGAAGGTAGGTACTGACCACAGAAAACAGTTATCTACGCAGAAGGGGCATCCATTTCACTCCATATCAACAATTTTCCTTCAGAACTTCATTATTTGCGTTTCTTTTTGCCGTTCTAGTTACTGCTTGTCATCGGCAGAATTATTTTAGCAACATTTAACTCATGATTTAGGTAGGTACCTAGTAAAGAGTACGGGGTAAGGTACTAACCTACGGAGGGGTTGCGGTCTACATAACATGTATAGAATAGTACATATTATATTATATGGACGGGTTATCTATACAGAGAGCTGTGATCTGTAACAGAAGGGTATTGTGTACAAAATAATAAACCGTTGTGCAGGGATTTGCAGCGTTTTTCTTTTAAAAATAGGCGTGCAAACATTAGCTATTCCGGTTTAAACATTACACATTTTAATTTCAAGCAAACCTGCTGGTTTTAATAATAAACCTACTAGACAAAAAGAGAACAAAACCACTGAAAATGGTGCCTATTTTAAATTTATTTTCAATACAATCTAGTACCTTCTCACATAAAAACACATTTAAATGGTCAAACGAAATTTAGTAAAATTCAGTTGATTGATTGAAAGTAGTTTTATGTACATAAATGTCTTATAAATGAGGATTAATTTTATTAATTTGCTGATTGTTAGAAGTTTTTCTGTGGTGTGGACCGCTAGGGGCTTAAAGATGTTGAATGCGATGAGCTGAAATCTGGCGGGTACACGCCATTGGGCTTTAAATTTGTCTCATATGAATTTAATCAAAATCGGACAGTAACTTCCATCTGTGCATGCGCAAACGTGAAACCCTTACAACGTCCGAGATTATAAGAAATGGTGGTAATGAGGTGAAATTTGGAGGGTAGGTGCGAGTAGAGCCCCAGATGGTCCTGTATGAATGATTTCATAATCGGGTAGTAATTATCTGCATATGCGCAAAAGAGAAAATCTCGAACGCGCACAGGTATTAGGAGAGGAGCAGTGGATTGCGGTTTAGGCTTAGGAGGTATTTCTGTCTCGTTTCTGTAGGTAGGTAATTTAAAAGAGTTGGGGAAAAAAAAATTATTTGAGCTCAATGCAGCTCTTTGTTTTCTTTTATAGCTATAACGGTAAGAAATGTTGGTTGATGATACCGGAGAGGCAAGTGGAGGGGACGACCGCTGTAAATTTATTGCGCTCCATAAAAGGTAAAAAGTGGGGATGGACGGAGGGGAGGGGAAACTTGGGAAACATTAAAGTCAAACGCAGCTCAGCCCCTCGCCCCCCTTCACTCGTTAGGAGGACGTGACAGGGGAATCCTTTTTATTCTGAATCAGGAGGAGAGTTAAGTGACATCCTGTTATCCTCAGGGATTAGGTCTGGCGCCCCTTCGCCGTTTTCAGGCAACACACACAAAAGGGCGGTTTAATTGAAGTAGATATTTTATTGCCACATTCTAACCTTAGTCCTCCCTCAGCGAGTTTTCTCCCCACCCCAGGACCATCTTTCCAGGGTTTTCAACCGAGGGACTGAGCCGCGCGTTGTTCCCTTTCACAGAAAGCCGGCAGGTTGGGAATATTTTCCCCCTTAAATTTAATAGGCGAAGCCTCGAAAATACCTTCGTTACCTGCACCCTTCCTTACACACACCTCCATCCCTCACCTCCGCTACCCTTCGTCGTCCACATTTTCATCCCTTACATCGTTCTCCTTCATATAGAAGAAAATATCTCTTTCATTTCCCCTCCTAGCCGAGGTTTTATATTTTTAATATTTTTATTTTTAATAGGCAGAGCTTTGAGTTATAAATAAAGGGCATTGAAAGTAATGGAAATTGCTTGCGAGTGGATTCGTCTTTGACGAACAAACGCCAAGAGGGTTTTGCCCGTTTTCCACGACACGACCCAGAATCTTTTCCATTTACTTCATTATTGATGGTCTAAATAGGCGATATGCGGAGGGTTTGGAATAAAGAGAACAGCGTGAGCATAAATATGAGCAAATTTTGAGTCGGGTATACATTGACGATTTTTAGGTGGGATTTTGGCTTCCTAAAACTCGATTTCCATCCACTGTTCCGAGTAAATATTTTCATCCATATATTTACTCTGCATGCCTCGAATTTTTTTTTTTTTTTTTTTTTTAACGCCGATTTTTGACCCACAAATGTAACTAACTTTTTTGAGAAAAAATCTTTTTTCCCGCAAGAAAGTCAAAGTTGACAGCCACTTTTCGTAATCCGAAAATACCTACATTTGAAGTCAATCTTCCGTTTGCCATGGCAATCATTTAGGTGAAATTTCGAATTTTGGTTTATTATTTTCCATAATGAACCATTGGAATAGAGCATGTTAAAAAAAAAAAAAAGATTCTAACCCCCGTCAAATATGATGGTTTACGTTTCTAGGTAAGCATGTAGAATCCGAAAATGCAACCAAAAAAGCGCTGCAAATCCGTGCACAACGGTTTATTATTTTGTACAGAATACCATTCTGTTACAGATCACAGCTCTCTGTATAGATAACCCGTCTATATAATATAATATGTACTATTCTATACACCGTTGTGTAATAATTTACCGTTGTGAAATAATTTACCGTTATGTAATAATTTATCATTGTGTGATAATTTGCCGTTGTGTAATAATTTACCGTTGTGAAATACGTAATTTACCGTTATGTAAAAATTTACCACTGTGTAATAATTTGCCGTTGTGTAATGATTTACCCATCAACAATACTTCAACGTTTGTTCAAGTTACAAAAGTACCGATCAACCAAATCCAGCCCCTTCTTGGTAGATGAACCGTTTTGTAATAATTTGCCGTTGTGCAATAATTTACCATTGTGTAATAATTTACCCATCAATAATACTTCAACGTTGGTTCAAGTTTCAGAAGTACCTACTAACTAAATCCAATAGACCCACTTATCAAATGAAATAATATCGCAGAACAACCAACTCGACTTCATACAGCCATCCTTGATTATAATCAGGTGCTCCCTAGTGATGATATCCGGGCCGGATTTATACCGTTTGATTCACGATCGTGTTGACGAAGCTTTTTGGTGCACACGAACGGCTGGACGTACAATGCTCCGGGTGGTCTCAAAAAATTGTTTAGCTCAAAACAAATTTAATAACGTAAAAAAACCATACCCTTCCATCGAAAGTTTTCGAGCTACGGCGTTCTGAAAATATCAACCCCTATTTTTAACCCCTTAGATTACAGTAACGTTGAGCTTCGAGGACCAAATAGACCCCGAACGGAACCTATAACCCGAATTTCATCAGTTTTTCTTTTCATGGTAACTGAGAAAAGTGGTCAGTACGGCGTACAGACAGAAATATTTTATTGCATTTTCGGATTCTACATACCTTGAAACGTAAACCATCAAATTTTGAGGGGGGGTTAGAATTTTTTTTTCACGCTCCATTCCAATGGCTCATTACTTATTGAAAATAATAACCAAAAAATATCAAAAATTCGTTTTCTGAAAATGTTGGCCTCATGCAATAGATTAATTTTCTTTGAAAATCCGCTATAACACATATGTGAAAAAAAAATCTACGTTTTGATTCAGAGTGCTATGAAACGAACTTGTATCGCAAAACATAGGTAGGTAGTAAAAATGCATGTAAATGTTAGGTACAACTTTTGAACATGTTACAATATATAATTTTCTCTGATGATTCACCAAAAGCACCGAATTCTACGCATTATTATTTGGGGTCAAAATCATGAATTAAAGGAACACTTGAAATTCCGGCAACGCTACCATTTAGTTGGCCGATGGTTCTGAAGACCTTTTGCAACGATCTGCAGGGATCGCTGCGAGCTTTTGTTGGTAAGTCCCCCCCCCCCCCCCCCCGCGAGGGGACCAACCCCGACCTCCTGTGCCTTTCTCCCGGTAGGTTAGCTTGGCCAGCTAACCAGAAAATTGAATTGACTTTCCGAGTGAAGGTCGCACAAGTAATCCCTGTTGCCTCCTTCAGGGCGGAAGGGTTGTTTCCATTTAGGACTACAGCCGGTGGTTGGCGGTGAGGGGGTCGCGGAGGTCTCCCCTCGCAATCAACAGGAGAATAATCGCTACCCTTCCCTCGATCCTTTCTGTCGAACTTTCCTACCGCCCGTTTCCCCTCGCTGTTCCCATTTCAGGTATTTATCGACACATGACTGCCTAAATATATTGGGGGCTGCGCGGTCCCCACCGATCAATCTGCTATCTGTCTTGAACGTAACGCTACTTAAATGGTATCAAGACCAGTTTTTGGTTTATTATTCCGTGAATAACACACCTGTGTATTCGCTCAGCTAAAAATTATTGGAACACCCCCTCAAAATTATTTTATTTACATTTCAAGGTGTGTAGATACCAAAAACGCTGCAAAGTCCTTGTCACATGGGTTTATTATTCTACTGGACATACCTACACAAATGTTGGCTGTTCATTTATTGTTTCTTTCATGCGTGATGGTTTCCATTAATTTTGGCCCCCAAAACACAAATTAGGTACGCTCCTTCATTTTTTTTTTCAAATTATCTTTGATCATTGGTAGTGCCATTTAACCGTCTTGAATCACGTGTTGACACTTGTTCCAGTGTTATTATACAAATTGATAGTGATTTCAGACGATTTCCCAGGCTTTTGATTCACACAAAATCAATTTTGGGAGCTGAACATTTGGTAAAACTTTAGTTTTCCACTCTTTTGTCAAAATCGACTTCATATTTGGTCTTCTCGTCCCGAAAACATGGAAAACGATACCTCAAAAGATCATTTTACCACCGTGTTACTAAAATACAAAAAGTACCAATTTTTATACACATTTTCTCTCATAACACCCCTGGGTATATTCCGATCGGGCTGCAAAGTTTCGGGACACAACTAGGGCCCAAATGGAGCACGTTTGCGAAAGAACGAATTTTTTAGGCCGAAAATGAAGCCGGTATGCGTGATAAGGCGGACGGACATTGCATTTTTGGAATCTGCGCACCTTGAAACGTAAAAGAAAAAAATTTGAGGGGGTGTTATAAAAATTTTTTGCTCAGCGATTACATAGATGTATTATTCACAGAATAATAAACCAAAATCGACTTCAGATCCGGTATCTTCGCCCTGAATAAACATGGAAAACTATACCTCACAAGCTCGTGTTTCTAAAACACCGAAAAATTCATTTTTTACGCCCATTTTTCACCCATAACACCCCTGGGTGTATTCCGATCGGGCTGCCGAGCTTTGGAGCACAACTAGGGCCCAAATGGAGCCTGAGTGCGAAAGAAGGAATTTTTTAGACCGAAAATAAACGTAGATGGATGATACAGCGGACGGCGGACGGAAAGAACATTTTTGGAATTTACGCACCTTGAAACGTAAAAAACAAAATGTTGAGTGGGTGTTATAAAATTTTTTGCTGAGCAAATACACAGGTGTTATTATCCACAGAATAATAAACCAAAACGAATGATGGCGGACAGACAGGAATGTTTTTATTCCATTTTCGGATTCTACGTAACTCGAAACGGAAACCATTAAATTTTGAGGGTGGTGGGAGGGGGAGGGTTAGGCTCGACTCCCAAGATTCATTATTGAGAATAATAAACCAAAATTGGTTTCAGTCAGGAGCTCCCATATTTTGCACCGAGGTGGTTCTCGTCATTCTGTGCAAAAGTCCCATTGGGGGATAATTTATGATGCTTCCACTGATATTCCATTGATGCTCCACTGATCTTCGGTTATCTAATTGCATATCAATTAAGTTAGTATTTCATTTCTATTTTTGTTACTGTTACTGTTTCTCGCATCTAGCACACGATCCACTAGTATTTTTGGAGGGTATTCCACTTGCAACTCGTGTCGCGCATAACCTAAAAACCAAGCCACTGCTGCATGAATTTTAGCAATTTTTTGACCCCCAAACTCGAGTTCGACCCAACTGCTTGTTAAATAATAATTATGTTTTTAATACTTAAATAGTACCTGTTTCTATTCCGAGTCCATTCTAGACCATTTTGTAACACTTTCGTTGATTATAATATCTCGACCCACTTTTTCCGGACAGTTCTCATATTTCGACAGCTCCTCTGGTTGGTAATTGAAAAAAAAGGCCGTCAGCCCACTTGCAGATATTTGGAATTCGTGAATTTTCAGACCAATAATTGCAACAGTTTATTTTGTTCCCAAAGATACAAATTCGCTAAAACTCGTGTTTACTTTTTTAGAAAAAAGATATTAAAATACTTCGGAATTTGAAGAATTATTTTCAGCACTAACGATTCAATTCAATTTCGGCTATAATGAGTCTATACTATTTTTATGATAATGAGTGAAATTGCAATTTGGTTCACGCTCTACAGGACCTAAGGGCGACCTGCTTTGTTTAGACTAAACAAGGGGACGAGTGATAAATGAATGGCATTCCCCCCAAATATATCTTCCTGCCTTGAAACTGTTTGATAAATAAGTCCACTCTCTCCCTCATAAGAAGACTAAGTCCAAGTAAAAATACCCGTTCCGTTGCCCGCGTCGTAATAAAGTAATAATGTTATTTATTTATTTATGGTAGGCACCTATTTCATTTTTATTTCCAACGTCCTCCGTCACCATTTTGACTCCATCTTCCGATCCTTTGACTCGCCCTCCGTCATTTACTTCTTTCAATCTTTGAAGCTCAAGGGGAAGAGGGAAAGTCTTTAGAAAAACCACTTTCATGTGGAAGCATGCACTCAATTTACCCCCCACCACCGGTTCGCTAACCATTTTAAACTGCCATTCTTTTTTTTCCCAACCTCGAAAACCTCTTTTCTCCCATAGCTATGGCAAACTGCTAAAAGAAAACTTCGTTTGGCGGTCTTTCGAGTTTGTCCAGGCAGTTATTCTAAATACGAGTATCCTCAAGGTTATGTCTGCCGAGAAGAATCGGGACGCCGAGATTTTTATCTCGTTCCTTCGACCCCTTTTTTTTTTCTTTTTTCATTTTCACAATGGAAATAAGAGAAGACGTCATAAAGTTTTGTTCCATTTTCTACTCCCAGTTTCTTCCCAGACCGGGATGGAACAGTAACCATCAGGTTATGGAGGACTATTCTAGAAATAGGAAAATCTAGATGGGATTCCTGATTTGAATTAGTTTTGATAGGATCTTTTCCTCTTGTTCTGAGGGCGCAATGTGAACTGTTCCGACCTAGATTTTTTTCATCTACGCTCGACAATCGGCAGACTGAGATAAGTACCTACTACTTAGTTATTTCAACATGATATACCTATTTTATGCATTTTCTTCCTAAATTTATAATAGTCAGCATATACCTATGGACTATGTTATTATCAACGTCATATTGAGCACTCGATGTACGTATATGACAGGCAGAAGAAAAGCTGCGAATTCGTCAAGGACTGTTTATAATTATTTTCCGTATAAGATGTTCAGTTAGTTTGTACGCGTCAGCCATGAAATCTCCATAGCTATACCACAGATCTCGAGGACCTGAAGGTAGGGTTGTTCCCTGAATGATCCGGTTTCGTTTACGCATCTCCAAAAAAAAAGAAAAAAAAGACGCTGTAAATTATTACACAACGGTTTAATATTTTCCTTTATAGAAACCCCTCATGCGAAGGTCACTGAATTCCTATTACTGTGAGACCCCGCTTTAGTAGGGGTTTTTTGCGGTGGATACCTGCCCACGCACGCACACAGACACGACAAAAATCCCGCCACATTCATAGTATTAGCTCTCTAATATTCGTCAATTACGGTTACCTACACAAAAATATGCATTTACACCGCACCCATCGCGCCACGATGAATTCCTCACCCGATAACTTCCCGGCCCCACAGAAGTGGCCGTGGCCTTATCGTTTTCGTTTTGACACTTTTTGGACAATTTTCATTATTTTGAGGGGGAAAAAAGCGGATTTCCCCACTTTTGACTACGCTGAACACGAATCCATCGGGGAAAAAAAATGGAAATTTCAGCTCCCAACTATCAGCGGTAGTTTAGTAAAGTTCTTTGTGTTTACGCATTTCTGCGAAACCCATACCTACCTCACGACCCAGTGGTCCAAATTGGCTGACAAAAACCTGTATACAAGTAGCCCTCAAACTGGGACCTACAACCCAAATTTTATTTTTTTTGGCTCATGGTAACTAGCGGACCGTCAGAATTTTGTTTATTCTATGCTCGGATTCCAGGTACGTAGGTAGCTTGAAACGCAAACCATCAAATTTTGAGGGGGTTTACAATTTAATTTTTCATGCTCAATTCCAAAGGTACATTATTGATGAAAATTACGAAAATGCACAAATATGGAGGGTAGTTGGGAACTGGCTCATTAATGAGGGATGGTTCAAATGTATCTATCACCTCTAACCATCACCTCTCATCCGGATTCAGACAGGTTCCCTGGTACCGAGCTATTCACGAAAAACACCGCGGCGTTTCAAAAACTTGGGAGTTCGTAGGTAACTGATGAAGAATGTGAGCGACTCTCCTGAGATGCGTTCTAGGATTAAACGCCAGTTAAATGGCCATCGCAAGTACAATGAACCCTTGGGAAAAAAAAGCAGCTTGTGACTCCAAACGAATAACAAGGCTGGTGAACAGGTGAAGAAAACCCAAGCTCGGCTAAGGATCGATATTTGCTAAACACATTGAATGTAAACACCGCGGTCGTACACCCGTAGGGGAGAGCCCGTTGACGGGAGATAATTCGGTTTGGCAGGCGGCACTTCTCGTCCTTGTTATCTTTAGCTCCCAGGAAAACTCCTATAGACGAGGCCAGCGGTGGTGGGGATCGTTAATCCCCGGGATAGAAAAACATTTATTTTGGAAGGCACTCGGTTCTGGAAAGACCCCTCATAAACACACAACATAGTCAACGTCGAACGTTTGACGAAAAAAAAAAAGACCCAGGAAGGGCCAACAGGTGAAAAACCTCATCGCATCACTCGGCTGACGTTTCTCCGATTTATCGATTTTTTTTCCCCCCCATTTGTGAAGGAGAAAATGAAACGAAAATATTAGGACTCGTATTTTTAGGTAGGACTCGTATTTTTAGGTCCATCCTTCCGCGAGCTATTTCCACTTCGTGGTTCAGTGTCGATTTATCATGTTTGTCCAATTGTCACAGCGTCTTCAAGCTTTGCCAACTGCTCGCTAATTCGCACATTCTCATGTCTTCAGGACTCCCCATAGTTGCAACAAACTCTCCCTCATGACTGAATAATTAATTCAATTTAAGTTTTAAAAAACTTGGCTGTCTTAGCGTCGTCGTGGACGCTGCATGCGACAGGAAGGAACTGCTACATGGATAAGAAACTGTTGCATACATCCGAAGGAACAATTCCTACACATAGTACCACATAACACCTCCTACAACTAATAGGAAACGTTCGACAGGAAGGAACTGTCAGGTACATGGAAAAAGAACAGTTGAGGACTGAAGGAACTATTAGAAGAACTCTGAAGGAACCATTAGTACATAGCACCACATAACAACTAAGAGTAACAGGAAACGCCGAATTATTAGGTACAAAACTTCTTAACGATCAAAATTTACTGTAGATGAGCTTGATGATGGAAAATTTTGGAAAAAAGCGGATCAAATCTGCGACTTTTTGAGTCGAAAACCAGTCTAAGTGACTGCTAAAAGTAGTCAAAATAGCATTTAAACAAAACATATATAATATAATAATTATAAATAAAATTAAAAAAGTATGGCTTAGTGATTCTATTCAATATTTTGATGGTTGAATTGTGAATAGTATTTGTGAAATCAACAAAAATAGGACAAGTTGGTAATTTGATAAAATTAATCGTTATTTTATTAGTAGTTAACAACAAAATTTGTTGATTCGGTCTTTAAATAATAAACCAAAAACTATTAAAATTCGGAATTTATTGCTAAAAAACGGTGGAGTACTTTTTGTGGGTTAAAAACTAGTATACACGAATGACTGGGCATATTATACTGTATGAACGTTTTTATTTTCACAGAATCGTACTATAGACCGCGTTTCTGAAGACACCTGTAAGACTGCTGAGGCGCATTGATTGAGGCGATCGAGACAACAAAGAAAACTAATTACAGATTTTTTCTAATAATGTTTTACCAAATTTAACTAGTGTATACAGTTTCTTTTTCCAGTTACATATTTCATAATATTGATTTTTCCTAAGTTAATTCACTGGCAGTGGACTGTTCATTGCATAGTTACAAATGATACACTCCCTACTTGTGGGCGGGCAGCCCATCTATTGACAATAATAGAAAATGGCTATAATAGACAACACTGTTTGGCCCTTTGAGTCCACTATAAACGATCACCTAGTTTTGCGTTAAAAATGTAACGTGTTGTTGAAAAGTCGTCGCAAGTAAACAAACGTAAACAATGTGGTACCTTACCTACTGCTTGTTTTTGCATCAGCTCTCCAGCGCTGCTCTTTCTAAAATGATTGTTTCGTTAGGGGCGAGAGCCTTTACGTTCGAACGAAGTTTAAGGTCTCGTTAGACTGGATTACCCCTAACTGAAGTTTAGTTTCCTTCATCACTTCACTCGGATAACCAACTTTATTCATCCTTTACGATTTTGTTTCCTATTTGAGCAGGAAAGGGAAAATTCTCATTCGGAGAAAAGGTTGCATGCGGTGAATGGCGCTATCGTAAAATTTATGTTCCGACGGTCGGAAAAAGTCGATCGATTCCGAACTCGTTTCCGAGGAACTCGAAGAAGATATTAGGCCTGTTTTTAGGAAGATATATGAATGACGGTTAGTGTTAGGCTGAACAGCCACGTTATTCCAGCCCAATACACAATGGTCTCCTTTTCCGAGGATGCACATCGTAAGAATTAGAATATAATAAGTTTATTTTACTCAGTTAGTACCCACTGCTACTTCATTGTATAATATCGACGTATCATTGCCATTGTAAGATTTTACAAATAAACGACATCTATACAAAAATTACACTTCCATCAATAGGATATTACAATAAGCTTGATTTTTCAGCCATTCATACACATTACAACTCAAATTTGACCCACTTTTCTATTGCAAAAACCTATAATTATTCAGGGGATATTAAAGAACGTTAAGATTTCGGGATGGATTCAGAATGCTATGAAATGGGAAATAATCAAGAAGTTTAAAAAAAAATCATGTAGGCCTACATAAAATCAGAAGCTTCGGACATTTTCATGACTTTCATGATTTTCATGACATTTTCATGGCTCTGCTTAGCCACACAAACTCGAAAAGCGTTACCAAAAAGCGACGGGAAAACGCGTTATGCACCATTTCTGATGATTTTCGCTTACAACCGATTCGTTTCTACGGAACTTCATGTTTGCCATTTTCCATCGTACAAGAATCGTTCACCACTCGTTGGAATCGTGTGATTTTATTGAATATTTTCTTGTTAACTACCCCCGTACCTTGCTCGGTAGCTGAGCTGAGCATGATGAAAAAAAGGTGGGTAAACAAGGTAGTCAGCCACATAGGTAATGAAGAAAGTCATTGCTTACTAGTATCGAATGTGGTAACCTTGCACCACTGTGTAACCCGGATCGTGATTCCGTAAATTATCCCTAAATTGTTGCATTTTCTTTCAAGTCCTAAATCAAGATTAAGAAGAGGTCCCTTTGTTAATTGCGATTACCCATTTTGTGTGTGAACAAGTTCCTTTGTAAAAGAGAACAAGTCCGCAACACAGTGAGACATTTTCATTGTTGTATCACAAGCTTTATCTTGACAGTAGGTAGGTAACTAAGAATCATTCTAGCTTGTTCTTTCTTCATCATCAGAAAATAAATTGTAACGCTGTTGGGTGTGATTTCTTAATTTTGCCCTCTTTCACACACGGAACCTTTACTTCAGAAACGCAGGTTCTCTTTTACAAAGGAATCTGTTCGCACACAAAATGGGTAATCGCAATTAACAAAGAAACCTCTTCTTAATCTTGATTCAGGACTTGAAAGGAAATACAACAATTTAGGGATAATTTACGGAATCACGATCCGGGTTACACAGTGGTGCAAGGTTACCACATTCGATACTAGTAAGCAATGACTTTCTTCATTACCTATGTGGCTGACTACCTTGTTTACCCACCTTTTTTTCATCAAGCTTAGCTCAGCTACCGCGCAAGGTACGGGGGTACGGTTAACAAGAAAATATTCAATAAAATCACACGATTCCAACGAGTGCTGAACGGTTTTTTTTACTATGGAAAATGGCACGCATGAAGTTCCGTAGAAACGAATCGGTTGTAAGCGAAAATCATCAGAAATGGTGCATAACGCGTTTCCCTGTCACTTATTGCTAAGCGCTTTTCGAGTTTGTGTGCCGAAGTGAAGACATGAAAATGTCAATTTGAGCTCTCTACTAGTGGAAGTAGGCATACTCTGTGTACAATTTATCATCGATGGTTTTGGAATATCAACTACTATCGATGCTGATGTAACACATCGTAGCTCGACCTCAGCGATTGGGTATACTGAAGCTTCGCAAGAGGCTCCAAACATAATGATAAGCATGAACAGGATGAAAGATTTCAACGAGTTCAGTGCGATTCATTCATAATAAGGTCGATTCAATTCATTCTACATTCAGTTTCATTCATTCATTCCTTTAAGTGGTTATTCCAGGGTAATTCCTACAGTCCTGAAGAGAAATGTGATTATCATGTTGGACCTTGTAGCGCGTACGAACATGAAGGTTCTCGACCTTAACCGAATTACGGCAGAGGGCGCGTTTGCGGAGGGTTTCGGATGCTAATGAAGTAATCGACCTCATTACAGGAGTTGACTTCTATCCTTTTCTTAACTGGGGCTTAATTGAGGCATAAAAGCCAAACCTAATTGCCTCCCCGGCGTTTTCCCTCCAATTCGCGTTACTCATTTCCACCCGTGCTTAAATAAGTAATGGTTTCCATCAATTAGTTTCGACCGGAAGAAAATTACTACCTTTACTCCGATGCTCCCGCTGGAAAGGGTCATTACACCGATAATTCCTTCAAAAATTGCCACTAAATCAGCATTTAACTGAGTCGCGAATTTACCATCATGGCCTTCCTCTTAATAGGATTATTTTTAAAAATAAATAGGCTTTCCGATAATGAGAAACATTGCGGCCACGAAACTGCTCGAATAAATCTTTTGGAATAAGGAGAAAAAATCGCCAAGAACCTTAAATTAAAGCATTGAATCAAATTTTGAATTCCACTCTTGTTTCAATGGCTACCCGCTAGTGTTATGTAGAGTTGATCTCATAATAAGAATGCAAAATCTGCAGCTGATGAACTTTCATAGCCCGTTGACCAGGTAGGTAGGTACGTGGTAAGTTGTGAATTTTCAAGTCGGGAGACGAAGTTGGTATTGGTACACAAAAGGTATTAGTTTTTTCGTTCTGGGACGCCATCGCCGGCACCAAATCTACACAGGCTATTCCTAAGATCATTCTGAGGGCCATTCTTGAACTTCCGTGATGACTATGTAATATTATTCATAGCAATAGCATTCATTTCATGTGTAATGTGCACATAATAATAACTAATCGAATAGTTGTGAACAATTTTGAATGATGTGGATATAGAGGAGCTGAAAAAGAGAATCCGTCTTTTTTTAATTTTCCACAACGTATTTGTACTGATTCCTACAACTTGCATTACTGTTTGCATCATTTGGTAAGTACGTGCCATATGTTTCATAGTAAAGCAGCGTACGCAGTATTTTTTGCAGTTTATAATAATATTACCTTAATAGTTTAAAAATGGCGATACCGATTTCTCGCGATTGTTTCAGTCGAACTGCAATAATTAGTGGAAAACATTACTGTAAAACTCAAAATGTTAATGTAAAGTAATACAGTAAACAGCAATTTCAAGCGGTGGCTCCACGCCCAGCTGCCATAATCGGCGTCGCGGACATGATCGGCTGCCCTGTCGGGAAGATCAGAATTTGATTTGAAATGCCTGCAGGTTGTGACAGAGTGTAACAGTGGGGGTGGACCCTCGAGAGTCCCCCTCCTAGACCAGCGAGATTATCACCGGTTAAGAAGGGATAACGATTAGGCTTCCCCAAACCGATCCCGTATCCACCGGACCAAAAAAGGACTCGAGAATAGCCGCACTGTTACACTCCTCCTCACATGACATACTTCTGGGTAGCAGAAGTATGAGAGGGAAAAGGGGGAATGAAAAGTAGTAGGTATGAAGTTCTGTTTCAGGAAAAGACATCTGAACAACTTCAAGGTGACTAATCTCCATCGTAATGGTACTACCTCAGTAATATTTTACTGGTGGAGAAAAAAGCTCCTACATACGAGTATTGGCGGATTATGTTGTGAGAGGTTGTTGTCCAGTGAATTGTGCTCATCTGGGCAACCTCTAGGTGAACAATCCCCATCGTTGGGATGGAACAACTATTGGGACTTGTCAACTGGGACATGGCATCAATCGCCTTCTAATGAGCTCAGTATATTTTAATTGTAATGACAATCTAGAGGGGGGAATGTGGGTGGGGAAGCCAATAGATGTATGTATTATCAAAGGGACAGGTTGTTAGTAAAGGAATCCTTCTGGGAAACCTTTGGGCTTTTCTTTCTGGTAAGCCCACAAAAAGTGGATGGAGTACGGTGAAGTGCTCAGTTCATACTACCGAACCATGCTCTGCTACCATGTGAGAGAGTGTAACAGTGGGGGTGGACCCTCGAGAGTCCCCCTCCTAGACCAGCGAGATTACCGCCGGTTAAGAAGGGATAACGATTAGGCTTCCCCAAACCGATCCCGTCTCCACCGGAAGAAAAAAATGTATCGAGAACAGCCCACACTGTTACAAGGTGAAGGGGAACGGAATACGGCTGGTTGAGAACCATTCAAGAGAAGTTTAAAACGGAAAAATCTCGTCGAAATCTAAAGTCAGTCGCCAAAATGTAGAAGAGTTTAAGTTGCCTTGACCCAAATTTTTCATCAGAAAAGTTCAATATATCAGATTTGAATAATACTAACTTTGATTCAAGAGAAAACATTTTACTCAGGCATTGCGTAACGTTTCTGAATGGCGCTTCGACTTTATTCTTATCACTTAGACTCGCAATCTACGAAAAACATTTTGTAGCCAACGGGTACAAATGCCAACGAATTTGCTGGCATTTATACCCTTTCACGTTTCCAAGCTTGCGGTTGTTTCATTGCCCCATCATCCATAAACATAGCGGCCATCGAGACCCCCTGCGACGATCGAAACGAACGTACAAACATGATTTAATGCAACGGCACATCCACGCACAACGATATAAGAACTGATAGGCAGGGAAAGGTGGAACAGATGGAGGGTAATCAAATGTAGACGTGGTCAGCTGGAGGTTAGCGCTATCCGATTAATCATGTTCCTGAGGGGAGAGAACCAGCGGGAGAAAAGATTACCTCAGGGGGCGAGATGAAGCACATCTGTCTGTCTGTCTTATCACCTTCATACCACTCAACCGATGGCCTTGCTCTTCGTAATTGAATTGGCTGTGAACTAATTCACGTATGTAGGAGGGAGTGTGGTCGGGATATAAGGGAGACTGCAGCATTAGCTTCAGTCTACTAATAGATCGAGGATGCGATCAAATAAAATAATCAGTATCTTTGAATGTGATATCAATTGAAGATATTTCGTGTGAGGCACTGCTTGATTCAATCATGTACCTTACGAGATTTTGGTTTATTATTTTCAATAATGAACCTTTGGAATCGAGCATGAAATCCTCCCCCCCCCCCCGCGATGGTTTCCATTTCAAGAAGAAGAAGAAGAAGAAGAATCCGAAAATGGAATTAAAAACGCCGTACTTCGCAGTTTTCTTAGTTACCACGATCCGAAATTGATGAAATTTGGTTTATATGTCCCGTTTGGAGTCTAATTGGTCCACGAAGCTTGGCATTACTGTCAATCATCTCTCAGGGGTGAAAAATAGGTGTTGAACTTTTCAGAACGTCGTAGCTCAAAATCCTTCAATAGAAGGGTATGGTTTTTTCTAGGTTTTTAAAAATTGATCTCAAACTAAAGAATTTTATGTGACCACTCGGAGCATTGTACGACCAGCCGTTCGTTTGCACATGAAAGCTTCGTCAACATGATCTTGAGTGAAACGGTATAATGGGGGGGTGGGGGCGGGATGGAGCTCAAGGGTAGGTACTGACCACAGAAAACAGTGAACTACGCAGAAGGGGCATCTATACAGGTACATAATCAACCGTTGTGTAATAATTTGCAGCGTTTTGTAGCCGTAGAAATTAAACTAAAACTAAGAAAAGTGGCCCGTACGGCGTACGGCGTACGGCGTACGGCGTACGGTGTACGGCGTACGGCGTACGGCGTACGGCGGACAGACAGAAATATTTTTATTGCAGTTTTGGATTCTACATACCTTGAAACGTAAACCATCAAATTTTGAGGGGGGGTAAGAATTTTTTTTTTCATGCTCGATTCCAATGGTTCATTATTGAAAATAATAAACCAAAAAAAAATATCTACCGAGGTTAGCTTTGTATCCATAACGACAAAACCGGTAA
Source organism: Leptopterna dolabrata (assembly GCA_954871275.1). Lineage (NCBI taxonomy): Eukaryota > Metazoa > Arthropoda > Insecta > Hemiptera > Miridae > Leptopterna > Leptopterna dolabrata. The sequence continues at coordinate 17,894,105 of OX940986.1, read as the reverse complement.
CTTTTATGGACACGATCTGACAACTCCCTATTATGCACGAGTGTAATCCCAAAAATGAGCTCCTCTATTTTTTATAAATACAAAAATCCGTTTATTTTCTATAATATTTACATTATTTTAAGGGCCAAACTTTTTTCTCCAGGTAATCGCGACTTCGGTCGATGCACTTTTGTGGCAGCTCCGTGGCATATCGCGTGGTACCCATCTTGGTACGATCGTGGTACTCATCTTGATACAATCCTGGAACTCATCTTGTGCACATCTTCCTCTCTGAATTATGTCCGTTTACAGGATTTTAACGGAAAAGTTGAATGAAAAATAGGAAGGTGTGCACAAGGATATGGCGGGGAGCTGGTATGACATGGGGACACAGGAACTGCCAAAGCGTCAACAAAAATACATGGACCGAAGTAGCGACTATGTAGAAAAATATATAACACGTTTAATCTGTAAAATGAGGTAAATATTAAAGAAAATAAACGGATTGTTATAGTTACATATTTCTAAAAAAAAAAAACTCTTATATTTGGGACTAACCTTGTGTAGTGCATTGGATCAGCTGAACGCAAAATTAGCTTCAGATGTTACAAGGGGTTCATTTTTGCGCACCAATTCTCGAGCATTTTTATTTTTACGCGACAATCCCCGTTGAGATTCTAAAAAATATTGTTTACAGGCTGTTTCCATCTCTAACTCGCGATGAACATCATCGTAATGCATGTACAATGGAGCGTTAACTATACTTTGACTTACCTGATTTCTTTGTACAGTCCCAGAGGTGGAATCTGTAGGTATAAATGAACCGTAGAATTATTGGCTTGTGGGTCAATAATTTACTGCGTAGGGCTGCGTTGGGCCATAACAGATTGCTTTCCGGTTAGACGGTTCAATGAACGTGCTTTTGACACCACATGCTTTTGAATACCTATGATTTTCAATTTTTCCTTTCAACGTCCAAGGTTTTTTAAAATTGTTTTTTTTTTTACTTGAGTTTGTCCTGTCTCGGCATATAATAACATAGTATCAAGTTTAAAAATTGACTTTAGCATCTGCAGTTATGATTTTTGGTTAGCGAAGTTAACATGCACTGATTTGGCTTCATCCCGCTCTTAGTATTTAATGATGTTATGCTACTTGGTAAGCTCGTTCACTGTCTGAATTTGCAGTTTCTATGTCATTCCCAATAAAGAGCTGTGTCGTCTGGAAGGTAGCAATAGTTGTTTTTATTAAAGGTCTTGAAAGTAGAAATAAATCGATAAATAACTGATGGAAGGTCGACTAATGCAGGCTTCAAACTTGAGTACCTATTGGCGATTTCGATGGCAATCCTGATCGACTATTAATGATCCAAGTGTACATATAAAGTATTTTAACCACTTGCATGATAAACAAAATATAAGCTCCTACTATTTTGAAATGAGGTAATTTACGTCTAGGGCCTTCTTCGTTGTCTTTCAACACAAAAATAATTAATCATACAGTCCGGCAATAAATTTGCAGTCCTTACATTTTTTTTCGATTTGGGATAGGAGAAAGAAAAATTACAAGTAAGAGCCACCGAAACTTGAAGATCTGGCGGACTGCAAGGAGGTCAGGATATTAAAGATGAAACAAAGGACTCGACTGTTTGTTTTCAAAACTCACGATGGCCCCTTTCATCCCATTTTATGACAGTAGTTCTCTCCGCAACCGCAGAAACTCCTAGCGTTTTCCCCGAAAGGTTTTTCTTTCACCGGGAAAACCCCTACTAAGAGAGGGTTAAGGGAAGAAAATCCTGCGGAATTGCTCTGGGAGAAGCAGTTAAAAGAAGGAAACAATGGGTTGGGGGAGGAAGACGAGGGTCTGAAGGAATTAATAAAAATGTTGATATAACGACCCCATGCAAATCACTTCGGAGAGTTTTAATGTTTTTCTGAAGAAAAACTGGGCGATTTGGATGCCTCTTTCCTCTCACGGGTTTTTCCTTCTTTGATTGCATCCAGTCTTCGCCTCTCCACCACCAATCGCCTCTCCAAACGGGAATAATTCTCAATCGATCATGACTCGTATTCCCGTTGGCCGGACCTTTCCAAAGCCTTCTTCGTCTGAAGATAAAAATTATTACAATATCTATATTACAATATCTTGGAGACCTCTTGGATAAAAGACTGAAATATTCCTGCCACAGTCCACAACGATGGGAGAGATGCAGAAGCCTAACTCAACTGTGTGCAGAGAAAGTGTGAATGATACCAAAACCTGCATTAAACAAATAAATAATGTCCGAACATACAATTGTTAAATATTATTATGAATTCCTTAATATATTGAAGTGGTCACAGTTCTACCAGTTCGACTATATCGGAGCGATAGGCAACTCGTATTCAAATTGTGCATTGTTTGAAAATCATGTAAGCACCTACATAAGAACATTAATGTAGAAGGTAGGTAAAGGTACGTGTTGTAAAGGTGATGTTAGGTAAAGCTTTCTTCGATGTATTTAGGCTGTGATAGACACTGTATGTTCACATGTCCTCTCCTATGTTTCTTAGACTTTGGAACCTAACTTGAATCATTAAACTGTAGCACTTGTAAGTATTGGGAGGATTTTAAATTTAGAAAATACTGATAAAGTTTACTGAATCCAAGAAAACGACGTTTTTAAAACTGAAGAACCTACAAATCAAAGGACAACGGAAGAATTTCCTTAATTTTTGAACAAGTTTTTATTGAAATTGCACATTATTTCGCCCACCCTGTCAACATGATATACTAATACGGAGATTTATGAGAACTTGAGGAAATAGGTACATGTTGAGGTTGCCGATCAGTTGACAAAATAATGTTTGCGGTGAACTGATATCCAGAGTTAGTGCAAGCACCAAACTGAGCTCTGAACCTTTGCGCTTGTGAGTAGGGTGAAGGGACTGCTTACATCTTCCCTTGCGCTTGGGCGATTTAGTGGGCGATTTAGTTATAGTTACGAGTAAGTATTGACACCGTACGGTTGCGTTAAAGACGATTATCGAAAATGGGGAGGGAAAAACACAATATAGAGTCGTGTCATGATTCGACGCGATTTTTTGTTTTGTGAAAAAAATACTAATCCGTGAAATGGACGTCAACGCTATATTGACATTTTTCTTTCTTCCTCTCTCTCTGTCATGACTCCCAGCCACGCCAATAATAAATCTCGTTGATATGATTAGACTCGTCGAGTGGAGAGGGCAACATATCATAAAACCTCTCAACAAATCACCCCCTGTGTTTTCTCCCCCGTTTTCAGTCCTGGCTCTATTTATGAAACTGGAAGCCTTGTCATTCTACTTGCGGACATGAAAAGATACGACTTGCGAGGAGTAGTAAACAATCGGTTTTTATTGACGTCCCCACGGAAAATGCGAAAGATTAAACTTGAATAGGTTTAAGAGGTTTAATTTCTTTATAGTGGCTGTGATTACTTCTCAAAAATCACCTTTATTAATTACCATGGATTTTTATATTCATTGAGACCGAAAGACCGATGTTATAGTGTTCCGTAAAAAACAACCTCTACCTATTATTAATTATTACATTCGTATACTCAATGTAGGTATTCAATATGTGGAATTCACTGTATGTTCTTGTTGCCATGACTGCGCCAGGCAATGGCGCTGTGCAAAAAAACTGTAAGTTGTACTGATCGATGTGCTTGGTGCACTCCTAAGTACCTAGCAGCTTTCAAGTAATTTGTACCTGGATTAGATAAATAAGTTTGTAAGTTCTGAGTTTCTGTCTTTGTGGTGATGATTGGCTGTGGTGGGTGGCTTGTGCACCATGTGTAATGTTTCATTGCCTCAGATTATGTCTTTGTTTTGTTTGTATATAGGCTCTGATGTTGGAAATATACAGGGTGTCCCAGTTCCTTCTGGAGAAACTCAGAGAATCGATTCTACTGTTCATTTGGAACAAAAAATGCTCAGTAGAATTTGTCGAATAGTTCTTCGTTTTAAAGATATCCGACAATTTGTGTTTTTCCAACTTTTCATTACCTTACCACATAAAAACGCTAATAAATTGGAAAATATTGAGACTGCAACAAATCCAACTACACCGTTTGAAAGAACGTTAAATTCCCTGTAAGATTCTTCTGTCTTCAATGGTCAAACTTACTTAAAATGTTGGCCACTATCAGTTGGAACATTTTAAAATTTCAAAATTTAAAATTGTGAAAAAGATTGTACGTTCTACTGTGGTTGCAAAAAAATACCTACAACCTGTCAAGTTTCACAAAAACTTCATCTAACGGGCTTTACACTGATACACATTGATTTAAAAATAACGTTGTAGTAAAGTTAAAAAATTATAAATGAACGTTTGAAAACATGAGCAGAGGTGAATTTGGGGGAGGAGGGGAATCAATTAGACCTCGTAAAATAAAACAAACGCTTATGTAATTTCATAAAAATCATACCAGAAAGTTTCACAATAAAATAAAAGAGTACTTCTTGAAGCAAGTAATAACAAATTAAAATTATAATTGTTCAGAGGAACTGCTGCAGTTGCAGTATTCATAGCAGCATATCTCGGTACTCCTGATATGAAAAAAAAGTGGGATAACAACTACCTTTCTACGAGACACATTAAACTGAACTAGTGGAAGAGAAGAGTTCTGCTGCAGTTTGATAAGATGGTTAACCGAGGTTCATAATTTATTATTAAGAAATACTTGTGAAAACAAAATTACGTTCTAGTGACACCTCCCTGTCCATTTTCGTTGAATGTTGGAACTAATCATTCGTTGTTGTTTGAACTTCGATATGTCCCCTTCATATTCCAGCATTATTTTTATTCAACCAGTCAAGGAAGCGTTTGTTTTATTTTACGAGATCTAATTAATCCCCCCCCCCCCCCCCCCCCCGAATTCACCGCTGCTCATGTTTTTAAACGTTCAATTATAATTTGTTAACTACTACAACGTTATTTTTGCATCTAAGTATATCAATGTAAAGCCTGTTAGATGAAGAAGATTTGTGAAATTCGACAGGTTGTAGGTATTTTTTGTAACCTCAGTAGAACGTACGATCTTTTTCACAATTTTAAATTTTGAAATTTTCAAATGTTCTGAATGATATTGGCCAACATTTGAAGTAACTCTGACCATTGAAAACACAAGAATCTTACAGGAAATTCAATGTTCTTTGAAAAGGTATAATTGGACTTGTTGTAGTCGCAGTACCTATTTTATGTGGTAAGGTAGGTAATTAAAAGTTGGAAAAACACAAATTGGCAAACATCTTTAAAACGAAGAACTTCTCGAAAATTTTCTACTGAGCATTTTTTGTTCCAAATGAAGAGTAGAATAGATTCCCTAAGTTTCTCTAGAACCGGACACCGGGACACCCTGTGAAAGTTCGGCGGGTAGAGGAGCAATTTTCAGTTTTGACCGATAATAAAAACTTTAAACAACATCTGAGTTTCGATGCCAGAGCGCAAGGAACTGGCAATGGTTTCTTCATCAAATTAGAAAATAAATGTGGGGTCTTACGACTTGAAATACTGTCGGTGTTTTTAGACGATTAGAATGCGCTTGTCTCCTTTCTTGCGCCGAATCGTCGCCAATGGAACCGCATAATAATATATGAAAAATTCGTTCATTTTGCGTCAAACTTATGCTGTTTTCTGGTTTCTACGTGGGGCTCCTGATCAGTGGACCTCCGCAGTGATGTAATGTGTCGGTAAGCTCATAACGAGAACGCGAGGAAAATATATTTCATCTCTTGCATTTCTGATGCATGCTCAGTTCGATTTGGCTAATATCCTGTTTGTTAATAAGAATATCAATTGGTGAACATTTGAAAAATTATTGCCAGTGAGTTTTGTGTGAGGGAAAAAAGCATTTAGGCCGGCTAGATTGATCGGCGGCCCTTTGGCGCCAGAAGGGGGTCTGTCATTTCCACCCGACGCGAATCCACTGCAACAACAAACAACGAGATTAGAGTTGAAGGGCCAGTAGAGATAACTGGCGCTACCAGTTGCAATACCATCACAACGCGGGGGAATCCACGGAAAAAAAGTTTCAAACTACCACAGTGACTTTGTAATAAGTTTCAGCGCAATTAGGTTTCCCAATACAACCAACCAAGTTCGCGTACGTAGAATCCGAAAATGGAATTAAAAACGCTGCAAATTATTACACAACGGTTTATTATTTTCCTGTATAGAAACCCCTTCTGCGTAGATCACTGAATTCCTATTGGCACCACATTCCCAAATTTTCACATAATTTGGATGATTCTTTTGACCGTGAACAGCAAACTTGTACCTCTATCAACAAATAGGTAAAAGGAAGCACCTATCAATAAAATCCAAAATAAATAACTGCCTGTCTTTCTTCAATCGAAAAAAATAAACCCCAAATTTCTCCCTTATTGGGAAAAACATCTGATCATGGATACGTCTGTTTTTCGCAGTAAGGGAGAAATAAAGTAATTTTCATAGAGTGAATAGCATAGAAATTTGCTTTAGGTGCCACTCAGCTGATCCGGGGCCAGGGCAGCGTCAAGTTAAAGTCCTAAGGAGGCTACCTACCAAATTACAGCTTCATAGTGTGAAAAGCGTAGAAATTAGCTTCAGGAGCCACTCAGCTGATCCCGGCCCTGTGCTGCTTAAAGCGTACTTAAGTCCTAAGGAGGCTACCTACCAAATTACAGCTTCATACAGTGAATAGCGTAGAAATTAGCTTCAGGAGCCAGTCAGCTGATCCCGGCCCTATGCTCCTTAAAGTGTAAGTCCTAAGGAGGCGCCAAGTCTCTAACACCACGGGAATAGCGCCAAAAAACGTCACATTTTTTTGTATCAGCCATAAGACATATCCATGTCAAAATCAAGGAACAACCAACTCGATTTCATAAAGTCGTCGGTGATTATAGTCAGTTGTTCCCTAGCAATGATAATACAATATCTGGGCTGGATGTATTATAACGTATGATTCACACGCATGTTCACAAAGTATTTCGGTTCAAACTTCAGGGTCTTGCAGTGAACGAACGGCTATTAAAAACTTGGTTAAATCATACGTGGTCCACAAAAAGTCGAATTTTTGTTAGGTTTCAAGTATGAGCATACGCAGCTCCACAGTTAAAATAACAAGATGAGACGGAGTGAAACTTGAGAATAGAATGACAACCACCCATCCAATGGAATTGTATAAAAATCCATCCATCTCAGAAACATACCTATGAGGATCCATCTCGTGTCTAATGCGTGCGAATGGAAACTGAAATCCGTATTCAGACTGAGAGTGGCTCTTTACGGAAGCCTCAACCTTTGCTGCCTGCCGGGGGATTAAGCGCTATCAAAGCGGGTTAGTGTCGTTGAATTAGCTTCATAGTCGGCACGAGAGTAAACACATAACTAAGGAGAGCGACGGGAAGTTATGGCAGCGCAAACCTAATTGGATAAAAGCCGGTATTTCACATGTTACGGTCCCTTGAGCCATTTCCGAACGCCCCCACTCCCTTTTGCTAGTTGTAACCCACTTAGCGTTTTCGCTAAATCTCATTATGAATGATTTGATCTGATTTGGACGCTATGGTGGACTTGTTACTCTAGCCTAAGTTGTAAAATTTTTCTTCGTGATTTCTCCACAGGACCCTCAAAATTCAAACACGAAAAGCTAATAGAACTTGTAACAGTGCGGGCTGTTCTCGATACATTTTTTCTTCGGATCGGTTTGGGGAAGCCTAATCGATATCCCTTCTTAACCGGTGATAATCTCGCTGGTCTAGGAGGGGGACTCTCGAGGGTCCACCCCCACTGTTACACTCTGTCACATGGTAGCAGAGCATGGTTCGGTAGTATGAGCTGAGCACTTCACCATAGTCCATCCACTTTTTGTGGGCTTACCAGAAAGAAAAGCCCAAAGGTTTCCCATGAGGATTCCTTTACTAACAACCTGTCCCTTTGATAATACATACATCTACTGGCTTCCCCACCCCCTTTCCCCCCCTTTAGATTGTCAGTATAATTAAAATATACTGAGCTCATTAGAAGGCGATTGATGCCATGTCCCAATTGACAAGTCCTAATAGTTGTTCCATCCCAACGATGGAGGTTGATCACCTAGAGGTGCCCAGATGAGCAAAATTCACTGGACAGCAACCTCTGACAACATTAGCCGCCAATACTCGTATGTAGGAGGTTTGTTCTCCACCAGTAAAATATTACTGAGGTAGTACCATTACGATGGAGGTTAGTCACCTTAGAGTTGTTCAGATGTCTTTTCCTGAACCAGAACTTCATACTACTTTTCATTCCCCCTTTTCCCTCTCATACTTCTGCTACCCAGAAGTATGTCATGTGGGTAGGAGTTTAACAGTGTGGGCTGTTCTCGATAAATTTTTTCTTCCGGTGGAGACGGGGTTGCTTGGGGAAGCCTAATCGATACCCCTTCTTAACCGTTGATAATCTCGCTGGTCCAGGAGGGGGACTCTCGAGGGTCCACCCGCACTGTTACACTCTGTCACAAACTGCAAAGATCAAGTCCAGTCGTAGGTATCAGTAGACCGATCGGTTACTAGATTATATGGCGGCAATGAGTATTGTACGTAGCTAATGTGTTTACTGAACCTAACTTACTTTAACCTAAAAATGAATGGTGCTAGACACTATTATGCATGTACTGGTAATAGGAGTAGTCTAGGGCATTTAAACATAGACTCCACATTGGTGTTCACCTACGAACAACACGTGAGAACCTCAGTAAAGTGTTATATCATTCCTTCAACAAAATGACATTTTGTTAGAAAAATGACATGAACATTGTGTAGGAATGTATGTAGGTAATTATCATACTATTAACACGACAGTATTACGTAGAATCAACGTAAAAATCTTTGGTAACGAAGTGGACTATTTCGTTCCGAATGATCCGTTTGATTATTTACTTATTGATCACAGTTTCACTGGCCGATGCCTATTAATAATACAATCTAGTACTTGACAAGCGTCGACGGTATTATGTTTGTATCAGTTGGTATGAAGAGTGCGTCCAAGTATTTTCATCGTTGCACTAGAGGCGATAGTCCGCTTATATTCGTGGCCGTCATCACCTCAAAATTATCCAATTGTTTACTTACCATAGACAACACCGAGAAACTGTTGACTTTGTCTGACTTATCTTTAACTGATACAAGACAAAGGCTAAGACAAGGCTATTGAGAGTTCCTATTTAAAGAGTGTTCGAACACAAATATTTAGGGGTCATCATGGATGAAAAACTGCCATGGAGGGGCCGTATATACTGTATCTAGCAGAGAAATTAAAAAAATGTATACACACATTTTATAATCTGCGATCAGCGTTATCTCCTTCTTATGACAACGGTATATTTACCAATCCAAAATTCAACGTGGAATTATTTCGTGGAGTGGTACACACCTTACAACATTGAAACCTCTAAATACTTTACAGAAATTTATATTGAAAGTATGCCTAAATAAGCCTAAAACTTTTAGTTCGAGACCGGTATTCAGTGTAAGCAAGACCTTCTCTATCAGGCTGTTGTTTGTAAAAAAAAAAACCAAAAAAAACCTGTTGCTGTACTATTTCGGACAATAATTTCTAATGAAATAGCACATGGATATCCAACAAGATTCCGCTAGGAAGGAAATGTTAGACATTTACGGACCGAACTATTCTATAAATACACTAAGAACACTCGCTACATAATGTATATAGTGCATAATGTATAATATAAACAATGTATAAATAGTGCATAAATCTTTACCTAGTGACATGAAATCACCAGAGAAGTACAAAAGAGAGGCTTATAAAAAATTAGTATAAGTATAAAAAATTAGTATAAGTACTCTTGGTTAATTGTAATTGGTTACAACGTTTTGGGTAATATTATAGCTAGTGCCAATGTTTGAAGACCTAATTTTGTTTTTTAAATTTATTTATTTAGTTTTTGTTATTGTTCTGGTACCCCTTACAATATACCACTCAATGTACATTTAAGATTGTTTCCAATAAAGCGAAGGGTAAGGCGAGCTACGTGACAAGAGGGACGTAACTAAGTAGCCTCCCTCCATCGTTCTTCCAACGTCCTTGAACCGTCGGAGGACCTGGGGAGGGTAGAGGCTCCCTCCATATTCTACTTGATCTTCTCTCTCTCACCTTACCCTTTTCCTCGACCTCGCTCCCATAAAAGATCCCAGTGTGGTGGTAACCTTTCTGGCCTGGCCAATGTGATGTAACCTTTCTGGGCATATCCTCTAGTATGCAACGTGGTGGTAACCTTTCTGGCCTAGCCAATGTGATGTAACCTTTCTGGGCATATCCTCTAGTATGCAACGTGGTGGTAACCTTTCTGGCCTAGCCAATGTGGTGTAACTTTTCTCGATATTAGCTACCTCGCACCCACATTCTCCATCTCACTCTCGCCTCATTATCACCACATTTATTATTATTTATTTATTTATTTACATTCTAATTTCTTGTAAATAATTTCTTTTTCAAAATGACCTACCACATAATGATATATATAATTATATATATAACGCTTTTTCTTTTTTGTTGTGCTGAGTTGCGACTGTCGGCAGCACGGGCTTGCCCATAGCCGGCAATATGATGACATTGATGACATTGATGAGATACCTATAAGTTTGTATTTTTCTACTCTCATACAGTGTGCTGTTTCTTTTTCCTTATCGTCAATAAAATCATTACCTATCTCTATATTTATCTATGTAGAATCCACGCGTACATCCATGCGTACATTCCAATTTAAATTGAACCTCCTCCGAATAGCTCTCCATTATTTTCCTCTCTTCGCTCCATATTCTCCTCAACACACACTTACACATTTCGGATAACACGATTGGCATACAACGATTACTGTTGTTATTTAACAAACAACCAAACAGTATTTTCTTCAGCAAAGGACGACAGAGCTATTTCAACGGAAATTTCATTAACAAAACACAAACGAGGGGTTTCCAACGCCGCTGGACGTCCGGAGAGGGAATGATACGGTTCACGGTTATTTTTTTAATTTTTATCTTGTCCCTTTCAGTTTTTCACGTTTCCTATATTGTCCCGAAAATGAAAACGTCGGGCTGGTTGGTGCCCAGAATTGACAAAGTAGCTTCCCCATCTTTGCTTTTCATCACAGCTCTTTGCGATAGCGAGGGTAGCTACCTCTTCTTTTTCACAATAAAACCACGAGGCTGAGAAATATGACGTTTTTGAATATTTGTATTTTATTGTATTTATTGTAGGGAATCAGCGCTTCTGGTGTGTTGCATATAAATTTCACGTGAACGACAGCGACTTAGTAACAACTGCTATTGATGTAGAAGATGAGACTGGCTCTTTACTTGATCTCCAAGGGACTTCAGAAGTGTACGTGTACAGATGTGCTGCACAGGTTTGATCCCATAACATCGCAGGCAATGGCGCCGCAAGATGAGAGAAACTTGCTGATAATTTTAGGTATCAAGTTATCTGGCGTCCTAAATACCTTTTAAACATCAAACTCAAAAGGGTAGGTACTTATACGTTTAATGACTGACTTTTAGATCGAAAGCTTGGAGTTTATCGATGAGGGAGGAAAGAGAAACACCAAGTTCCTTGATAAAGTTGTACTGTATATTGTACCAACAACTCGAAAACGCAACTGGTCCGCGGTTATTTCGTGTTCCATTTGTTACATGTTTGGGGATACATCAATCTGCAATAACTCAAAGTTTGGATTCGTACGAGGAGAAATAGCTGGTCTGAGGGAACTATAGTTCCCCGTTTTGAGAGCGTTCCATCATGCGATCATGTGCTGTCAAGGATGAAAACCTGGGGGGAGGTCTAAGGGGAGGTAGCGTACCAAGAAATAATGTTATTGTCGTTTCCCTTGCATGTTAAGCACTGGGAGGCAGGAGGTACATTACTCACTTTCGGCTGTATATCAAGCAGGTATATACATGTCGCGGACTCCACGGCGAAGGGATGGGGCGGCCGGGAGAATACCTTAACTAGCGGAGGGGCTTGCGAAGTTGGTTTGAAGAGGTGGAAGGGGTAGGTTACATTTGTCACCCGTCTCGCGGGTTCCAAGGTATAAATGGTCCGTGTCAGCCGCCTTCTCGCATCCATCACGCCTTGTCCCGCTTTTCTCCTAATTCCTTTTCCTCCTCTCCGAAAGGTTTCCCCCGTTTGAATTTCACCACATCGACCGAAGATGTTCTTTTATCATACTGCTGCGTTCTATAATAGTAACGCAGAATTCCCGAGCTTCTTGAATAAAATCATTCAGCTAGCTGTACGTTCAGAATTATCCATAAATATCAGGGGCGTCACAACAGCGTACTCAACAGCCTCATATGGAGTGGAGGGGGGTGGGAGTGGGAGGGGACCTTGCGGGAATTACAAAGGGCTAGGGAAGAATAACAAAATAGGTATACCCATAAACGAATAAAACATGGATTTCGAAAGGTGATGTGCCAAATTTATTTGAAACAAAGGTAGGTTCTTGTGGAGCTGTCAACTTCTCATTGATCGTCGAAAATCGTGAGTTTATGAAGATCTAACGGATAGGGTCGATTTTGTGATCCACATTCACATCAATATGAAATAATAGGTGAGAACTGGTTGAATGAGCAAAAAGTTGGACCACCAGAAACAAATGTTCATAATTATCATTCATTCAAATTCATTTGCCTACTCATGATACCTGACAAAATCGATTTGGATTTTTTTTTGGATCAGTTTAAGTTGGTTGTGCTGAATATTGTACAATATTGCTTGTGAATACGTGTCTCAGTGAATGATCAATCTAAAAGACGTGAAAAGTTATTAATCTATGATAATACTGGTGAAAACAATCAATATTAATTTGGTGCACCAGCTAGGTGGTAGAACACATTATTAATCTATGTGATGATGTGAACAAAATATATCGGCAAACTATTTGGGGTAATCAAAATGTCTCGTGCTGGTTCTTGCAAGAAACTGCTAAAAACATAATCATTTAATTATTAGACGTCTACATAAATAATATTTAAATTATTTCATTCGCGGAGCTTCCTACCTCGATCTAAGGGTGGTATTCCCAATCTGGGGCTCATAGCACAGCTGAGACTTTAAGGAAAATCAACCCTTAGATGAGGTAAGAAAGCTATTTTCCTTCAAGGGGATCGTCACTGCCCCATATGTAATTTAAATGATCAAGACACAGTGTTCCACTTCATGATATCATGCCCCTATTCCTCTTCTTTACAACTCCGATACCTTAAGAAATAGACAGCCCACTGGAAAGATGATGCCTATAATATATTATTGATCAAGGATGAAGCCCACCTAGACAGCGTATTTTTCTACAAAATGAGCGCAATAGACGGCCGTCACTTTTTTTGAGAATTCCAACTGTCGTGGTATCCTCCCAGAACCACTCCCTGTAAATATTAGATCTCGCAAATAGACTCATATAAGTGGGGACGAAAGACGCAGGAGCACCGAGGAACCTAGTGGGGATCCCCACCATCCTCCACTAGCTGGAGGGAGATAGCCCCTAGGGCTATAAGAACTCGCCTCCTTCGGCTTTCTAGCCATTCTACGCTCTCCTCTAGTCGCTGACTACTCTCTCACCTCGCTCCTCCTCTCTCTCTCCTCAACCCAAAAGATCCTGGAATAGGTGAATGCCTTAAGTGTTGGAACCTGCCAGGCAAATGCTCCTGAAAAGATCCCGTTGAATTGGTGACAGCCTTTAGTGTTGGAACCAGGCTGGGCACATCCTCCTACCGCTAGTAGTGAATAAGCGCTACATCAATTCACTACACCAACTGATCATATCTACATACTATCAAACAACTATATTCTTTGTAGTATGCTGTCTAGCTGTATCAAATTTGTGCCAACTCTCTAACCGATTGTATTTGAAACTATTCTTATCTACTACTTAAATATGTATTTATTACTACACTAGTACAGTTGCCGATTCAAGTTTGTACCCTTACTGTTAAACAATGCTATTGAATGTTTTTTGTGTTCACTGCTTGTAATCAGTAATCATGTATGCAAAGCCAACGAGCTGCGCTGTTTTACTGTAAACTTCGTAAAGGGCCCAGCCCTATATGAAAATAAAGAAAACAAATTAAATTGATCATTTTCAGTTTTAAGCTATCTGAAGTCGATACCATACCATTATCTGAATTCATTTTTGAAAGTGGCGCGGGGGAGTAATCTTGACGTTTCGATTTGAGTGATATTGTCTATGAAGGATATTCATTGGTCGGATTTTCTTGTTTTGATCTCAAAATAGGATTCAATACCCTCAAAAACCACAATGAGCATATATTTATGATGCCAGATTAAGAAAAAAAATCCTGTTTGGGCAGACGTGCGCGTGACGTCAAAACTTCTACATTTCAACGTCCATTTCCTCTTATCGTACATCTTGCTGCAATTTTTCGGGAAGTCCTCGTTCATCTTGCAGACCTGGAGGTGCTGGATAATAATAATTTAAACCCTCGGGCATTAGGTCGACGGTGGTAATGAATATTATACTCGGCCCAACCCATTATAAACGGAAAACTGTCAGAAAGAAATTAGGTGCAAGGGGAGGTAAAAAGCAACTCGTTAGAACGTGGTATCGATCCGACATTAATTATTATAGTGAATGGGAAACTGTTGAATCCACCCGTCGCGCTGCTCGGTTCAACAACACCGCCAGAACTTATTCCTTTGATACTACAGCCTAAAGAATATTACTTGGCGGAGTAAAGCTGCGTACAGGGGGTTACCCTAATAGATGGAGTCGGCTAAATGAAAATCGATGCGGTGACATTCGCCGGTGCTTCGGATCACCTGTTGTGCCCACCGAATCACTGAGGTCCGTCGAGCTGATTTCAGTTTTCGTGTCACCAGCATTGTCGTGCGAATCCATTGGGTACGACGAATGAACTAAGCACATGTACGAAGTATCTCGAGCGGATTTCGAGCTGGCAGGTAATCGCAATAAATGGTTGGATCAATGACGATAAAAAGCTCATCCAAAATCCATCTAAGAATAATAGGTTTCAATTCAACAAAACAGCTGATATAGGTACCTAATTTTGCAGTAAGATCAGAGAATCATTAGTTTCAAGTTCGCTATCACTGTCATCTCTAAATACACACGACTTCGCCTACCAATCCTTCTAGAGCTGTGCGGATTAGTGGTGAATATAGAACATTGTATTTATAGGGCGTTTGTCCTATGGGTTGTGTTTCGGTGGTTCGTGCACGAATCAATGTAATTTTGTATTACAACTGTTAATATTATATAGGTACATGGTGAAGGGTTATAATAACTTGGGTCGCGCATACATTTGAAATGATACTGTGGGTAACCCCCAAATATTCAATTATACATCCTGCTCTCATCAGTAAGAGCCGACCGACGTGGGAAAGACAAATAACCTCCGAGCCGGGGTTTGAGCTTCAGGACTTTTTCGAAGACTGTACTAACAACCATCGAAAACTCGTTTATGCACACGTGATTGATTTATATTAAAAGACTCTTGAAAAGAATTATGCTCCAATAAAGCATAAAAATAATCTTTATAGATGTTGTAGACTTTGTAGACTTTGTAGACTTTATAGACGATAAAGTCACTTGGAAGTATTAAGTATCGGGGTGTGATCCGAGATGAGAACTTAACGTGGACCCAGCATACTGAAGCTGACAGAGGCTAAGTAAGATGATTCACGTATTCGCGGAACTTTGCGGTATTTTAAACCCTGAAGTAATTCGAAGCGTCTTATTCGCACTGGTACAATTCAATTCTCTATTCTATTCAATTTAATCAATCTATTCAATTCAATTCTCTATTTAGTAAATAATGAAGAATATAAGTACCTACAGAAACATGAGAAAACCAAAATAATGAATGGGGAGAATCCCAGGTAATTTATGGTGTTGTGGCCTGGGGTGGAGCAACAAAGATTTGTCTGAAACCATTGCTAAGTGTTTAGAAAACTGTTTATATAGTGAGAATCATAACCCGTTCTAGATACTCCAACAGATCTAGAGAGTATTCTCAAAAGCTAGGCGTGCTGAATATTGAAAAACTACTTATGAGGTCTTTGCACTTGTTCTCGGTCAAACACCAATGGAGTTACGGTAAAATTCAAAATGGAAAGGGAACAAGAGCGGAGGCAACGCAAACATTTTGCATACCAGAAATGAACACTGCTTCGGGGCAAAACTGTTTTTTTTAATGCGCCAAAAATATTGAATTTATTAGAGGAGGGGTTTCAATGAAAGTAAATCATTTAAAAAAGGTTGATAAGAAAACAAAATCTGCAGATTTTTTGTATTTATTTTCATTTTTATAGGAGTGTTTTTGGTTTGATTTTTATGCTTGCTTAAATAGGATTTACGTCTTTGGGGAAAAGTGGGTAAACATAGTGAACATAAACAAAAACATGATGCATTGCTGTTTATTTGCCACTGACTGTAATTTTTTGACTCCCCGACCACGTTAAGAGCTCAGATCATTGTTAAGAAGAAGTAGCTGTATGTCAGGGTGGATGCATAAAAAATATAATTTTACTCCTACTGATAATTTAAGTAACAATCTATATTATTTACACCCATATTGTAAAATACTGTATTTTTACCTCGGTCATGTTTTGTACTAAATAAATATAGTGGGGGGAAAAAACTGTGTAGCGCTGTGGGCACACTGGTCTGTAGCGCTTGGATGAGAGTTGCAATAAAACTCTTATTGCACGCAATATGAGAAAAGGACAACTTCACACAGCTAGTGGATTTGCTCCAATCGAAATACCCGGGTTCGGACTGCTTTTTGATCTATTGGCTTTCCATTAGCGGCTCGATGATAAAATGAAGCTTGAAATACAGAAAAAAAATCCCTAAAGGCCTGGAAGAACATAAAGCCGTTTTGATTTTTTAAAAATCGTAAAAACTAAAGAACTACCTAAGTTTTTAGTTTCGGCTAAGCCTCTTGATTGGTTCATATTTTTTTCATTTTCCTCCACCTTTTCTAGAAAGGGCGGTTTTTGCTGTGGTCCCCCACTCCAATTCAATGACCAGGGGATGTTCCTCACCCTCTGTCCCCCATGTAAAAACTGCTGTATTCCGAAGAATAAAACTCTTTGCAGGGGAAGGGGCAGTTGTACAGATAACCAGATATCAGGGATGCTGTTCAAGTTTTTAAGCGTCATATTGTTTCAGTAGAACGTCTCTATAATACTAAAATATTCACAGCAAGAGGTGACAAAATTGGTGTTTAAACGAAGAACGGAAATAACTAGCAAACAAAACTAATACCTAAGGGATCATTGAGGCGTTTCTATCAATTTTAAATTACTTACCCAGATCGATAAAACCTACGTCACGCCCCTGCGTGTCCTTGGTTGCTTCTATTTGCATACCAAGTAAAGCTATACATGGATTAAGCTACGTAGCCTAGTTCTCTATGAGGCTTCATATCGAATTACGGCAGCTTGGGTTGTATAGGGGAGAAATTAACCGGATACTCTGTTAGCATGGTAGGCAAGACGTACAATGGCAATGAAAATAATCAACTGAACGACAATTATTCGTCCACACGCAAAGATGTGGGTGCAACAAATTACAAAGTTTAATTTGTTGCAACTCTCGAAATCGGCTCAGCTGTTTGAGAGCGGTAAACTAAAGGACCTGCACACTCTAGGAGTTCAACTGCGATCCGAATTTAGAACCGTTATGAATTCATAACAAATCATTTAGAAAATTATAAACACCGCTAAATTCTATTCATATCAATTTTATTTGTATCGATGTCAGTACTTGCGTGTACAAGATTATGAAAAAGTCCGCTCTAAGCTTTCGTAATAATTATAAAAAATAAAAAATAAAACAAAATTATGAATGCACAGAAGTGTAAAACAATACAAAAAATTACCTCATAAATTACGCACTCTGCCAAAATTGCGAAATTTAATTTGAACGAAGAATATTTGTAAGATATACTTTGACCTGTTCTGTTCATATAAGTAGCTGTGGGTTCTAAGGTTCAGACATCAAATTGGAAGAATCTTGTTTATTTCATGGTGAAACATTATACCAAATCACATAAATTTACAATTTGATATATTTGTTGTTTGAATAAGAAAATAGAAACTAGTCGTAGTGTCTCATAATAACAAAAATAAATTAATATGTTCTGTCATGTACCTCATCTAGAGATTGGCTAACTCCCAAATTCACCGGTTTAATCGGAGTATTGATCCGTCAAAACCTCTACTCCCCACCTCACCTGATCCCCCCCCTCCCCACAAAACACCTCGAGTTGAACAGTGATATAAATTATTCCTAATACCCGACGAGCAACAATGAATCCCCTGCCTGTCGGGTACTAAGCCCTTTAGTTAAAACGCCGTTTCAAGCTCCGAATGAGAAGGAGAGGGGAAAAAGTTAATTTAACACGGAGGAGCGAAGCCCCCTTGTCCCCGTCGTAAAATGTATTTTTCTGTCTCGGGTTTTATGACTATCGTAAAAAAAAAGTATAATTCTTCCTGAGTGCAAATTGATATGCCAGGATGCCATGGTCAACGACACTGATACTTAAAAGTAGTTAAGACGATCACAGGTGGCGCCAGGTATTACAACATAATGTATGTTACAGAACTATCGAGGAGACAGCTATGGATGATATTTTGGTAATCTCTGTTTAATGACGTTCTGAACGCATGTGCGGTTTGTAGCTGGGTAGTAGAATAACTAGTTGCTAACTGAAGGAGAAAAAGGTATACATACCTAGCTGGAGGAAACCACCTTAAAACTGGAAAAAAACGCTGCCAATTATTACACAGCGGTTTATTAGTTACCTGTATAGATGCCCCTTCTGCGTAGATCACTGTTTTCTGTGGACAATACACTCGAGCTCCCTCCAAGAAAGCCCTAAATGGAGTACTGGAGCCGACCCGGGAATTAAAGTTTCTTAAAAATGCGCGGGATTCAATAATTCAATCATTAATTTCATGTTATTCATCATTCAGTAGTTATTCATGAAGCATAAGGTAAATAATAAACCGTTGTGTAATAATTTACCAGTGCGTAATAATTTACCAAGTAGTAATACTTCAACGTTTGTTCAAGTTGCAAAACTAACTATCTACAAAATCCAAAAGAGTCATCATTTTTCAAATGGAATAATATCACAGAACAACCATCTCGACTTCATACAGCCATCCGTAATTATAATCAGGTGCTCCCTAGTGATGATATCCGGGCCGGATTTATACCGTTTCATTCACGATCATGTAGACGAAGCTTATCGGTGCAAACAAACGACTGGTCGTACAATGCTCCGGGTGTTCTAAAAAAATTCCTTAGTACAACATCAATTTAAAAACATAAGAAAACCATACCCTTCCATCGAAAGTTTTCGAGCTACGGCGTTCTGAAAACTTCAGCCCCTATTTTTAACCCCTTAGATGGCTGACAGTAACGTCGAGCTTCGCGGACCAACTAGACCCCAAGCTCAAGCTCGGTGCTACTGTCAGTCATCTCTAAGGGGTTAAAAAGGGGCTGAAGTTTTCAGAACGCCGTAGCTCGAAAACTTTCAATAGAAGGGTATGGTTTTTTTTACGTTTTTAAATTTATCTTGAACTAAAGAATTTTTTGAGACCACCCGGAGCATTGTACGACCAGCCGTTCGTTTGCACCAAAAGCTTCGTCAACATGAATGTGAATGAAACAGTATGAATCTGGCCCAGATATCATTGCTAGGGATCACCTAATATAATTATGGATGGCTGTATGAAGTCGAGTTGGTTGTTCCGAGATATTAATCCATTTGGAAGAATGATGGATGGCTCTTTTGTATTTTGTTGATAGGAAATTTTGTATTTCAACAAATATTATGTTTCATTTATGAAACTGTAATATTGCCCAGCCGGCTACAGTACTCGATTTACGACTTTCTTGGGGAGAGCACGAGTATAGCTGCGTTGACCACAGAAAACAATGATCTTCGCATAGGTAAATAATAAGCCTTTGTGTAACCACTTGCAGCGCTTAAAAAATTACATCTAATCAATAAGTAATTCCATTCTTGGTGGTTATTCCTGTGTATTCACCTATCTTCTGTAAGAAAAATCACGGGTTTTTGGCTACTTCAACCCTTGTATTGTGATTCACTTATTATTCAAAATATACAGCTGTATATTATTAGGGATAAGTGCATATTTCATACCACACATTTTGGATAAACGCATATATTTCAATGTTTTAAGTGCATATATCCGTGCTCTGATCATATAAGCACAAAGGAATGTGGATAAATGCAAGAAAAAAACGCTGCAAATCCCTGCACAACGGTTTATTATTTTGTATAGAATACCCTTCCGTTACAGATCACAGCTCTATGTATAGATAACCCGTCTATATAATATGATATGTACTATTCTATACATATTATGTAGATCGCAGACCCTCCGTAGGTTAGTACCTAACCCCGTACTCGTTACTAGGTACCTACCTAAATCACGAGTTAAATGTTGCTAAAATAATTCTGCCGATGACAAACAGTACCTAACAAAAAGAAACACACATAATGAAGTTCTGAAAAGGAATTGTTGATGAGGAGTGAAAAAAGTTGCAAAAGTACCTACCAACAAACTCCAGCCCCTTCTACGTAGATGGTATAATGAACCGTTGTGTAATAATTTACCGTTGAGTAATGATTTACCGTAGTAATAATTTACCCATCAATAATACTTCAACGTTTGTTCAAGTTTCACTACCTACCAACAAACTCCAAAAGAGCCGTCATTTTTCAAATTAAATAATATCACAGAACAACCAACTCGACTTCATATCCGCCAATATAATCAGGTGATCCCTACCAATGATTTCATCTCCGCCAAATTTCCTATTGTGGGCGCGTCTCTGGTTACGAGATTTGGTTTGAATTGTATACAATTTCATTCACACTGGAGTCGAAAATGCCTGTCGGTGCAAACTTCGGGGCCTTACTGTGAACGAACGGCTTGACGTACGACGCTCCGGATGGTCTTAAAAAACTCGCAAGTTCAAGAACTATTTAAAACCGTAAAAATATTCACGTAAAAAAATGGTATAGGCGTTTTGAAAATTTCAACCCCTATTTTGAACCCCTTAGAGATGACTCACAGTAACGTCGAGCTTCGAGGACCAACTAGACAGCGAACGGAACCTATAACCCGAATTTCATCAATTTTCTTTCATGGTAACTAAGAAAAGTGGCCCTTACGGCGTACGGCGTACGGCGGACAGACAGAAATATTTTTATTGCAGTTTTGGATTCTACATACCTTGAAACGTAAACCATCAAATTTTTCCGAGAAATGAGTAAAAGACGGTTTGTGATAGATTTTGGCATGGCGAGTTCGGTGGTCGCCCCAAATCAGGGGAAAAACGGGTCCTAACGGTCGAGAAATGCGTTTGAAAAAACGTGTACAGGGGAAGAACGGGCCCTGACAAGCGCTTCAGGGGAAGAACGGGCCATCTTTTGACCTTCACGTGGGATCCACCCTCTCTCCTCCCGCTCCTCTTGTATTTTCTGTTGTCACACTAACTTTTCTGTGTTTCACGGTGACTTTGGACTCTATTCGCAACTTGTTGTTGTTTTCATTTCCACCTGTGAACTTTCTCGAGCGATAATCCCGTCATTTCCCCAGTTTTTTGTGAATAGTGTTAATTAAAAGTTGTGTGATGGAGACTTTACCGGCTTCTTCTGGCGAAGAAGAATGTGGAATGGAGAAGAAACCCCGCAAACGGAAGATCACTGGACGGATGAGGGACGTGGCAAAGAAGATGCGCGTCCAGGGGCATGGAACAGGTGAGAGCTGCAGATGTACACGTTATCGATGCTTCGAAAAAATTACCATTGACGAAAGGAATGCTATCATTCGCAAGTTCAATCAGATGCGTGACTGGAATGAGCAAAGTTCGAACCTATCTGGGCTCATTTCAGTGACGCCTGTCATGAGCAGAGCTATACAAGACCCTGAGGATGAAATGAATGCTCAGTTGAGGATGTCTTCCTATCACTATCGTGTGCGAGTTTGTCGCTCTGAAGGAACCTTCGAAGAGGATGTATGCAGAGCTGCGTTCATATCCCTGCATGGCATTACCAAGAGAAGGCTTGAGACGATTAAAAAAAGCCTCCTGGAAACTGGTTTACCGCCGCAAGACAGACGTGGGTCACACAAAAATCGCCCTAGAAAAGTTTCTGACGAGGCCATGAACAACATCGAAGCTCATATAAAGTCATTCAAAGGACGAGAGAGTCACTACAGTCTGAAAAAGACTCGCAAAGTCTACCTTTCTGAAGACTTGAACGTTCAAAAAATGCACAACTTGTACATGGCTAAATACATTGAGGCCCCTGTGAGTTACGAAACTTATCGCACAGTCTTCACCAATAAATTCAACATCGGCTTTGGTTATCCGAGGAAGGATACATGCAGCACTTGTGATGTGATGAAAAACAAGATCAAGGAGTGTCAAGACGCCGGTCAATTGGAAAAATTGAAAAACGAGCACGAGCTCCACCTGCGAAAAGCGCAAACATTCTACCACAGGAAGACCGCCATCCGACGGAAGAGTCGTACTGATCCAGCTTGTGAAGGGATTTGCATTGACTTCAATAAAAACCTACCAGCCCCAAACATCGCCACTAACGACGTGTACTACAGACGACAGCTCTCAGTTTATTCTTTCAACGTCCATCGCCTGGGAGATCAGGATGTCGTCTTTTATGCTTATCCAGAGACAGTAGCGAAGAAAGGAGCCATCGAGGTTTGTTCGTTCATTTATGATTATGTCACCCACCACTTGCCCCCAGAAGTACGCCAGCTCACAATCTTCGCTGACAGCTGCAGTGGACAGAACAAGAATTGGACGGTTATTCGTTTTCTACATTATCTGACGTGCCAACTGAAGAGATTTGACAAAATCACAGTCATTTTTCCC
Source organism: Leptopterna dolabrata (assembly GCA_954871275.1). Taxonomy (NCBI): domain Eukaryota; kingdom Metazoa; phylum Arthropoda; class Insecta; order Hemiptera; family Miridae; genus Leptopterna; species Leptopterna dolabrata. The sequence continues at coordinate 17,871,145 of OX940986.1, read as the reverse complement.
GTGCGAGGCCATTCGTACATGGAGTGCGACAAGGATATGGCGTTGGTCAATCAAAAATCCCCGGCTGAGACCCCCAAAGATTGGTTTGACGTTTTCAAGACCTCCAGGATCAAACCACGCCCTTTTCAAGTGGAAAAAGTCGACAACTACATGGTCAGGGATTGGACTTCTTTCCTTGAAAAACGCTTCGAAAAAAAATCACCCATGAAAACTAGACCCCTGCGTGAATTAGTGGTCGAAGCCCGTCACCCTAGGTTGGTTTTTTATCGCAATTCCTACAATTCAGCATTTTGTAGTTCGGTTGTGATTCCGAACCCCAAAAAAAAGCGGGGAGGCGCGAAAAAGAAGAGCTGTGTTGGAGCGAAAACTTCACCTAATCTTCCCGAAAATTTATTTCACTTCCCCGAGAGAGCCTACACAAGCAGAATCAAACTTTCAAAGGAAAAACAGGCCGATCTCAAGCACTTGATGCAGTTCTGCGGAGCGAAAGCGAAGAAATTCTTCTCCAAACTAACCCGCAATGCTCATTAAATTGCTCTGCTAGCCCGTTTTTCCCCTGTACGAAGGGGATTTTGAGTGTATTTTGATTTTTTATTTCCATTAAATATGATATTTTTTCAATTTGTTGTCATCAACATGTTCCCTGATACCTGAAGACCTAATCTTTGTTGGAAAAGTCCAGATTTAGCATTTCAGCTGTTACCAATAGCGTTTTTGGTACTAAAACAGCCCCCCTGAAAATTTGAAAAACAAGGTGTTAGCCCGTTTTTCCCCTGTGGTCTTCGTATGATAATACGAAATAGTGGTTGAAAGGTTTTTGGAGCAATTCCTATTTTTCAGTGGAGTTGATTTAGAAAGGCGCTCGTTTCCAGGACAGTGATTCAAGTCGCAAATTTGTTTGGAGCTCGCGGTGAAGCAATTTTGTACGAAGGGAAAACGTGGGTAGGGAGGGTGAGCGAGTGGGAAAAGTTGTGGGGGTGGAGGTTAAAAACGAAAAGGCATTACTTCTTTCAAGGTAACTCCCTCCATCAAGCAGACGGTCGTTTTGCTGAAGCACACTTTTCAAATTACACCCTCCCTGCTCCACGACCCCTCAGCGTTTCTTCTCGGCCCTTTTTACTTCTGGGACCTAAAGCAGGAGCAACTGGTGAGTGTAAAACTTGTAGTCGGACTCGGCGGGAGGCGGGCAGGTTGATTAAAGCCAGCCATTCAACACATGGGCTCTGTAGAGGGGAGTTGGGAACCTTTGACGGTCCACATTTACCCCGCTTGCAATCCACCTCTGCTGCCAACTACCGGCGTCTTTTCAAGGAGACAAACCTTCCCCTACCGTTCCTTTTCGGGCCTTTTGCTTTTCCTCAGTTTCCATTCAAAAACGCTGCAAAGTCCTTGTCACATGGGTTTATTATTCTAATGGACATACCTACCAACAGAAATGTTGGCTGTTCATTTATTGTTTCTTTCATGTGAAATAATTTAAATAGATATTTCTGATAGAGATATTTCGCACGACTTAGGTACGCTCCCTTTTCTTTTTTCTTTTTTTCTCAAGTTACCTTTGATCATTGCTAGTGCCATTTAATTGTCTTGATTCACCTGTTGACACTTTTTCTAGTGTTACCATACAAATTGATGGTGATTTCAGAGAATGTCCCAGGTTTTTGACTCATAAAAAATCGATTTTGGGAGCAGAACCATTGGTAGAACCTCAGTTTTCCACTCTTTGGTCAAAATTGACTTCATAATTCGCTTTTGTTGTCCCAAAAAAACATGGAAAATGATACCTCAAACGCTCATGTTACTAACATGTTACTAAAACACAAAAAGTACATATTTTTGTACCCATTTTCACTGGTAACACCTGTGGGTATAATCCGATCGGGCTGCAAAGTTTCGGGACACAACTATGGCCCAAATGGAGCATGTCTGCGAAAGAACGAATTTTTTAGACCGAAAATGAAGCCGGTACACGTGATACGGCGGACGGACATCGCATTTTTGGAATCTACGCACCTTGAAACGTAAAAGAAAAAAATTTGAGGGGATGTTATAACAATTTTTTGCTGAGCGATTACATAGGAGTATTATTCACTGAATAATAAACCAAAACCCACCTTCCTACTGCTCCAACCGTTTCGAGACCATTTACTCCTCGTATCCACCTCCTCCTCCCGTACCGGTCGCTCCTTCAAGCGCTAGCAAGATGAATCACATTTTCCTTTGATGATACAAACGCTGCAAGTTACTACACAACGGTTTATAATTTAGTACCTACCTGTACCGATCACTGCGTAGATTTTCTGTGTAGGTTTTCTGTGGTCAACACAGCTACCCTCGAGGTTCCCCAGGAAAGCCCTAATTCGAGTACTCGAACGAGGAACGTTATGCTTCATGAATAAGAACAAATAATTAATTATAAAATTCTTGAATCCACAGCACATTTATGAAACAGTAATTGCCCGGCCGGCACAGTACTCGACTTATGGCTTTCCTGGGGGGAGCAGAAGGGGCATCTATGGAGGTAAATAATAAAACTTTGTGTAATAATTTGCAGCGTTTTCAGACTAAAACAGTAGAAAACGGAAGTGGACCACTCATTTTCAGTTATCGGTTTCACAAAGATCGGTATTCATTGAGTGGGTTTTGGTTTATTATTCTATGAATAATACACCTATGTATTCGCTCAGCAAAAAATTTTTATAACACCCCCTCAATATTTTTTCTTTTCCGTTTCAAGGTGCGTAGATTCCAAAAATGCAATGTCCGTCCGCCGTATCACGTGTACAGGCTTCATTTTCGGTCTAAAAAAATCATTCTTTCGCACACATGCTCCATTTGGGCCCTAGTTGTGTCCCGAAACTTTTCAGCCCGATCGGAATATACCCAGGGGTGGTATGAGTGAAAATGTGTGTTAAAATAGGCACTTTTTGCGTTTTAGCAACATGTTGGTAACATGAGCTTTTAAGGTATCGTTTTTCATGTTTTTGGGGACGAGAAGACCAAATATGAAGTCGATTTTGACCAAAGAATAGAAAATTGAGGTTCTACCAGATGTTCAGCTCCCGAAATTGATTTTTTATGAGTCTAAAACCTGGGAAATCGTCTGAAATCACCATCAACTTGTAGAATAACACTGGAAAAAGTGTCAACAGGTGGATCAAGACGATTAAATGGTACTATCAATGATCAGAGATAATTTATTTAAAAAAAAAGAGCTACCTTATTCGTGTTTTGGGGGCCAAAATTGGTGGAAACCACCAGAGATAGCTATTTCAATTATTTTATATGAAAGAAACAATAAATAAACAGCCAACATCGCTGTAGGTATGTCCAATAGAATAATAAACCCATGTTACAAGGACTTTGCAGCGTTTTTGTTTGAAGTAGACTTTCATTAAAGTAAGGAGTTTTTTTCTCGGAGGACATACCTAAATAATATTCGGAGCAGTAATGGTCTTTCGATTCCTGACTCATTTTTGCGCCATACATTCCCCTTCAGAACCTTCCCCGTACCATACCCTCGGAATCGTTAGCGCTCGCTGCGTCTGAGCAAATAGGGCTCGTAATCAGCTGAGATGCTGGGCAAACACGGTCCTTCCCGCGCTCGCCATATATGGTTTTCCGCGTCCCGGGCATCCGAGTTCAAACGAAACCAATTTCATAGCCCGCTGGGTACACGTCATTATACAACTCTGATTAGGTTTGTTTACATGGAACTGCTCCAAGGCAAGCGCTAATGTTTAAACTCTGTTTATGCCCCGAATAACAACCTGTGCCTCCACTCATCGCGATACGAACAACGCTTTTCCTTTTTCGGGTGTATAAACCTCGAATCATTTTCCAAGCATCGCCAGGTAATCACTATTTATGCTTTTCCAGCAATTAACTTGCTCTTTTGCGTCGTCCATTCATGAAGACGAAATAAAACACCTATTTCACTGAATTGCTGAATTGAATAAATTATTACAACTTCTACAAACAATGTTTAATTGTGTTCATTTGTGACTTTTATTCAGTATATTGGCATCAAAGCCTAAATGTGTATAATGAAAACCAACATTTTATTTCAACGCGGTACAAGCCACCCACTAATGAAAGCACTGAGTATTTTTGTTTTTTCAATTTTTTTTATTGAACATAATATTAATTTCAACATCACAATCTAGTTATCCTTAGAACAAATAAGAGATTTTCTTCTCTCAAATGTACCTGCATCTAACTGACAAAATTTGCAAACGTCAGCTTGGATAATGTTATCGCGGTGCCTCCAATTGTCACTGGACACTATTCACTATTATTTCACTACACTAAATCATGTGGACTGATCCTTCTGTCGTCTCTAGGTGATCAACGTCGAGTGTAGCCTCTGCTTATGGGCGAATCGTCGTATTTCGGCTTGAACTATTTCCACTCCAAGATCTCGGTGGATTGATCACCTACGATCACCACTACGAACGGTGCATTGACCAACGTTCCTGATTACTTCGTTTTAGAGTTTTTGTTTTATTTCAACGTTTATTTCGGCTGCACAGCCCGAAACCTGACATCCGTAAGTCTATATAGGGCTGCAGGACTTGTTTGTAAAGCACAAGTTTACGTTCCACTGGTAGGACTGAGCGGAGTCCCCTGAGCCAGTACAGTTAATGAAAACAAAGAAGTAAATAGTTAACCCGAAATATACACAATAACAATTGTATTCTAATGTTTACAAAACGTTCATCAATCAGAGTTAGTTGGCATAAAATGGAAATCTGTAGATAGAAATAGTAAATCAGACCCTACCTGGAGCTACTAGGTACAACATGGCATGACGAAGCTTTGGATTGCCTGCTCACGCGGTATCAGTTTTGCCCATTGCAGTTAGCTACCAATTTCAACTCTAAATTCATGCAGTACAACTGACAAGGATTGAACAGGTGTGCTCAACAAACTAACTCACTCGGTTTGAACACTGGAAAAATAAGGGTCTGCGAAATTATCAGTCGGAACACATGTAGGACACTAGAGAAGCTCGACACCCACACAAGGGATCAACTAAATCTCTTGAAAAACAGAAATGCTCTTGAAACTTCACTCCGCCCACTGGAGAACATTTATTTTACAATATACTAAATAACTTGGGGTAACGCTTGGATTACAGAGCATATTATTAAACTCCGCCGTATATGTTGCGTAGGTCAATTCCAATGGATTTCCCGAAGTGCTGAAGTACCCCAGTTGGGATTATGGTGAGCTCTGAACGTGTGAATAAAATACTTGGGGAGCCCTCCAGAATGGTTTTTGCAATTGTGCTCAAACCCCAGGTCTTATTACTCCGAAGGGAGCCTGGGATTTGAATAACTACGTCCAGAGAGTTTTCGGACTGCAAACAAAGCTGAAAGCACTTGATCCCGACGGTTTTTCGCCTCCCAGGCTCTTTTTGGTTCGGCCTGCGGAATTAGAAGAAAAGTGAATACGCCGACTTAAAACCCTTCGGGCTACAAAAGCCGCCATCCGGTTTAATCTCATTAAACCATAGCGAATGAGTCTCTTGGGATGGTGGGTTGGGGCTGCCCCCTCAGACGGGGTCGCTCCAAGGCATGAGGGCTCCGTACGGGAAATTGGCGGGGACAAATGAAACTGCATAATGAAACGGGCTTAGGGTCCTTCGCACAGTCCTCGTATATATAACTGTATACACAGGAGGGCGAGAAGGGCAATCTTTCGCCGCATCGAGCTCTCGCTTTCGGCAATTTTCAGCTCCAAAAATGTTGGTAAAACTACGCTAGAAGTACCTAAATACATTAAAAACTCCGATCTTTGTAGTTCCGCTAGGGCTGCCAAGGGTTATAGTGGCATCAGCAGTTATCGGACCCAACAGAGTTGACGTCAGCAGCTGTGGCCGTCCTGATTCAAATCCCTCCATTTCTAATATTGCTTTTTTCTTTAGACTACCCAACTAACTCTCACCGTTTCCTCACATTCCTACATCATTCTCCTTACATTCCCTTGCATTAAGAATCCCTGAGTTTTATTACATGCCCTTATAAGGAATTTACCATCCAAATTCCGAAATTCTGACCCACTCATTTTCAATTCAGGAAGTTTAGTTTAATTTATTAATATTTTGTTTTTGCTTTATTATTTTCAATAATAAACCTTTGGAATTGAGCATGAAAAATTATATCCCCCCCCCCCCCCCTCCATCAAGATTTGATGGTTTTTCATTTCTAGGAACGTAGAATCCGAAAATGGAATAAAACAAATCCTGCATATCCGCCGCAGTGTGCGTCGTACTTTGCACTTTTCTTAGATGCCACGAACCAAAATTAATGAAATTTGGTTTGTAGGTCCCATTTCGCGTCTAGTTGGTCCGCGAAGCTCGGCGTTACTGTCAGTCCCTCTAAGGAATTTTAAGAATCTTTAGAGATCGTTCGTTTGCATCCAGAAGCTTCGTCTACAGTCTACATGATAGTGAAGGAAACGGTATACATCCAGCCCAGTTATCATCGTTAGGGAACTCCTGATTACATTCATGGATGGCTGTATGAAAACGAGTTGGTTGTTCCGTGATATTGTTTCATTTGGTGAATGATGGTTATTTTAGACTGTGTTGTGATGGATACTATTTTTAAATTGACCAAAACGTTATGATTCATGAATAACAACAAATAATCAAAGATATAATATTTGAATCCACCACATATTTTGATGAAACTGTAATTCTCCGGCTGGTTCTACTACTCGATTTAGAGCTTTCCTGGAGGGAGCAAAAGTTATCGTACAAAATGTATTAAATTTTTTACGATAACTCATGGGGTATGGGGTATGTTCCACGATTTACTGAAGGTACGATAATATCTAACTTTTTACGTTGCTTTGCGTCTCGAGCTGACTTTCTTCGTAAAAAAGTAGTTTTTTGGCGGAATTAGAAGTTACTTCGTATCATCAACGAACTACTACAAATAATAATTGTAGGTATGTAGGTAATTTACGTAGTGGCGAATGTAGGTACTCGATTGCTGACTACCTTGGTGCTTTGAAATAATAAAATCCCATATCCACAGCCTCGTCGGGATCCCAGCGTCATGAAGTTGCAGATCAGTGCCGTAAAATAAATAAATAATGTAGGTATTGACCAAGAAAACAGTGATCTACGCAGAAGAGGCATCTATACAGGTAAATAATAAATCGTTGTGTAATAATTTGCAACGTTTTTGTATTGTTGCTGTTCTACTGGTATCAGATACACTTTCCACATTCCGACACTCTTGTTATTGGCTGGCGAACGAACGATTCCCTATATTTTCGGCAGCACGGAAGGAGGATTCAAATGAACCTTTACTTTCATAATGACAATTATGATATTCTCATTAAAATAAAATCAAGTAGTCTGCAAAGATGCAGGTATGGGTCAGGATTTTTGTACGCTCAGAGGGGCAAGGAGCCCTTGAGGGTTCGGTTGTGGATACAACCCCGCAAGGCCGCGCGGTCTTGCTAGTGTGGTATGCGCTACTGCGCCTTTGAATGCTCTCTAATCCTGATGACTGATGGCCTTCTTGGCATTAAGGCACTACGGTATCCTGGTAGTGGCATAGCACTTATAAGGGACATCCATGAGCAGGTAGGCTCGAAGCTTCCAGATGTGGGGTGCCCTAATGTTTTCAATAGTCAGGGGATGTGACAACTAAAACCAATAGTAATACAAATCTATCACAATACAAATCCATTTCAAACTATTAGGTATCATACCAAATCCGTCAAAATTCATAATCCCTAAACAGTAGAAGTCGCTTAGTAGAAAGACGGTTAAAGGAATAAGCCGGATTTAATTATAGAAACAGTCAGGTCCCGATCGGCTGTATGTAGACACACAGTGAATTGGCCTGTTATAGTGATCAAAAGGTCGATTATAGTGATCAGTTTTTTAGTTTTTGGGTGTTAAAAGTCGGAAAAACAGGTAAAAAATGGCTGAAATCTCCCAAAAATTGTATATCTTCACCAAAAGTGGTACCTACTGAACGATGATCCGAAACAGAAGATAACTAACTACCTATCCGTTTTGATGAAGAATTCCTCAAAAAAAATATTTAATTAATCAAAATTTATTGATTTAATTATAATTTACAATTAAGTTGAGTGTGGAGCTGAAGTCTCCGTCTACTAGTTCTAAGTCCAAGTATAGGGCTGCAGTGATTTCTTATTTGATTTCCCTGACTCTCGTGAAATCCAACTTGATTTTGAAAAGTATTTATGTATGTTAATGTTCTCTCGTCCTCTTATTATTGTAATGTTGTATTTCCTATCTTTTCGTTGCTTTTCAACTATGGAATGTTTTTTGGTTTGTTTTAGCTTGTTTTGATTTTGATTTTATAGCGGTTGAGATTGTTTCATTTAATACTCTTTTTCTTTCATTGTGCTTACTGGTGTTTGAATAGCTGCTCTTGACCCGTCGCCTCGGGCTTTAGCCTTTAGACGGGCAATATTTGTTCTGCAATTAATTTTATCATTGTTTACACCATTTCTGTGAATAAAAAAGTTTGAATTTGAAATTGATTTTTTTTGCCAATATCGGTGAAAATTATTGCTAGCAAAATTGTTAGCAATTTTTGCACTGCCTCAAAAACTCGCTCAAATGCCTCAAAAATTCAAACCACTAATGATTTTTGTTGTATACTTTACAATCGACTCAATTTTAGTTGTAATAAATTACGTAACAATTTACGGAAGTATCTGAGGAGAGGAAGTGGGGGAACTGTACGAAAAACAAAACCTATTTTTCGTAGGTTCAAGTCATTAGGCTGAATACCAAAACATAATTTTCTCGAATTTCTCTTCAGTTTCACAAAATGCGTAGTAATCATCTGATTTTGATGGTTTTTTTCGCAATTGTCGTAATTTATGGTTTAGTTGGACAAATAATTTCAGGGAATCAACATTCAGATCGTGATAGAGTAAGGATAACGTGAAAATAATCGTTCAATTCTTCTTCCTTTGGCTTTAGACATAGTCGGTAATGTGGTGGAGTAAGCATAGTTCGCTATATTCTGGCCGCACTTTCATTTCGCCCGAGTTTGTATTAATAAAATAAAACATAATAATAAAATAAACAAATAAAAAATTGCCCTCGTGTAATGCACCTACTATGTAGCTGTTTTATATCACTCGCCGGTTTTAGTTTAAAGAATTACATGAATGTAATATTAACCATATAAATAAACAAGAAAAGTCGTTTATAATTTTCTAAGCGGAGGAGTTTATGAAAAACTATATCCTCTCCAAGTTTGTAGCATAAACTCAACTATTAGAGCTAGGTTGGCAAGTCTTTGAGGATATGCCACAGTCCTGCTATTATCGAGCCGTTTTACGGCACACTGTATATAATGTGTACATTAAACGGCGTCAAAGGTGACTTTAGTATGGGACATTAAAGGTGTAAGGATTGGCCTGAGGGCAGCATAACCTGCCTGTCATGCTTTACCCCCGTCAACAGCCCCCTACGCCGTAACGCCTGCATCCGACACCGCAAAGTTTATTACAAGCGTTATAGAAGGGAGCCTTATTATACAAAACGGCATTTTACGAGAGGCAACTTCCACAAAACCCAACACGGGGAAGGTTTAAAGTTTCCCGCGTTTGTTTTCCTATGGAAGGTAGAAGGGAGAGTCTGTTCCTGGAGTCAAAACGTGGACTAACCCCTCGCCTTTCCAACAGTAAAACCGGGGTTTTACCGCTCTGAGATGGTCCCTTTGAGGGGTTGGGGTAAAAAGGCCAGTTATCTGCGTGAAAAATGGTCTAGACCTCAAGGCATTAGAATAATACGAACGTTTTTTTTTTCTTTTCTCGCAGAACGTTTTCAAGGGGAGAGTCGGGAGTCATCCCTCACAAAGCTTCCTACTTTCTCCCCTTTGCTTCAGCGAATTCGAAATAACCCCAGCGAACAAGTAGCCGGTGTTCGTGACGCAGGTATGTTCTTTCCACATAACGGAGGGATCTGGAGATAGCCTCTGCTTGAATCGGCATTCACAATCGTTCTCAGGAGCGAATAAATATCGCCATCTTGACGAGGTGTATTGAATGACCCCAAATGGCCAGAGGCTTGTGACAAGAGTGTGACGGTGGGGGTGGACCCTCGAGAGTCCCCCTCCTGGACCAGCGAGATTATCACCGGTTAAGAAGGGATATCGATTAGGCTTCCGCTCACCCATCCCGTATCCACCGGACCAAAAAAGGACTCGAGAACAGCCGCACTGTTACACTCCTCCCCACAGCACACATCTGGGTAGCAGAAGTATTAGAGGGAAAATGGGGAATCAAAAGTAGCATGAAGTTCTGGTTCAGGAAAAGACATCTGAACAACTTCAAGGTGACTAACCGCCATCGTAATGGTTACCTCAATAATAATTATTGGTGGAGAACAAAGTTCCTACATACGAGTATTGGCGTCTAATGTTGTCAGAGGTTGTTGTCCAGTGAATTGTGCTCATCTGGGCAACGTCTAGGTAATCAACCTCCATCGTTAGGATGGAACAACTATTGGGACTTGTAAACTGGGACATGGCATCAATCGCCTTCTGATGAGCTCAGTATATTTTAATTATACTGACACTCTAAAGGGGGGAAAGGGGGTGGGGAAGCCAATAGATGTATGTAATATCAAAGGGGCAGGTTGATAGTAAAGGAATCCTTCTGGAAAACCTTTGGGCTTTTCTTTCTGGTAAGCTCACAAAAAGTGGATGGAGTATGGTGAAGTGCTCAGCGCATACTACCGAACCACGCTGTGATACCATGTGAAAGAGTGTGACAGTGGGGGTGGACCCTCGAGAGTCCCCCTCCTAGACCAGCGATATTATCTCCAGTTAAGAAGGGATATCGATTAGGCTTCCGCTCACCGATCCCGTATCCACCGGACCAAAAAACGACTCGAGAACAGCCGCACTGTTACAGGCTGCGTTTTTATGGTCCCAGATGTAAATTACAATATCTGTGGCTGGATAATAAATTCCGGTAAGTTTCGAAAGGAACGCGTTCCTCGTTGTGTTCCTGTAGTAGACTTGAAAGACTGCAGGCCTGTGCAAGTGTGCAATACATGATTTTGTGAAAGTATGGAGCGATTACGTGAAAGTATTTGAGTTTTTTGAAAAAAGTATAGTGCATATGCATTTTAGCGATTGCTTCTGATTTAGCGCGAGTTACACATCCATTCTGTACCTTAGCCTCTGTGATTACCCTCATACTTCACATTGCTTGCAGAAATAATGAAACTTCATGCGTTATATTCGTAGCTCTTTATTACTTCGGGTGCGTGTTAGTGTTTCGGCAGTAACAAACCTGGCCAAACCCATCGGGGCCAGCACACGCCAAAGTGAAATGAGACCAACAAAACTCTGCGGTTTATCTCGAGCAGATGAGAGCGGGTGTTGTGATACGCGATGAGGTCGGTGGTGGTGGAGGATGGAAGCGCATATGTTTCCCTCTGCATCAGGTTTCCGACCGAGGGCTCCATTTATTACTAAGTTGGTTCACCTGGCGTAGAGAGGGGAGTTGGGTCCTTATTACTCTCAAAATTCCATTTTACGGTGGAAAGCACAGAGACTCGGCTGCCTTTACCTCTCATTTCCTCGGGAAGGGTTTGCTTTAAGCCCAGAAGGAGTCCAAGTGCGACAGAGAGCGACTAGATTACAACACTCGAAAATCTAATTGGCTGCGCTGTGTTTAGTGTACCTTGAGCCTGAATACCACAAACAAAGTTCTGAAGGTGCAACCAACTGGTCACCACAATAGATTTCTCGAAACTGTGCAAATCCTTCCACTATGGCTCATAGCTGTATAACATCCATGAAGAGAGTCCGTGTTGGCGTCTGACTTGTTCTAGCTTACAGTCACTGTCATCTTCTCCAGTCCTAGATTAATACTCATGTATCCTAATTATATTAAAACTCTACTGGGTGCCGACCGCTGTGCTATGAAACGACAATTAATTTTCATGAAGGGGTTGACAGTTACTTACTCGAACTGGAGAACGATGTAACAAACATCCCAGATGTGAGGAGAGAAGACTTAGTGACTTATCAAGTGCTTCTGTAGGTACTTACTCTTCAGAATGGATAAATCTTTAGGCTACCTTTGTTTTTGAGTTAGAACTCATAGGAAAGTAGTAGAATCTAGACTGCCTAGGAAAGTACAGAATCTACAGTATTATGTACAGAACCTTCAGTTGGAAATAGTCGTCACAGGGAGGTAGCCCTGCTAATTGATTTCACATCAATTCACATCAGAGGGTTCCACATCAATCAGTCCACTTCCTTTATTCGTGTATAACTTTTTGACTATTATTGGTATATACTCAACCGACTTATGAGATGTTTTGTTCCTTTGGATAACACATACATAAGCTCACGATTCCCATAGTTGGATTGATTCTGGCAACCCATAGCGCTCTTCGATCAGTAGGCAAAGTGTTGATCACAGAAATGATTTACGATCGACAGCAGGCCAAACAGTCTCACTCCCGTCCTCTTCTTGCTCCTGTTCGCTCGAACAATTATTGCACATTGCGCAATAATCGCGTATGCACTTCACAAAACAAAAAGATTTGCACGTAATTCGTTTATTCAACCAAGGCCCAACAAAGCTGACCCGGAACAAGATGGCGGATATCCCAGGATCAGCTGTTAGGACCCTTGAAGCGCCCATAACTACTTCTACAGTTGAACGGTGGGTCGATGCAGGTTGTTACAATTTAAGATCTATCAAAATACGACGTTCAGTTCTGGCTCTTTCTTGAACAACTTATAACTTTGTTCCAAATAGTGAAGCAGTTGGGAACTGGCACACAAGGCACACTATTATTTGATTCATCAAGTTCTCACTTGAGCTGTTCTTTATTTCTCAATTTTCAGTAGATTCGACGATTTTTCACTGTCCTGAATACTGATTAGGTATATACAAACACACATACTACTATATTACATACATACTATATTATAGTGTCAACCTCTGTCAAGAGATAAATACATTCTACGGAAATATTAGAAATTTTGCCATCTCATGACCTTCTTTTCGAGGACACGAAAATGAAAGATCTGAGAACCCCTGTCAGACAACCAAACGCTATAGTATTTTATTAATTATTGTACCGTATTTTTGTTTCACAAAACTATGAATGATTCGAGCTAGTGTTGTTCCCTATCTTACTTAAGCGAAGTTACGGTGTTTGTCAGTGCTGCGAACAACGAACCTCAGAATGTCAAAAGGTTTCAAATTTTGATAGCAGGTACCAGAAACCTTTGTATATCATTTTCGGCCCACGGCTTCAACAATGACGCCACGAAAACATATAATATTGCGGCTCTTACTGCTCTTGTGAGGTTATACACGGTGAACCATCAGAATTCGTTGAGTAGGTTTTGATGTCACGACGGGGACAGGAATAAATTGTATTATTTATTCCCACCTCCAATAAAGTTAATTGAGATTCTCGTCACCATTGAGGTTTAGAACTACATACACCAAGAAGTGGGAATGCAAATTTCATCATCCCCCCCTCCCCCTCATCGACGCCCCTCCCGTCAAACTTTTAAACTTTTACGAAGTGGGATTAGGCGGTTGGACGTCCAATGAGATTTTTCGAGGCTCCTCAAACTTTTATTATGAGGTACTCGCGATTCTAATAAGTTTGTTTCTCAAGTAGCCATTCCTTTTCTGCCTTCCGGGGAAAAAACAGTATAAACGTAAAAACGAAACAGGTATAAAAGACCGTGACGAGGGATGAACTGAATGAAGGGGGATTGTAAGTGGAGAAATATTCAAATAGTTATCAGCAGTGTTGGAAGTTTCTTCAAGAGAGAATAAGTTGCTGGAATGGAGTTGAAATGGTGAAAGCTTGAGTTTACATAAAAGTGTTAACCAAATTTCCACTATTGCGCGATTCGCGATTATGTAAATACGTACGCTTTTAATTACTAAAGTTGATAACAATCGTAGTCAGACATTGTGATTACATGAAAATTACGTAGATATACCATAACCATATATGCTTTGTTTTTGTTTTTCTCAAAAAAGTAACCCTACTTACTTTTTCTATAGAAAATTGCTCATCATAGAACTCACCCTTTTATTTGTCGTTACTAACATTTTGTTGAAATTTGAAATTTTTCGTCTTTTAGCCAAGATTGTACCTCTCGGAAGGACACATAATATAAGCTACATAATAGATAGGTACCTACTTATTTAAACAAAAAAGTCAAAATCTAGGATTGAGAATGTATTGAAACGAGGGAAAATCTAGGTAATAATTTTTCAAAAATGCAAGTATTAAAAATTTTGAACCTAGTGCTGTAGCGCAGTCTCGTAGAATATTCGCCTAAATCGCAGTCCTGATTGTCAACACCTCACACCATTCATTTGAATTAAACGGGTTAAAAGGCATTTGCCTACTTTCGTAAAATCAATAATTCATAAACCCACTCTTGTGTACAAAAAGTAGCGAAAATGCCCTGTCTCTGGGGAATTCATTAGACGGGCTCTCTGAACGAACGTGAATTATGCAGAGTGACCATTTACCAAAGGATCCTTTGACGAAGAAAATCAATCGTAAGCATAAAGAGAGAGGAAGAAAAATACTGTAATTTTATTCTTTCAAAGGTTTAGTTGAGATTAATAATTTTTCTCTTTGAAGCGGTGACCCATCAGGTGTATTACCCTCTGTATTTCGTTGTATGATGAAAGACGGCAGGTCATCGAATTACTTAATTCCACGAACGAAAAATAAGTTACGCCCAGAGATCGGTAATGGCATTGATACCTAATAGATATGATCCAATATTCAAACAGTGATTGCATCGCTAAATGTACATGTCATTTGAAAAATCATTACGGTAGTTACAATATACATAAATGAGCAACATAATAAAGCTTAAAAAAATCAAAACAGTTTTAGATTATGTATTATCTAGTGAGAAGACATATTGACATGGATACGTCTAATGGCTGGGGGTCATTCCAAAAGTTGCGTGATACAAAAAAATGTTACGTTTTTTGGCGCAATTCCCGTGGTGGTGGAGACTTGAAATTTGGCATGTCGTCTCCTTAGGACTTACACTTTAAGCAGCATAGGGCCGGGATCAGCTGAGTGTCACCTAAAGCTAATTTCTATGCTATTCACTCTGCTGTAATTCGGTATGTAGTCTCCTTAGGACTTTAACTTGGCACTGTCCAGGCCGCGGATCATCTGAGTTCCTCCTACAGGTAATTTCTATGCTATTCACTCTATGAAGCTGTAATTTGGTATGTAGGCTCCTTAGGACTTTAACTTGACGCTGCTCAGGCCCAGGATCAGCTGAGTGGCACCTAAAGCTAATTTCTATGCTATTCCCTCTATGAAGCTGTAATTTGGTACAAAGAACAAATAAAAGATATGCATTTTTCTAGATGTTTATTTATTTATATTATATAAATTTATTTCTAATGTCTAGAATATTACAAAGTACAAAGAAAATCCTATGAAAAACAAATATTTTTTAACCCCCTCAAAATTTGATGGTTCCCGTTTGAAGGTATATAGAATCCGAAAATGCAATAAAATGAACTAAATCATAAGAAAACAGTCGTTGATAAACGCTTGCATACGAGTCTGCAACGCATTGGGACATTTTCATGTCTTTCCCCTCCTTCCTTCTCACCTACCAAATTAGGTAGGTACCTAATTATAAAGTCGCAATCTAAGTTGTAGTGTTGATCATAAAAGAATTGGTAATTAGTCTTACGACAACGGAATGCAGGTTGTATAAAACGTACAAACAGACGCACATGTAACGAGGGACATTTTATGTCGATTTGTATATGATAATAACCGGAGAAGTTAAAGTTCCGTAGCAACGAATCGGTTGTAAGCGAAAATCATCAGAAACTTATATGAAGCTTGCATTCGTGTTGACAATATAAATTATTGAGAATGATCACCTGTGTGTAAACAATTATTTAAACAATCACGCTCATACCGCAGCTTGTCGGCCACGCACTCCGCAGTGGTTAACGTGATATGGTTAGGTAAATCGAGAGCTATCCAACGAGTGGTGAACGATTTTTGTACGATGATAACTGGCGAAGATAAAGTTCCGTAGCAACGAATCGGTTGTAAGCGAAAATCATCAGAAATATATAACGTAACGGTATTTCGTCACCCAATTTCGTCACTAACGATTTTTAGGTTGTGTGCCACGGCAAAGACATGAAAATGTCAAAAATAAAATATATATTAACTTTTCTAGATGTTTTGTAGTTTTGCCAATATGTTGCTGGCGTCCTTGCGTTGAGCACGAAGATTAGCCACGCACGTGATTTGAATATTGATCTCAAGATCAATGACGGTGTGAAGTTTCTTGAGTTTTTGAAGGAAACATTCAACCTTGAACTGAATAACGATCCAGAAATTTCAACAACAAGGAGTAACACGTGTATTGATGCTGTTTTCACATGCCACATCGAGTATATACAGACTAGGAATTACATTTCATATTTTTCATACCACTAACCTTTACTTAGCATTACTGATGTAGCAATCCCTACATGTAGTGCATGTGGTTAGAATAGATAAAAATAATATTTTGTCAGTGTAGTTTACTTTTTTTTCACGACTTTAATCATCTATCACTCTATGCAAATTACGTAATTTCTCCCTTACTGCGAAAAACATTTCCCAATAAGGGAGAAATTTGGTTTTTTTAGCGAATTTTCAAAGAAAATGAAGCTATTGCAATGGCTTCGAAATTTAAATAATATAAATTTTTGGAAATTTTCTTCATAGAAATCCGTTTCAGACCATTCTAAAACGATTCCTGAAATTTAACACTTTTTTATATGTATATATATATATATATGTGTCACTCCAGACGATAACTCTCGATAGAATTGAGATAAACAGCTCAAATTTGCACAAAAAATCTATCTTGGCAATCGAAAGGCTAAGTTCGAAGATGGGCGAAATTGGCCTACTCTAAGGAGGGTTTTGGCGCATTTAAAGTGCGCAAAAATTACCCAAAAATCCCCAAAATGTTATTTTCCAACAAGTGACCCCTCATTTTAAAGGTTTTTGCACGCTGAACACGATGGTGGAATCGGATTTTAGATATCTTGATCCGTTCTCAAATTAGAGCATTTAAAGTGCGCAAAAATTACCCAAAAATCCCCAAAATGTTATTTTCTAACAAGTGACCCCTCATTTTAAAGGTTTTTGCACGCTGAACACGATGGTGAAATCGGATTTTAGATATCTAAATCCGTTCTTAAATTAGAGCATTTAAAGTGCGCAAAAATTACCCAAAACAAGGATAATCTTTAAACTCTTACCCCCCCCCCCCCCACCCCCTTAGAGTGGTCAGATTGAAAAATGTGAGAAGTATTAATTGAAGACGAGAGTTCGAAGCAAAACAAAACCATAGCCATTAATTCGAATATTTCTTTGAAAATTCGCTCATTAAGTCATGCTGCATGACTGGTTTTTTACCGGAGTTTGGAGTTCAAAATGGGGAAAGCTGGTCGATGGAAGTTAGACTTACGTACCTACATATATGGGCATTCTTGCTTGCTCGTCTAACAAGGGTTTATGACGTCTGAGATACGTAGGTATGTATTTAAGGAAATCGTTGCGCAAACTCTCCACTGAAGTTCTGCTTACTGTAATTGCAATCGACTATACAGTTTTTCCCTTTGAGTATTTTCATAATTATGTCCACAAAGATACAAATAATAGTGTTTAATTTTTCAAGAAGGAAAGAATAATCCATCAAGATGACCGATAGAACTTATCTCAGGTTCATGTTGAGAATCAATAACCATGTCCCTCTTGATGAAAACCCATAGCTGCTAACCCTTTATCCCTTTTTGAGAGGATGCTCCGCGGGCCGTTGCTGTTGCAACGAGTTCGCGGCGCTGCCCAGGCTTTCCTTTGACGTTACCATCAAAAATATTAATCAAAGGCCCTTTTCCCCGCTCTAGTCCAATCCTATTACCGTCTGTTGAACATGTGCGGACAACGTGTTGATTTTCCGTTATCTAATTAGTCCCCTACCCAAAGAGAAGGGGATCGCATCCAAAATGCTGTTTATCTCAATCAGATCCGCTCTTGTCCCTGCTGCCACGGCTCCTGCACAATCTCTTCATCAGGCCGCAGTAAACGGATTACTCCCAGAAAACCTTTCCATTAGTTGTATGGGGAAAACACCAGGCGGCTAACATAAATATTAATTTTATTATTTCCAGAAAAGACAAGAGAGCCCCTTCGGACGCTGCTCGAACCGGATTAGGCGTTACTCATCCTTCTGAATTATTTGTTAGCGTCTGATCCATTTTTTACGCCCCGTCAACGGGCGCGTCTAATGCTGTGTGGGAACGGCCGGCATGACCCTCGAGAAGTGTTTAGGGAGAGGGCTCTGGTGTAAACAAGAGAAGCGTGGTTGATTCAAGTGCTTTCAACATGTAATGTCTGTTGAGACCACTTTTGAAGCACTTTTGCCAGGCATTAGGGAAACCTAATGATAATGGAGGGTGGAGTTTTTGGGAACGCTTCTACATCGTTTTTGGGATCGATTTCGAGATGATCCTTTGAAATTATCGTTCCGATTTAGTTGTCGATTCAAATGCGACCGATCATAGCAAAAAGATGTCACGCACTCGAAGATGTCATATCGTATCAAGAATAATATATTATATTACTGTTATAATGCACCTAACCACAACATTAAGAAATCTGGGAGTGTTGAAATAATTTTCCTAAAAATAAATTTGAGCATCTTCCTCCTGTATGAGTATTTGTTCGATAGTGAGCAATTAACGATAATGTTGTACGATACCTTCGATTTTTAAACGTCCCACGGCAAATGTCATCATCGTACGATAAATTGGAGCTCGATTGCTCACTCAGATCATCTGGCGATGTCAGATGAAACTCATAACAAAGAACTTGATGTACCTGAGGTCTTATTGAAGTTTATTGGACTGTATTGTAAGGTCATCACCAGTGCGGTCTTGTAAAATATTCTGCAAGAAGAGGCACATGAGATGACCGAAGTACTTGAGTTACTGTTTCCAAGGTATACATGAGTTCACATTCCTTATTCTTATTCGTTATTAGGAAGATATCGACGTTGGAGACACGATCGACGCATGGAAGACATTGGAGGGCACAGAAGACATTGCAACGGATGATTCCAGTCAAGTCTTGGTTGCTGTACTCGTCTATAATTCTATTCGATTACGGATTCCAGTCACATTATTGCCCTCATCGTTAACTGGTGTCTCTTATGCACGTTTTCCGGCGTCACATCTTCCACGAATCATATCAGGAGCACTCGAGTATGTTCGCCACTCAACTCTGCGCAACACTGTGCGTAATCCTACCGTTCAAGAAATGATTCGGAGCACATGCACAAGGCTAGACGGTAAAATAAAATAAACATGAATATTCACTGATTCCTATTTTTCTTTATCTTGAATTGTTTATATTTTTAATTGATCTCGAACTCCGGAATTTTTTGAGACCACCCGGAACGTCGTACGTCGAGCCGTTCGCTCACATTAATGCCTTGGATCTGGCACCGAAAAGCTTCGTCAACATGATTGTGAATGAAACGGTATAAAATATTATTTATGATGTATGAAATCGAGTTTGTTGTTCCGTGATACTTTTTCATTTGAAGAACGACGGTTATTTTGGATTTTGTTGGTAGGTACTTTTGCAACTTGACCAAGCGTTATGCTCCATAAATAAATAATTAATGATATAATTCTTGAATTCATCTCGTATTTTATGAAACGTTAATTACTCGGCTTCTTGTAATTCGATTCAGGGCTTTCTTGGGGGGAGCACGAGGGTAGTTATTGACCATACGAAACATCTACGCTGAAGGGTCATCTATACAATAAATAATAAACCGTTTTGTAATAATTTGCGGCGTTCTTATAGTCCTGGTGTAGGATAGTCGATGGGCTGCACCTATAAGCCTGTATATTACTATACTGCTTTGTACGCATAACTGTACTGTCGACATTGACAATAAAGTTGAGAAAAAGGCGATATACAGCTGATATTCCTTTTGGAGGCTGTCGACTGGTGAGTTCCTACCTAGCGAAGAATATGCTTTCAAACGACTTAATTCCTTCATGGTGAGTTAGGAAGAGAAATATAGTAGCTTATATCATCTAGTAGCTCATATCAGTGCCAATACCAGCCTACACGCTAACTGCAGGTGGCGAGTTCGGCCGATACGAGCGATATTTCACGCCTCCTGACACACCCTAATACTCTGGTAATGAATTCCAATCGCCCTCTCAACCGGAGCTCCATAGCCCTCGAAAAATCTTCATTCGTTTCCCCGAGAACGAATGAGGGGGGGAAAAAAAGGTAAAATATCCCTTTTCTGGCAAGGTTTGCCGTGCTTCCGTGCTCGGGGGCAAAAGGAAGACGTCGAAGTATCGAGCAAACGGAGGGTGGAGGCCTCTCACACCTTATCTAATTGGAAACTGCTGGAGGGTGAGGTTTTCCTGGCTAAGGTCCGTTTTTCCCTTGGACGGGGATTGAGACGTTTCCCTCCACCACCGCCGGCCTAGCAAGGGGTTCTGTGCTCCACGTTGATGGATTGCCACGTTAGCAAGTCCTTCCCTGGGACCCCCAGGCCGTTATCCTAATGGAAGGCAGTGTCTCTCGACGCTTGACCACCATTTGTACCGTAAAACTACCCTTTCGCTTATTCTTTACGTTAGACGAATAGCCCGGTAAGGCTTTGCAAATTTGAGTTCTCGCGGGCCAATTTCAGTACAGCCATTCCCCTCTTTAATCACAGTGTCATCAGAATCATAATAATAATTCATGAAATACAGCATACATATTCATGAATCACAATACATGAATAAATTATGAAAAATGAAAAACGTAATAGTAACTGCTTAATATTATGTTAGAACACTAATTAGTTAATTGGACCGCGTTATGCAAATACCTCTTAAGTGACAAAATTTCCAAAATCGAGTTTTTGGTATCGTTGGATTCGTCTCGCCGAGTAGAATCGATTTCTTTGGGTATTAGCGTCCTCTTTTTGTTATAATTTGAACCATTTCCTAATATACTAAGCGACATTCACTAAAAAAGGCATTTTGAATTTCGCAATTACCTACTATGCGCCACACCATGAGAAAAGTTATGCAATTACCAAACAAACGACACATGAATTGGTTGTTAGTTTGGATTTACGTATCTATTTCCCTGGAACAGCTGCGAGCGCCCTATTTCACTGTATCTTAATAGGGTGGTTTTTGCGTATCTCGTAGTTCAGTGAGCTGGCTGCAAACACGGGAGATCGAAATAAACAAAGATCTCCCATTCAATATTGTATTTAGAAAGTCCTTCGATGAACCAGGACAGGAAGTAAATATAAAGAAAGGGGTTTCAAAAACCCGCGCCTCAAACTTCAATATATTTGACTCTCCACTAGACCCACTATGGCCGAATGGGAAATGCGTGTCACAACCCATGTTGAATGACTTGCGAAGCATGCTGCATCTCATTCCCAAAGTAGACCAGCCATTTTATACAACTTTGATTTCCGGAGAAGACATAGAGGACGATATAGATGGACTCAATGGGCGGCTGGATTTTGAAATAGAAGAAGAGTGAAACGTTTATTGACCATAGTCTTTGGCTATATTCATCAACCATAGCCTGACAAATTTGATACCCCACACATTCCTTTTTAATATTCTCCGGTGTTCATATTTTATTATAATAAGTGCTCGTATTACAAAAAATTATTTATTTATTTAAAATGGAAAATATATTCACAAGTGTTCATATTTTTCACTCTTTATTATCTAATAAGACATTCAAAGAGAACAACTTGAACTGAATGTTCCATCCCCATTGTGTGGCCATTCAAAAAAGTAGGCAGATGAAGAGTACAGGGAAATTTTTTTTAAAGAGTTATACGTAATAAAACGATGATAAATATCATTATGCATGTGTGTAAAATGTACAGTGTGTAAAATGATGTGAAGGGCTGGCGCTTAGTCGTCTTGGTTTTTCATTTTTTAGTTGAATATAGATATGCAATAACCTAATAAGCGACAAATTGGCGGTTGTTTGGCTTTTGCGTAGCTAGCTTTTAGCACTTTTTGGTTTTGCAAATAGCTATTAAGCGACAATACTGCTAGATGGGCTGGTTTTTTGGATTTTTTTTGTTTCGACGCCATCAGCACACCAAAGTTTACGTTACTACGAAGTTACGTTAAAATCGGCCGAAAACAACGCTCTCCAGCTGTAACAGTCGGTCTAAATCTTTTTTCGCGATTTCCTAAAAAAAGCTTTGCTGTCGCTTAGGAGGTATTTGCATAACGCGGTCCAATTGAAAAGTAGCTGAAATTTCGCATAGGGAGAGGATTCGTATGTATTCACAGATTTTGGTTTATTATTTTCAATAATGAACCATTGGAATCGAGCATGAACAAAAAATTCTAACCCCCTCAAAATTTGATGGTTTACATTTCAAGGTAATATGTAGAATCCAAAACTGCAATAAAAAAAATGTCTGTCTGTCCGCCGTACGCCGTTTTTTTTTCTGGAGTATGTATCCATGATTTTCAGCTAGATGTGTTCGTACTGACACTTTTTGAACCGTATATTTTCACAAACTTCACTATTAATACATAGGACCTATTTTCAAATATTTCATTGATTGAAACTTATATTTTCAAATATTTCATTAAATGAGACACCTAATTTTCTATTTCAACTGTTTTTTGAAGTTTTAAAGCCATTGGCGGATGGTTGTAGGGAGCTGTGTAAACAGTATTTTGCATCACATTTTTCACTGATGAAAACTCATTTTGACTTGAACACTGTTTTCTGGTGAGAAATGCCGCGAGATTGACACTCGAATGGACGAACTTACTCGAACTGATTGCTAAATATCTACGTGAGTTTCCGGATGATTTTTTTTTTTAAATGTTATCTTCTATAATTAAATAAAAACGCTGCAAACCCCTGCACAACGGTTTATTATTTTGTACAGAATACCCTTCTGTTACAGATCACAACTCTCTGTATAGATAACCCGTCTATATAATATAACTAGCTGTGTACCCGCGCTTCGCAACGGTAGAACAGACACCCCCTGTATCCCCCCCTCCTCAACTGATCAGAAACCTTCCCCAATGCCAACCCTAACTGCCTTTAACCCCCCCCCCCCCCCCGTATCCTATGAACCCTCCCTACCTGGTTAGAAACATTCCTCATTGTTCACACAACAAATTCCCAAAGTTGCACTCCAATTGGTCAAGTAGTTTTGAAATTTCTGTAGACCCCCCCCCCCCTCTCATAACCTGTACCCCCCTACCACTAACATCCTGATTGAAGTACCACTTGAATGTACTCGTCGAGCTGAATCCAGAATCTAATTACAATCGGATTTACGTCCAACCGTTCAAAGTTATTATAAGCATAAACGTCCTCATAGAAGTGATTATAACACGTTTTTTAGTAGTATTTCATTCATAGCGTTTCAACGGATGGACAGATTCAAATGCGGTTTTTTCATAAACCTCCCCAGATAAATTCTGCGTCAAATGGTACCAGCCGCAACTTTCTACGTTCAGCCGTTCTCAATTGATGCCGAGACAAACAAACAGACAGACAAACAGACACTGTTTTATTATATGTATAGATATGTAATATTCTATACATATTATGTAGATAGCAGATAACTAACCCCGTACTCGTTACTAGGTACCTACCTAAATCACGAGCTAAATGTTGCTAAAATAATTCTTTAGATGGCAAACAGTACCTAACTAAAATGGCAAAAAGAAACGCAAATAATGAAGTTCTTAAGGAAAATTGTTGATGTGGAGTGAAATAGATGCTCCTTCTGCGTAGATCACTGTTTTTTGTGGTCAGTACCTACCCTCTGGTCAATGAGCCGTTCTGTAATAACTTCACTCCCCATCTACAGTTTTCCTTCAGAACTTCATTATTTGCGTTTCTTTTTGCCGTTTTAGTTACTGTTTGTCATCGACTGTATTATTTTAGCAACATTCAACTCGCGAGTTAGGTAGGTACCTAGTAAAGAGTACGGGGTTAGGTACCTACTAACCTACGGAGGGGTTGCGATCTACATAATATGTATAGAATATTACAGACATATTATATTATATAGACGGGTTATCTATACAGAGAGCTGTGATCTGTAACAGAAGGGTATTCTGTACAAAATAATAAACCGTTGTGCAGGGATTTGCAGCGTTTTTCATTTTCATTTCAAAAAAACAGATTACCTAGCTTCCAGCGACTATGTTCGACACAAATAATCATCCTTGCAAGACGAATAGAAATACCGTTTATTCTCCCATTTCAAACTGTAGGAGACCAAAAATTGAAACCAAACAGACGAGAGCGCATTCATATTTCTCTGTGTTGGAAAGCACAATAGATTGGTACTGCAGTTAGTTTGCGCGGAATGGTGGGGAGCCAGTTGAGGCCGCTCAATATCAATCTAATCTATCCAGATTTCAATTATCGTGGGATTAGTCTCTGAATACAAGGCGACCAAAGCCATTGTAGGCCCAGGGATTTGCAAGTTACTTCAATATATGCGCTGATTGAATTTATACCGGATGCCGTGTATCAGTTTGAAAGCGGCCCCTCGCCGTTCATGGGAGACATTAGAGGATTCGGGGTAGCGCATTCAATCATCTGAACGATCTCTTTGCGGGACGGAATGGATCGTTCGGATTGATTGGATATTATTAATAACTTTTGGTTTTGTTTGAAGAATTAATTAGGGGGGCGCTGGAATTCTGATAGCCTGGCCAAACAGCGCACATTCTACATTGAATCGCTTGCTGATTCAGCTCATTGTTTACAGGTACCTGGTGGAACCCGCACGACGTATATTATTGCTTTCAGGGATGAAAGCTATAATTATTTCGTAAATATTACCTCGAGAGTATCACCGTACGTAATCGTCATTTATTTGAGATAACGTTATCTTAACCACAAGAAAACTCAAATCTAGATGTACCTATTTATTGAGACATAGAAATTGATTGATAGCATTTTTATTTATCGATATGTACATAAAAAGGACCAGCAGGCATCATCAGCAAGCATCTCTCACTTTACGACGTACTAAAGTTTTACAGTTTTACAGTGTATACCTAATAATATCAATCTTTCACTTGTATAGTATTCGAGTGATGTCTCATCTCGTACTTCTTAAAGAAATGATTTCAATAGTACCTATTGCATCTAGCATAAACATAACATAACTTCTTGTAACCTCTTAAGATTGATAAGTATGAACGACAGAAATCATAATTATACTTTACTACACAACACTTCATAGTTCTTGATAATAAACTCCCTGTATTTTTCTAATAGACTTTGCTTGAGGTGTTTTAGAAGTCTGTAACTGATACTGACACATCGAAAATATCGGAGTTATAATACAATCCAACACTTTGTACATGAAATGACTTGCTATATTTTTCAGTTCGGTGTTTGGGGAACTGTAATGTTTGAAGCTTTGCGTGTCTCAAAATTACGTATTTGCGACTTGTATTTAAACTTTGCAAACAAATACCTCGGTTTCTCCGTTTTCAGTACATTGAATGACAAAATCTCATGTCTAAAATCCGACATTCTCTGATTTTCAGCCACTTATTGGCAATAAAATAAGGCGCAACGTATATTGTAAATCAAAAAACGCTGCAAAGTCCTTGTCACATGGGTTTATTATTCTACTGGACATACCTACAGAAATGCTGGCTGTTCATTTATTGTTGCTTTCACTTGAAATAATTGAAATAGCTATTTCTGGTGGTTTCCACCAATTTCGGCCACCAAAACTTGAATTAAGTACGCACCTTTTCTTTTTTTTCTTTTCAAATTATCTTTGATCATTGGTAGTGCCATTCAATCGTCTTGATACACGTGTTGTCACTTTTTCTAGTGTTATTATACAAATTGATAGTGATTTCAGACGATTTCGCTGGTTTTTGACTCATAAAAAATTAATTCTGGGAGCTGAACATCTGGTACAACCTCAATTTTCCACTCCTTGGTCAAAATCGACTTCATATTCGGTTTTCTCATCGAAGAAGACCGACGATACCTCAAAAGCTCATTTTACTAACATGTTACTAAAACACAAAAATTACCTACCTATTTTTATACACATTTTCACTCATAACACCCCTGGGTATATTCCGATCGGGCTGCAAAGTTTCGGGACACAACTAGGGCCCAAATGGAGCATGTGTGCGAAAGAACGACTTTTTAGACCAAAAATGAAGCCTGTACACGTGATACGGAGGACGGCGTACGGCGTACGGCGGACGGACATTGCATTTTTGGAATCTACGCACCTTGAAACGGAAAAGAAAAAATTTTGAGGGGGTGTTATAAAAATTTTTTGCTGAGCGAATACATAGGTGTATTATTCACAGAATAATAAGGAAACCAAAATGAACCTCAAACAGGCACTTCGGGCAAGTTGAAGCTTATCAGACAGCTCATTGTTCATGCTACAGTACGCCATGGTTCTATAATCAAGTATTGGGAATAATAATGATTGTACCTAGAGGATAGTCGTCGTAATTGATAGATCGCTTTATATTATATACTCGATTGCACACAACCACTCACTGTTTTACGGAAGACTTTTGGTTTATTATTCTGTGAATAATAAGTACACCTATGTATTCGCTCAGCAAAAAATTTTTATAACACCCCCTCAAAATTTTTTCTTTTCCGTTTCAAGGTCCGTAGATTCCAAAAACGCAATGTCCGTCCGCCGTCCGCCGTATCACGTGTACAGCCTTCATTTTCGGTCCAAAAAATTCGTTCTTTCGCACACATGCTCCATTTGAGCCCTAGTTGTGTCCCGAAATTTTTCAGCCCGATCGGAATATACCCAGGGGTGTTATGAGTGAAAATGTGTATTAAAATAGGTACTTTTTGTGTTTTAGTAACATGTTAGTAAAATGAGCTTTTGAGGTATCGTTTTCCATGTTTTTGGGGACGAGAAGACCGAATATGAAGTTGATTTTGACCATGGAGTGGAAAATTGAGGTTGTACCAGATGTTCAGCTCCCAAAATTGATTTTTTATGAGTCAAAAATCTGCGAAATCGTCTGAAATCACCATCAATTTGTAGAATAACACTAGGAAAAGTGTCAACACGTGGATCAAGACGATTAAATGGCACTACCAATGATCCAAGATAATTTGGAAAAAAAAGGCGTACCTAATTCAAGTTTTGGGGGCCAAAATTGGTGGAAACCACCAGAAATAGCTATTTCAATTATTTTACATGAAAGCAACAATATTAATGAACCAGTAGAATAATAAACCCATGTGACAAGGACTTTGCAGCGTTTTTTTGTTACCAATATAACCAGTAAGACCAGAATCACTTAATATTGTTCCGTGCAACGCATGGGTCATCCAGATAGTTCCAACTAAGAATAATGTCATTTTGGGGTTCAAATACTCAAGGACCCCCATTTGTATTCAAGCGTATTTTTTTTCTTTTTTAAATGGAAGTCGGTTAAGGGGGGTGGGGGTGGGGGAAAGGGGGTATACATTTTAAACCAGGCAATAAATCTGGAAACGAGGGGCCGGGAGGTTAAAGCAATCGGACGGTACAATGTAAATCAAGGTCTCTGCACCTCAATTCATTTACTTCTCAGAGAGAAAACAAAGAGGAAAAAAAAAAAATACCGAAAAGGACAGAAGAGGCGTGGATCGGGGCGGAGAGGGGGTAAAGATAAAGAGAATGTCCTTTAAACAACAATTATTTTGGTTACAAAGGATATGCAAATGGAGGGAACGCCATCTCAGGAGGAAAGGCCTTATGTAAATATCTTTCAAGACGCCACCGGGAAGAAGCAAAGCTTTGCTTGTAATACCCAGTAGCTGCGAGTTACGCATTTTAATTTTCCTCCACCCTACTGGATTTTTTCTTCTTCTTCTTCTTCTTTACGGTGAACGAAGAAAAAATGTGGAATGACACTGGTGGGGGGGGGGGGGGAGGGATGATTTTCGCTAGGGCTCCAAACGAAGGGAACTTCACAGCCCATTAATCAAGATCCAAGGCCTCGTGGAATTAGCTGAGCATCAAGCTTCGGGGGTTGACTGTGATGGATGCGGCGGAAGGTGGGACGTCATAGCAACAGGGGTTCGACCGCTCACCAGCCTGACTGTTAAATGCTCGTAAATGGTGAATAATTATTACGCTACGTTAACTTCTTGGACAGGATCCCGGTGATTACGGCTTTTTACTTTTATCCTGGAGAGAAAGAGGGAGGGTGAGGGAAGCGGGTGAAGCTTTCGGATTCTGTTTGGTATGATGGAAATGAGAAATGGGGGTTGAAGGGTTGATATGAGGAGTTCAAACATCAAGTCAAAATCTAGGATTGGGTTACGGTCCAAGCTGGAAGGATAAGGCATTGTCAGAAAAACAAATCAGACTAATTAATTTTATAATATTTATTTATAATACTTATATAAATATTTATTTTTATATTTTATAATATTGAACCTATATATACATTTATAGGACGCCCCTCAGTAGTGAGTGACATCCTTATGTATTCGATCTGGTCAGAAGACGACGACACTCAGCAGAGAATGAAAAGAACTACATTCAAATCAGCTTCAGACCATCCTGGATCCAAATCCGTGAAAAAAACCATGTGTATGTCTGCGTACGTGTGTGTGTGTGTGTGACAGAATCTTGTGTGCGCTGCCCAGGCTGCAATTCTCAACTGATTTCCGTGGTTCTTCCTTTGTTCGATGCAGAAAACTGTCTAATTGTGCCTTGCGTCGCTGGAATTTCAAAATTTACTCCTAGAACGGGAGAAGGGGGTTAATGCTGAAAAAACATGGGTTTTTCGGCTAAATCTTGTGTGCGCTGCCCAGGACTTAATTCTCAACTGATTCAAATGGTTCTTTTTTTGACGCAGACTCTGTCTAGCTGTGCACTACCGCGCCAGGATTCCCGAAATTTATTTGTAGAGGGTGGAAGGGGGGGGGGGGGGGAGGGAGGTTGATGCCGAAAAAAGTGGATATCAACAAAAAATTGTGCGCTCTGTGCAGGGATTTTTTATTCGACGCAGGATTCACTTTAATTGTGCACTACGTCACCGGAATTTTGACATTTACTTCTATAAGGGCGGGGAGAACAGAACGCGGGATTTTCTGCAAATCTTGTGTCCGCTGGCCGTATTCTCAACCGATTTCGTTGGTTGTTTATTAGTTTGATTCAGAAATCCTTCTGGTTGAGCAGAAGTGGGCGGGGGGCAAAAGCTGGGTTAAAGATCCAGACGATCTTCAACGAGTGAGAGTAATTTATACACCACCAGGGACGTCCACTGTAATGCATGCATGAATCTACGGGATGTTTATTTGTGTTATAAATTGTTATTTTTCTAATAAATATTATACCTATTTACAGGTATAATATTATGTTGGAATTTATGTTGTATAATATTTATTTATAATAGCTTATCCAGCTCTTTCTTATAAAATGGGTTCGTAGGTTTGTATGTATGTTCAGGAACAACTCGAACGAAGTTGACCGGAATGCTTAGGATTTGTTTCCAGGTGGTCCCATATAAATGTCATCTTATTCCTTTTGTAACCTATTCTCTCTGTGTATAGTTGGGTTTAGAGGGTGTTATCGGCATCTCAATTCTCGGAAAAGCCAATCCATGGATGGCATTTGACCAAATAATTATTGTCTTGCTTGTACGGCTTACGGTTTCTTATGGTGGTGAATCCGACTTTGAGGTCGAAACTGCAAAATGCCAACCTACAATTATTATTGCTCCAACCATTTATTCAAAACTTTTCTTTCTAATAATATATTATAATTAAAAGGTATTTTATCACCCTCCCAGTTCTCTATTGTTTTAGGAACACTCAAGTATCAGGAATAGGTACATTGAATAATTAGTTTATAATAATACAAAGCTCTTCCCTAACACTGAGTTCTTGGAGGGCGTCAAGGAGCAACAATTACTCTTCCACAACTCATTGCGTTTCATTCCTCATACAAAACGGTGACGGGTTTCATAATTATTTTGCCCAAGAACCAACATCTCCTGGTTTATGTTTGAACTTGAGCCGCTTTTCATCAAGGAATCTTTCCTCTTTGAAGAAGAAGAAGAAAAACAAAAAAATATAATAAAATCTGTACCATCCATTTTATACTTAAAACTTTCTTCCCCAATATTGGCGAAGCAAATATCCCTACCGATGGATGGGGGAAAAAAGAGCTATGGTTTGTTAACTAATCCATCTTTGGAGAGTTCCGTTCTAGGGAAAAGGGCGTATAAGCTGTTGTGTTGAGGGGAAGGGGGTCGTGCATTAGACGAGCAGCGATCCGCGACCCCCGCATGCTTCCCCTTGTCCTTTTAATGGACGCACTAATGGCTGGGATGCCTCCCCTTGTACGCCAGTCCTTTCCTTCAACCACTCGAAATATCTCCATCCTTATGATAAACTTTGCTGCCTTTCCCTCAAACTCCGTGGGCTTTTTCTAGGGTGGGATTGTTTGTCCTTTCAGCGAGGGAAGCGCTTCCCACCAGCCGCGAGACTTTCAGCGAGCGGTGAGTGAAAGGGGATGATAGGGGGAAGTGAAAGGGGGGTGAAAGGGGACGAGTTTTTACGAACAACAAACAGAGAATAGCCTCCTGGATCCTCCTTCAACTGACCATCATAAACACTCGGGGCGCTCTTTCATTCTTCTTTAGCAACCTTTTCCCCTCCTTTTAATGGAGAATCCTGGTTTTCACAAATGCCTCCACAAATGAACCGGAAGGAGAAAATATTTCCTCGCCGCCCAAAGATGTTTTTCTTTACTAAAGAAACAGTCTTTGGTGGAAGGGATGTGCTAAATCAACTAAAAATACTCCAAAAAGACCCCTTTATCAAACCTTTGCTATCTATACAGCTTATGCAAACTTGTATTTCACGATTTCTACCTAAAACTAGGTGTAACAAGCAAGATACGATACTAGCAAGAACATGATACGAGTGGTTCAGCTAACAAGGAATCCCTCGACCAAGAAACTTGGATGATGTACTCCCACTCGTAGGTAGGCCTGAATGGTAAATGGTGTAACTTGAAAGAAAAACGGAGTCCTTGAAAGGTTGTCTATTTCTACTAATAGATGAAAAATACACTGTTATACCGGTTTTAGTGATTAAACCGTCGTCAGTAACAAACAATAATAATGAGTTATTTTTTGTTGCTGACGATGGTTTGATCACTGAAACCGGTATAACAGTGTATTTTTCGTGTATTAGTGGAAATAGACAACCTTTCAGTAACTCCGATTTTCTTTGAAATGGGTTCCCACGATTTCATCACGAGTGATTTAGTTCGTAAATGGTGTATATATATGTTGCCTCAAAATCGGGCGTATTTAGCAATTCGAGGAGCCATTGGTGGCGCCTTGGCACCGCTCACATAGTCGTCGTGGAACCCAAATTTGTAAAGTGAAGTGAATTGTACGGTCCAGCGATTCGAACCTTAAAATGCAACAAGAAAGAATCAGAGTCATCGTTATTTTCAATAATATATACCTTTGGAATCGAGCATGAATTATAATGATAATAATAATAAAAACGCTGCAAAGTCCTTGTCACATGGGGTTTATTATTCTACAGAAATGTTGGCTGTACATTTATTGTTTGTTTCATGTGAAATAATTGAAATAGCTATTTCTGAAAGTTTCCACCAATTTTGGCCCCCAAAACACAAATTAGGTAGGTACGATCTTTTTTTTTTCAAATTAACTTTGATCATTGGTAGTGGCATTTAATCGTCTTGATCCACGTGTTGACACTTTTTCTAGTGTTATTCTACAAACTGATGGTGATTTCAGACGATTTCGCAGGTTTTTGACTCATACAAAATCAATTTTGGAGCTGAACATCTGGTACAACCTCAATTTTCCACTCCTTGGCCAAAATCGACCTCATATTCGATCTTCTCGTCCCCAAAAACATGGAAAACGATACCTCAAAAGCTCATGTTACCAACATGTTGCTAAAACGCAAAAAGTACCTATTTTTACACACATTTTCACTCACAACACCCCTGGGTATATTCCGATCGGGCTGAAAAGTTTCGGGACACAACTAGGGCCCAAATAGAGCATGTGTGCGAAAGAACGACTTTTTTAGACCGAAAATGAAGCCTGTACACGTGATACGGCGGACGGCGGACGGACATTGCATTTTTTGAATCTACGCACCTTGAAACGGAAAAGAAAAAAGTTTGAGGGGGGGTTATAAAAATTTTTTGCTGAGCGAATACATAGGTGTATTATTCAGAGAATAATAAACCAAAATCCCTCCTCCTTCAAAATTGGATGGTTTGGGTCTCAACTAGGTACTCTGAAAACGCTGCAAATGATTACACAACGGTTTCAACATGAATAATTAAACATGAATAAATACCCCTTCTGCGTACACCACTGATAAAATTTGGTTTGTGGGGTTCCCATTAAGGGTTTTAGCTGGTCCGCGATGCTTGACGTTTCTGTCATTTGTCTCTTAAGGTGAAAGGGGGTTGACATTTCCAGAACACCGTAGCTCGTATCGTTTTTATGATGTTAATCAACCGATTCCGAACTCTTGCGACCATCAGAAATTTCATAGTAAACTTTCAAATTTAGAAGTAAATATAAATGCCGAACGTCGAGCGCTTATTCAGCTAACTCAGGTTCTTACGCTAATATGAATTCACCGATCTACGCAGCGGAGGTAACTGCTTAGGGAAATCAGTGGGCACCGCTCATTAGAATCACATTTGGTCCATGGAAAACTGAACCCAGTAAACGGGCGATTCTAATACAGGGAACAGGTAACAAAAAAATCAAGGTTTCGTTAATAAATTTAATTTCGTCACAATCGCCCATTTGCAACCTTAATAACTTAAAAAAAAAATTAAAAAATTTATTTATATTCCTCCTTATCCATTTTTTGCTAATTCTTCCGCTTTCTCTTTCCTCATTTCGCCTCTTACACGAGCATCTTTTTCCCTCACTTTGCCAACTATCCCCTTCAGCGATGTTTCCACCAGTTGAGAAGATTAGCAACCTGTTTGGTAGCGCCCATAGGATTTCAAAATCTCAATTCTCTCCGAGAGGGATAGGTCGCGTTTATTGTAGCTCAATAATTTAAACAACACAAACTCACCAGAAAGATTTGATTTGAACCAACCGGTTATCCTAACTGGCAGATGTAGGTGTATAGGTACATATTGTTTACTTACATGATGTTCACCAACGTGATATTCAAGGTTCGACCTTCTCTCTGTGCTATCGAAGCCCGCCTGTTCCCGTGGAAATCCGTTGCTAATAAGCTGTCAAATACCAACGCATTGTGTACATCCGTTCCGTTTTAAGTTGATTTGATGCTAATGAGCGGGCTTTCCATGCGTATTGCTAATAAGCGGGGCCCACCGCTGAGAACCGTTGAGTAATAATTTCAAGCGTTTACACCATTCGGTCACAAATTTTGACCCAATGACCCATCGTGCACTATGCCAGAGACAGTGATGACACCAAAACCAACCCCCGTCATTTTTGAAATTCCGATGTTCACTGAACCTAAGTGAAACCGTCGACATGTTCCCAGATTTTCACCTAATTTGGATAGTTCCTTTGCCTGTGAATAACAAACTCAAT
The DNA here is from genome assembly GCA_954871275.1 of Leptopterna dolabrata. Lineage (NCBI taxonomy): Eukaryota > Metazoa > Arthropoda > Insecta > Hemiptera > Miridae > Leptopterna > Leptopterna dolabrata. Next base: position 17,837,416 of record OX940986.1, on the reverse strand, counting down.
TTCATAAAGCCCCGCGTATTTATAATCAGCTGTTCGTGCGTCGCACGGTGGACGTACAGAAATGTTTAAATTCCGTTTTCGGATTTCGGATTCTACGCAGGTGCCTCGTTGAAACGCCAACCATCAAATTTTGAAGGGGTTTACACTTTTTAACACAGAATGTGTTTTAGCCATCGACTAACTAGCCAAAAAAGCTAACGAAATTTCGTAACGAAATTTCGTAACGAAATCTGGGACGACAACATGGATACCGATGATACGGAACTAAGGATGCTATTCACTCTACGAAGCTGTAATTTGGTATGTGGGCACCTTAGGACTTTAACTTGACGCTGCCCAGGCCCCGGATCAGCTGAGTTGCTCTTAAAGCTAATTTCTATGATATTCACTCTACGAAGCTGTAATTTGGTATGTGGGATCCTTAGGACTTTAACTTGACGCTGCCCAGGCCCCGGATCAGCTGAGTTGCTCCTAAAGCTAATTTCTATGATATTCACTCTACGAAGCTGTAATTTGGTATGCGGGCATCTTAGGACTTTAACTTGAAGGCTGCCCAGGCCCCGGATCAGCTGAGTTGCTCTTAAAGCTAATTTCTATGATATTCACTCTACGAAGCTGTAATTTGGTATGTGGGCATCTTAGGACTTTAACTTGACGCTGCCCAGGCCCCGGATCAGCTGAGTTGCTCCTAAAGCTAATTTCTATGATATTCACTCTACGAAGCTGTAATTTGGTATGTGGGCACCTTGGGACTTTAACTTGACGCTGCCCAGGCCTCGGATCAGCTGAGTTGCGGTTTATGTGAAACGCGTGAGCTAAAACACATTCTGTGTTTCTATAATTTCGTCCGAAGTATGTAAATAGAGGTAACCGGGGGTCCAGGGGGACTTTTTTTTCATGTTCAATCCAAATGTTTATTATGAAGAAAATAAACCAAAAGATGTTCTGCCGGAGACTCGCATAACTTGTTAACAGATTATACCTTTGACCTATCCTGTCGGGTTTTGGGTCTTGCGCTAATAAGAATAAATTCAGTGATCTACACAGAGTCCATACAAAATATCCATACAAAATATTGAACCGTTACGTAAAAATTTGCGTTTTTTTCCCATTTGATCACAAATTTTATGACTGTCCCACCGTGCCAGCACCGAAAACAACACTTCAGTATCTACCTATTCACCGTACACTAAACAGTTGCAAAATATTGATTGAAGTAAAATAGTGAAATAATGGCTTTCACCCAGTGTAGCACAATCCTGATGAAACCAAGGAGCTTGCGTGAATGTTGTAGACGTAAGTGATTAGCTTTCACCTTAGTCGACTACCCGTCAGCAAGGATAATGATCAAACCTTATAGGGCCTAGTCCTAATTATTGCAATATCGTTCAGTGTTTGATATACCGAGTTGAAAGCAATATGGAATGTTTCAATTTCATATCGAAACCCCTCGGCGCTCTTCCGGTGGAAGACAAAGGGCTGTGGAAGCTCCACATTTTTCTTTCTTACCCTGTGATTGACTTGATGATACCTACCGATGTCACTGCCTCCGAAAAACGCGATATTATAATTAGCGAGGCCCCTTATCCATTGCTTATTTATTTTTTGGCATCCCATTATTTCTTGTACTGCGCCTTATTTCATGTACTTTACTGTGGATACGATTCAACTGGCTAGTGTTGCATACAGATAAACTCTCCTTTGTCGTTATTTTTCGATTTACAGCAAAACTAACTATAAAATTCATGGATGTGTTACAACCTAGTTCACGGAGGGGTCCATTTACAGCTGTGTTCATCTGCTCGAGCGCAACTGCTGAAATATGCGTCTATTCCTTAATGGGTCAGTACATCTTGGCGACTAACTTGCATTATAAAAGAACGTGTGAAGCCAAAGCGCTGCTGCGGTAGGAACATTTCGAGAAATCAACATCGGTGCAGACTCTCGTGAGTTCTATTCCGTGCAAATTTTTTCATACGTTGCTGCTCGAACTACTTTCCTTGCATTTGAACTGCACACTGCGTGCAATAGCCCAGCTGCATCGACCAGAATTACCACGTTTGTGAATGCGGCAGATATCTTTATTATGATGCTACAGATTGTAAAATGCTCGAACGATTATGAACTATCGGTGAGTGATATCAGTTAGTTGTATTGTATTTTAAAATCATGACATGCCCTAGGCCACCAATACTCCTCATTTCTTGGCATGCCTAGATAACGTAAGTATGCTTGCTGTTGGGCCGTGTTCACATAACTGCCGTCACCAGAAATGAGTTCGAACTAATGAGCGTGGATTGATATTTATATAATCGTCCTCTTATTTCATCACCAGCATAAACTAAGAATAACAGTTATTATTTCTTGACTTTGACGGCACAGGTTGTTAAATGCTCATTTGCAGCCATTTTTGTAAACAACTGCAAAGAGTTACCTGAATTGAAATGATTGCTCCTGCTCGATCCAATAAATGAATCCACTTTTATTTCAAGAAAAAGATGGATCCTGCCACTTCCGGTTTGATCCATGTTGATCCGGACACCTACACTGCCGTCCAAAGCCAGAAAGTCGTAGAACAAGTGTGGTGATATTATTATCAACTCCTGTTGCTAAGGACGCCTCCTCAAATAGTTTATTCACAATTTATAGAAACTAGGGATTTCACTCATTCATTTCATGCATTCCGTGTTACACTATGTAGTACAAGTTTTATTCGATTAAAGCCTTAAGTTTTCAAAGGTTTATGTCATTACAATTTAATCGAATAAAATAATAATGGATAAACTGTATCGTCCCGATAAATTCAACACTGAACCGGACAGTCCCACAGCTCAGAGAGAAGGGCTTCATTGGCGTCGCATATTTGAGAATTTCATTGAAAAGGCCGAGGTTAAGGGAGAAGATCGTCTGAAGGTACTATCCAACTTTTTATCTTCCAACGTATACGAGTATATCAATGAATGTCCTAATTATGACAATGCCGTCGCCGTTCTTGCAAGACTGTATGTCAAGCCCAAAAACGTAATTTACGCGAGGCATTTGCTAGCCACTAGGAAACAGCTACCATCAGAATCAATAGATCAGTACATCACTTCTCTCAAATCATTAGCGAAAGACTGTGGCTTCCAAGCTGTCTCTGCAGATCAGAACAGAAATGACCATATACGAGATGCATTCATTGCGGGTTTGCTATCCCCCAACATCCGCCAGCGTCTTTTGGAAAATGTCATGCTTGAACTAGCTCAGGCAGAGGAACAAGCTCGATCAATCGAAATTGCTATTAGAAATGCTGAAACATACACTTCTTTTAGACAAACTCAAAGCGATTTGTCTAATAATCAATGCAACGCGTCAAAGTGTGACACCTCTCGCAGTTCTAAGAAATGCTATTTCTGTGGGGATTCTTATCACTTTCGTTCAGCGTGCCCAGCGCGTGATTCTGTCTGTTCTTACTGTCATAAAATAGGGCACTACCAAAAAGTTTGTCGATCTAAAAACTCTACACGGACGAAAACCACAGCAACATTACTCGACTCAGCAGCGTCTGGACCGTCTGATTCTGATTTTGTCGCTAGCATAGTGGCTAGCTCATTCCCATCTCTGTCTAAAGCCATAGCCCATGCAAAAATCGATGGGAAAGCTGCCCAGTGTTTGATTGACACTGGCAGTTCTGGGAGTTATGTTAACGAAGGGTTCGTAGCCGCCCATGGGTTCAAACTACTCCCCGAACAAGGAAGGGTATCTATGGCTACAACATCCCTGTCTTCAAGTCTTAAGGGCTGCGTCAGAGTCCATCTCCAGCTTCATCACCATTCGTATCCTAATACTAAACTGTCAGTACTCCCGAATCTGTGTGCTGACGTTATCATTGGTCATGATATTTTGAAATTACATTCTAGGCTTGATGTTTGTTTTGGGGGAACTAATCCTCCACTATCGGTCTCAAGCTCCACTATGTTCCCTCATGCCAACATTGAACCAATCAAGATTTTCTCCAATATCGCTCAAAATATTAAACCTATCGCCACAAAATCACGTCGCCATTCAACCGAAGACTCAATATTTATTAATGACGAAATTAGCAAACTCCTAGAAGCAGGTATAATTGAGCCAAGCTGCTCACCTTGGAGGGCCCAGGTCCTCGTAACGAAGAATTCCACCCACAAGAAACGAATGGTAATTGATTATTCTAACACCATTAATAAATTCACCCATTTGGACGCTTATCCTATCCCGAATGTCGAAGAGGTTGTTGCTGAAGTTGCGAAATATAGCCATTTCAGCACAATTGATCTGGAGAGTGCATACCACCAGGTTCCCATTTGTACAGAGGAACGCCCATTCACAGCATTCGAGGCTGGGGGGAGGCTGTATCAATTTACCAGACTTCCATTTGGGGTCACTAATGGCGTTCCTGCTTTCCAAAAATTTCTTGACAGAATTATTGACAGAGAGAAACTTAATGGTGTCCGCTGTTATATCGACGATATCACCATTGGAGGGCGCACAAAAGCTCAACACGATGAGAACCTCAACAGATTTTTAGAGGTTGCAAAAAAATATAATCTACATCTGAATGAAAAGAAATGCAGATTTTCTTCGCCATCTATTAAATTACTGGGGTATCTTATAAGTAATGGGTCTATTAGACCAGATCCTGACCGTTTGCAACCCTTGTTGGCCATCCCTCCACCCGCTGACAAATCTACTCTACAGAGAATCGTAGGAATGTTTGCCTATTACGCAAAGTGGGTTCCTAGATTCTCTGACAAAATCCGTGCTCTGATCGATAATCAAAAATTTCCACTAACACCTCAAGCACTTATGGCGTTTGAAGGCCTCAAGAACGATATTGCCAACTCTCTTCTCATCAGCATTGACCCAGCATCTCCACTTGTCGTTGAGACTGATGCTTCAGACATTGCTGTTGCGGCCTCACTAACTCAGAATGGTCAACCAGTGGCGTTCTTCTCAAGAGTATTGAGTGGAAGTGAGAAGGGATATCCTGCGATTGAGAAAGAAGCCACTGCGATTATTGAATGCTTGAGGAAATGGAGGCATTTTCTAACTAATCGCCATTTCAAACTGATAACGGACCAAGAAGTTTTATCATTCATTTTCAACCTCAAACAGTCGAGTAAAATTAAAAACGACAAAATTCAGCGGTGGAGACTCGAAATGTCTTGTTTCAGTTTTGATGTTGAATATCGACCTGGCAAGCTGAACAAAGTAGCTGATGCTCTATGCAGGGTTTGCGGGGCTATAGGCAGTGATGACTTGTACCATATGCATAGGTCCCTGTGTCATCCTGGCATTGCAAGGATGCATCACTGGATTCGAGCCAAGAACTTGCCCTTTTCTCTGGAAGAAATAAAGCGAATGACAGCCGCCTGTCCTGTGTGCGCCGAACTTAAGCCTCGTTTCTATAAGCCTCAAGACAATCATCTCATCAAAGCTACAAAACCGTTTGAGAGGCTGAATGTGGATTTTAAAGGTCCCATCCCGTCTAGTACCGGTAATCAATATATTTTAACAATTGTGGACGAATTTTCACGATTCCCTTTTGCCTATCCTTGCCGAGACATGAGAGCTTCCACGGTCACGAAACAACTCTATAACCTCTTCACAATATTCGGAACACCTGCTTACATCCATTCAGACCGAGGCACGTCTTTCCTATCCAAAGAACTTACAGACTTCTTGCATGCTCAAGGGATTGCCACTAGCTCTACGACCCCATACAACCCCGAGGGGAACGGGCTAGTCGAAAGGTACAATGGCATATTATGGAAGACCATTTCTCTAGCCATGAAGAACAAGGGGCTGAATACCTCCCACTGGGAAGAAGTGCTACCTGAATCGCTCCATGCAATAAGATCACTTCTTTGCACATCCACAAACTCCACGCCACATGAAAGGATGTTTTCCCATCCTCGACGTTCAACTAATGGTATTGCAATTCCATCTTGGCTCGCAAAACCTGGAAAAGTCCTCATGAAAAGTCACGCCAGGGCATCAAAGTATAGCCCTATAGTCGAAGAAGTCGAGCTGATAGAAGCAAATCCTGATTACGCACTGATCCGTAGACCAGATGGAAAGGAAACCACAGTTTCACTCAAACACTTGGCTCCAAGAGGTGATGAATCGATTTTTGGACATCAGGAATCCCTGATGGACAGCCCTTCCACTCAAGAGCAAGATCCACCACGCAAGAGTCCTTTAAGCGTTCCCGAATCTTCGCCATCGTCTGTAGGGGAAAAATCAAATGTAAATAATGATGTGTTGTTTCATCTGCCGCATCCCTCACCCGCCAAGACCAATCGGCAGATTGTTCATCCAGGGGAACTCAGAAGATCCCAGCGATCGCATAAGCCCCCTGCCTATCTTCAAGACTACGTCACAAACTAACTGGGGGAGAATGTGGTGATATTATTATCAACTCCTGTTGCTAAGGACGCCTCCTCAAATAGTTTATTCACAATTTATAGAAACTAGGGATTTCACTCATTCATTTCATGCATTCCGTGTTACACTATGTAGTACAAGTTTTATTCGATTAAAGCCTTAAGTTTTCAAAGGTTTATGTCATTACAACAAGGAAATCTGGTTTTGAGAAAAACGCAGATAAAATTGGTAGGTTGTAAAATGGGCGTTCTTCAATATTTTCCAATTTTGTTGTTGTAATTGATCGAAATTTAGTTTCTACGTTTGCAGCAGCAAGACACACCAATTTTTGAAGAATACACGTAAATTTATGTAAGCAACTGTTTTTCTCCGTTGTAGAAGATGAGATAAATTTTGCTTCAAAAAACGGTAGAGAGTCTGCCACTGCTTTTCTTCGTTGGACGCTCATGCTGTCCCACTGTAGTTGCAGGAGTTTTTTCACCGATTTCCCAAAGAGAAAAACAGTACCTTTATTTTTCCTTGTAAAATAAGATTTGCCGCGATGTGGAAGCCACCTACTGTCGATCGCTCGAAGCTTTTGCCGCTCATCACAAAATTGAAAAACGGTAGGTACCGCCTGGCGAATTTAGAATAACTTTTCAGAATAACTTTTTTAGGGAAATTTTCCAAACTTTTACAACTAGATACCAAAATAGGTCTAAGATACGAATCCAGCAACACCAAAATCTCTAAATTGGAAAAAATCGAGTCTACTACTTTTTTACTCTAGAGGGCAGTAGCATAACTTGTTAACTACGCTGTCGGGTACGCTAATAACGTATTTTCTACAGATTGCTCAATCAAACATCATTTCACTCACATCTGTTTTTAATTTTTCATTTATTTACCTGTATAGATGCCCCTTCTGCGTAGATCACTGTTTTCTGTGGTCAATACCCTCGAATTCTCCCCAGGAAAGCCCTCAATGGAGTACTGGAGCCGGTCCGGGAATTAAAGTTTCACAAAAGTGCGCGGGATTCTGTAATTCGGTCACCAGTTAAATTGTAGTTATTCATGAAGCATAAGGTAGATAATAAACCGTTGTGTAATAATTTACCGTTGTGTAATAATTTACTGTTGTGTAATAATTTAAAGTTGGGTAATAATTTATCTTTGTGTATTAATTTGCCGTTGTGTAATGATTTATCTTTGTGTAATAATTTACCGTTGTGTAATAATTTACCCAATAATACTTCAACGTTTGTTCAAGTTGCAAGAGTACCTACAACAAAATCCAAAAGATCCATCATTTTTCAAATGAAATTATCACAGAACAAACAACTCGACTTTATACAGCCATCCTTGATTATAATCAGGTGCACCCTAGCAATGATATCTGGGTCGGATTTATACCGTGATTCCCGATCATGTTGACGAATCTTTTCGGTGCAAACGTACGCCTGGTCGTACAATGCTCCGGGTGGTCTAAAAAAATCCTTTAGTTCAAGATCAATTTAAAAACTTTAAAAAAACCATAACTTTCAATGAAAGTTTTTGAGCTACGGCGTTCTAAAAATTTCAACCCCTATTTTAACCCCTTAGAGATGACTGGCAGTACGCCGAGCTTCGAGGACTAACTAACGCCGAACGGGACCTATAAACCAAATTTTTGTTAATGGTAACTAAGAAAAGAGGTAAGTGCGGCGTATGGAATAGGATATTATTAATCATTTGTCTATGTAGAATTAAAACTAAGAACTTGCCTTGAGTAACATCCGATCCAACACCAATATGTTTGAGCAGCAGTTCCTAATACAGTTATTAGTACCTACCTACCTAATCGGGAAGCAGTTTTCTATGAAACCTTTTTCCATACTCTACCGTTGTTGAAGAATACCGTGTCATGGTCTACGTTGTAGGGAATTATGTACTGAACGTCGAGTCACTGATATAATACTGCGTCGTTATTTGTGTTCAGCTAGAAACTGATGTTGTTACCTTACAGTGGCGTTGTGGTCCTTGCTGGCCACATCTTCTGCTGGTACGATAATTTACTGCCTGCCAAACAGCCCTCTCCGAAGAAGCAGTTTCCAGTTCAAGCTCCAGTTAAGGTTTTCATCTAACTTGTTAATCATTGACTATCGACTTGACTCCGAGACAGAGGGTGGACCCCTCGGCTTAACATTGTTACGATCTCTTGGTGCATTAACGAACCAAACTTGAACTCCCCCTCAAGTTGATGATTTAATTGCCCTTTGGCTGCCCTCAAAATTAATGACGGCGCTCTTGCGGCGGAAATATATTCAAATTCGATCCGGCTTCGGCCCCGAACCCCGGAGTAAAGGGCACTGGTCAGGTAGTTAGAGGGTTTGCAAGGCAAAACGTCTATCTTCTATGTTAAACGCGGAGTTGGTTATCAAGCAGCTCGTTTTCCGCTTTAAAACGAGCCGAAGCTGCTCACCGTGATGATTCAACTGAGGGCAGCAGTTTTCTGGAAAAACCAGTTGTGAAAAGGCATTGACTTGAGCCTTTTAAAGTGTGAGTAATGACACTGAAAACGTACGACAAACAATTCTCATGAGAACACCACTGTGATAAGCGTACTTCTTAACCTATGGGTCACAAATTTAACGCAGCCTGTTCACAGTGCCTATACGTCACTGCCTGAAGTTCGTCTTTGATACCTACCTACTTTGTTCTGGGCGTGTCTGCACATTCATCCGATTTTCCAAGTGGAATGGTATTTCTCGCAACCAGCGGCTATTCATTAAATGAACACTGCAAATTTTTCAACATGACAATACACAATTTCTCGCAAAATACCCGTCTGATACGGCACAAAATTAGGGGGAAGTTTGAGGTAGGTTCGGACTGGGCAATTTACCCAAATAATTCCTATCGTACTACCTACGTCTATGCTTATTTTGCACTACCGCCAATATTGTCCCACTATGAATCTCCACACAGCTCCTAAGTAATTAAAACTCTAACTCACATGAACACATTAATTAATTATCTTTCTGTTTTTCCCTCATTTATTTTTATTGCTGACACGGAAAGGGCCCTTGTAATTACTTGCAACTTCCAAGTATATATTATATCAGTCTGTGCATGGGGCGATTCATCATGGAGTGTCTTCCAGTTTCTTATAGTCGCCTAACTGACTCACAACATGGGACATCCTTCTTACCAGCTCAGTCTTTGGTTCATTTTACCATCGACAGTCTCACCAACTACTACCCTGGCCCCGATTTACAAACGGGCCAACTGGGCATTTGTCCAGGGCGCGAGTTTTCGAGGGACGGGAGAATTTGAGGTGCGAAAATAGACGCACAAAAAAAAATTGAGGGATTTGAAAAATAAGTTTTTTAACGTATCTAACTATATAAATAATTATATTTTCAAAAATGCATGTCAAATTCTGCTATTTAAAACACAACAGAAATACGTGTGATATCCCCGAGGTTAAAGAAATACGGTTGATTGACCTCATTTGTACGGTGATGGAATGGTGAATGGGGTAGCGTGGCCAGGATAGACCACGCTATTTAGAATAATAAACCAAAAAAGAACAACTTATACTTTATTTTATATTTGATAAGTTTCTTATTTGATTTTACTCATTGTACAACCTGTTTTAGAAGAAACACATTTCAGTTTAGTTTCATGTACTTTATGGCACCTATTAGTTCTATATTATTTTGAATTGTGCCTACAAAACTTGTTCTATTTTTAAAGTCGATTGAAATAACTTGCAAATGAATTTCTATGTCTTTGATTCTGAAAATCTTTGCATAAAATGAATAGTTTGATCGGCCATTTTTTTCTTCTATTTTTCGTAAAAAATCAAAATTACCATAGAGTGCCTACTGCCAAGGAGAAATGCTCTTCAGTGCGCTTAAAAATATTAGGCATAACACCAAATATATTTCAGAAATAGATTTATTTGAAATTCGTTTAACAATATACCGTTGATGTTTTTAACGGTAGTTATAACAGCCGTATCAAACTGCAACAGCCATTGATTAAATAAGAAAAAAGTGTAAGTTTAAAAAGCTTTGATATGTATAGTAAGCTCGACAGAAATATATTTTGAAGTTATGTCTTGGGTATATTGTTTTCATATCTAGCAACACATCTGTGGGCGACCTGCCTCTGAATAAAGTTTTCCAATCTTGATGAACTCCCAAAATATTCGGGAAGGCCATCATAAAAAAGTAAATGTACGGTGGCCCAAAGCAAAATGGTTTTCCATTTAAAAAAGTATTACTTAAGTATCACATAAAGCCCTTCTTGTCACCAGAAGTAACACGACTACGGGTAAGATAATGAATTTCGACCCAGTCCTTTCTAACGTTCACTCCCATAGTGCAATAACTGTCAACTGCGGTATGGAGTCCTTTAAAGTACTCTCACAGGTCCTTGGTGTTCTACCAGTAAACGACAACGGGTTTTCAAAGTCCTGGATGTTCTACTCGCTTGTCATCCACACTCCCTTAATGTACCCAATAATCAAGAGCATGTTAGTTTACGGTATTTCCCCCATCATGAAAAGTGATATTGCAACAATATCCTCTGCAATAATCATGTTGCTGTCATGTTTATTCTACTGCATTCCTTTTTCTCACTTGCTGCTCGTCCTTCATCGCTGTCGATCCAAAAACTACGTTGATATGCTCCAACTGAGAAGTGTTCCACTGGATCCAACTGTTATCTGGTTTTCGTTTAGATTCATTACCAGACTAACAATATTTTACTTCTACACGTTTCCATACAGTTCAACGAGAAAATATAATCCGTCGGTCATGCTCATGGTTGTGAGCACTATTATAGAATTATGCGTCTACTCAATATTCACACAGTTCATTCTTGTCGTTAACATGCTCACTACAAAAATGTCAAAGTTCCGTCTTGACCATCAACCCGAGACGGCCTGCGAGAATGCTCACCAAATATCGAAATCCGTGCAGAACCTAGTAGTGTTCTATTCACCGCATATCCTGTCGTTGATTTTAATTGGAACTTCGTATATTATTTTTTTAGTTCACACTTGTCTCTATATCGATGAATTACCGAGCACCATCCACCTCACGACGTACGTGATGGATTTGGTGGTTATGATAGCGCAGGTTATCCATTGCTGCAATAACTTTGAACAGATGGTGAGTCATGGGTGTGCAATTTTCACTATTTTCGTTTGTTATTTTCAATAATGAACCTTTAGAATCGAGCATGAAAATAGATTTTACCCCCCCACCACCATTCAAAATTTGGTGGTTTTCGTTTCAAGGTCCGAGAATCCGAAAATGTAAAGAGATTTCTGTCCGTCCGCCGTACGCCCACAGAAGTTGTAGGGGGGTTATACCCACTGGGTAGGGTATTTAAAATCTGGGTATTTACCCTGGCCTAGAATAAATACCTAGCCAATAAATACCCCAAAAATAGGCATGTATTATTTTTTGTAAAAAAATGAAAAAGACTTTGTAGAGGTCTGCTGATGATTTTCAGCACTCCTATTTTTCTTTCCTATCCCAGTGACGTGATTATTTGATTATCTGTGTCCAACATGGCTGCAGCCAGAACTCCGCATATTCATGAAACTATCTCATCCCTTCCTTATCTTGACTTTACCGTTTGCACCTCAACTTGAATGAATCATTGGAATGGTATTCAACGTAAGAAAGGAATATCATATTCAACGTAAGGAATTTGCGAATTTAATGAAGGGAAAAAATGAAATAGGCTTTTAATGCTTTAATATTTGGAACATAAACAGCCATTGGATTGTGTTTTAAGCACTTTATTATAAGGAAAGGAGTAAAGTCTAGAGCTGTTCAAGTAAAAATGTGAATTATTTTACGGTTAGGAGCTGTAGGTAAAGCGCCATAACATTCACATAAATACATTCCTACGTATTTAATGAGATTTTCTTTATTTTGAGAAGGATTTTGAATGAAAAAACCATCGAAGCGGCTTGAATAGGTTGGTTTTCGAGAAGTGAGTAGGTACCTACGTTCTAGATTTTTTCCCCTTCTTTTTTTGGACCTGCATCTTTGAGGAATTAATACCCGACCAAATACCCACATCTACATTGGGTATTTACCCCGGGAAACAAATACCCGAGTATTCTCTGCGTATGCCGTACTTCACACTTTTCTTAGTTACCACGAGAGAAACATTAATGAAGTTTGGTTTGTAGGTCAACAAATTCTATGATGAGCTTTTTCGGGTCTTGAGACTAAGAGACGAACTGCGCTCGGACGTAAGTAGTTACAAAACCTGAGTACGGTTTGGGTGGTACGAACAATAGCTTTCAGTTCAAACAGCACTGTACTCTCGTTCCAGAACAAACTTGTACTTTTCTTAAGGAATAAACCTAAGACCAGTTTCAAGATTTGCGGATGTTTCACACTTGGATACCCGCTGCTTACTTCTGTGAGTACCTAATGCATATTGACAATTCACAGTTCTGCACGTACTTAGTACATACCTACTTTATAGTTGAATATATAACCGCCCGAAACTTCCATCAGGTATTTCTCCAGAAACAATTTTCTTTGCTCATTCAAGTCTATATAACATATTACCAACCAGTGTGACTGACATTTGAATGCAACAATTCAACCACAAAAAACTGTTCATAACGTTGGTTTTGAAAACTGTTGCAGATTGTTGCTGCTGTAGCTACGTACACGATCACCCTCATTCAACTTGACAATTATAAAAAATGAGTTGCCCACCATATCGATGGTGGACATAATATCGATGTTTCAGGACGACGCGGCTTACAGTTTACAGCCAGTACAGTTTGCTATAAGAGAACTCACGTAGCCATACAGCGGTTTATTTTAAATTATTCGTAACCATACTGATGATTATAAAATTCATTCGAATACTCGGTATTCGACTTTAAATTCATTCAGAATCGCCCATCACTACTCCAGACCCACAACTGTGATTCCTATTTACTTTGTCGATACAAAAGCCTATCCACAATAGAAAAATTATGGGTTTTTTTCACAGGCACTGCAAATGAGGCACTCGATTTCATGAAAACCCGATGTCAAATTTGAGTATAGGTACGTCAGACCTACTGATAATGAGCAAGAAATTTTTATGTTATTCAACATCTTCAGGACCAACCTGCTTTTACAACACCCATACAATATTGTTTACGGGCAGTAATAACTTTTATGTACCTATGTTAATATTGATCTTTAATGAAATCAAATAAGTAAAACTTCAAACCAGTTTTTCTACTTTTTTTTTCTTACTCCAAATAAATAGAAGTAGGGTATACTTGGTATAATGCCTTAGCGCAAATTGTTATATTTTTATCATTTAATAATGATTAACAGGACGTTTCCATTTGTTTTCCGAACGTCACGAGCGTCACGTCACGATGGGGTTTGTGAGCGTCACATCACGATCGAGCGTCACTTCATGGCACAAGAAATTGCACCATCGAAATTACATCACGTTACTATGTTGGTTGCGAGCGTCACGTGACTATGGTGGTTGCGAGCGTCACAAAACGATATAAATACATAAAGAGGCTAGAAAAATAGTTTCGTTATGCCTGCAGATATAAGTAAAGTGCGAGAAAACTCAAAACCATACGACGCTACAGCTGCCGAACGAGCTAAACGATATCGAGAAACAAGAAAAATTCTGCAACTCCCGATACGACCTCTTCAAAACGACACAAAGCGTACAGAGCTAAGAAAAAGGCTCAACTCGAAGAGTTGCAATCATCTTCGTCCGAAAATTGAAAATCTCATGATGTTACAGCTGCCCAAAGAAGTAAGCAATATCGGGAGCGCAAAAAAATCGAATCTTGGAGGCGTCTTCATTGTTCCGGGGAACTTTGGTTAATGACGATCCCGTGGCGTGCGTTCTACATTTTGACAAGATGGTAGATGTGATCATGAAAATTTTGTCGTCGGAAAATGGTCCGTTTAGTAAATAATATTCTGTACCAGAGTCGTTCAAACGGATAGAGTTTCAACACCGCGGTTCTGCTCATGCTCATATTTTGTTGTGGCTCCAGAACGCTCCGAAGGAAGATGTTTCCGAAAACATGCCTGAGACAGTGAAGCTAATAGATGCTCTTACTACAGTGTCTCAAGACTTCGAAGCTGCTAAAATTCGTCAGACCCACAAACACACCTTACCACGCTACAAGAAAAACGAAACGAAATGTAGATTCGGAGCTCCCTTCTGGCCGGTTTTTCGGACCACAATTTTGATGCCGATGGACATAGAGAATGCGAAACGGAAAGCGCTAAAAACTCGCTACAGACCAGTGCTTTTGTTTCCTTCAGAGGTTTTAGGCATATCGCGTTTCTTCACTTTCCTTACGTTTTCTTCTTTCACGTTGTTAGTTGAAGACATCTAAATTTTAATGAATCACAACCCAAAGATTATTTGAAGAAATACGATGTCGTTTAGCGCAACTAATTGAGTATTGCAACTCCTTCGAGTCTAGAAATCACATATATTATATGATCTCATACGCAAATCACCTGACTCGGTCCTACATTTCATTCGGTCCATAATATCATTAGGAAATTGACGGGAGGTGAAACAAAAACGTTTTCAACTTCTGATGCATTAATGAGCTGCAAAGTTTCCATTGACGGAAATTTTGGCGAAACAAACGTTAATCTTTATTAAATGATCTGACTGTAGAACCGTAGGTCTACCGTCCGTTTTTTTGTTGATATTAGTTATTAAATCCCAACGGAATGCATACATTTAATGCATAAATCCCAAAGGAATATGCATACCCATTTCGAATGTAGTGAGTTGACAAAGGTTAGCGAGTTCAAATTGTTGCATTTCACTCCAGAATTGTCGATAAATCACTTAAAAGGAACTCAAAAGAGTTAAGGGAACAATATCGACTGGAAGACGGGACCTACACAGAAAACCGGGTAGGTATTATCACAAGAAGTCGAACAGTTTCTGAAATAGAGTGTTGTATTCACTATGTAAACTAACAGAACTGACCAACTAACTTTACTCGAATAAAAATTGGTGAAAAAAAGACAAGAATATCGACTTGAACAAACTTAAATTCACAGATCGACGCACAAACTTGATGAACGCAAAGTAAAACGTGAATTCCATGGAAATCGAAAAATAAAACATATCGATACCAAAAAAGCAGAAGGCCAACCAAACCATACGAAAATAATACGATGCAGAACACGTTGCGATGACATGGATGCATGGAATTTCCAACAAGAATGATGAACCGAAAACGAGCCCTGCCAAAGGAAGTTATTGCAGTTCTACAATACGAAGTATTAAGTAATGCATATCATTTGAAATTCTATCAAGTATGTAAAAAGGGCACCCCAATGACACGAACATCGCATAACACGAATAGCTGTCATACTGAAGCCAAACTTCCAGAGGTTTCCGCCTAAGGGTAAACATTATGTAATTTTGATGTTCGATTCACCGCTTTGGAGTGAACTAATCCATTTCTTAGCTTTTGTTGGGGGTGGAAAGGCAAAACAAGGCGCTACAAGGTGCTTGTGAAAACAACTGGCTGGTTGCCCTTCGCGTGAAAATTGAAAAAATTAAGATAACAAAACTTTCTAACTATCCTTTCGCTTCAATAATCGTGGAAGAGCTCAGAGCGGCGAGCTTCATTAATACCTAATTTGTCTCCCCGTTTCCTCGAAGGACCTGTGGTGACTTCATAAATACTTGAAGGTGAAAGACCCATTTAAAAACGGCATCAATCAACCAATATTGAATAATTTAAAATTCTCTGAATGACCCATCACGATACTCAGGTAAGCTTGTGTGAGCCAAAAAATAGTATAAACACAAAACCCATAACACTTCGAACAAAACTAGCAACGGCTGAGGATGAGCCGATTGTTAACCCTCTCATTAGATGGACCGTTTAGCCTTCAATATTTCAAAAAGGATTGCGTTGTTCAGATTTATCTAAGCTACCCATCTTTGGTATTACGGAATAGGGTCATACTGGTATTTCTATTTTTTTCCCCGAGATGCGAGCGCATGAAAACGTTCGAGTAGGAGTATTCGTATCCAGTGTCTTCTCTTATTCATTCGATTTATTTTCATTTATGATTAATTTATTTTGTATGACTGAAAACGTAATATAGTAGACGGTGACTAAGCAATACCAATATTGGACGACATAAGATACCTAAGTGTTATTATAAATTTATTATAGAAGAAAACGTGCAGGATAAGATTGAATAAATAAATATTGCCATTTATACCTACTACATACGTCCGTCGGTATGGAAAGGCGTGAAACAGAATTTTTCCCCTATCAACCAACAAGTTGCGAAGATTTTTGATTTCACGTTCAAATTTTGAGCACTTGCGATTCAACAGCTGACCGTACAGTCTTTCGGAGGTCCCAAAACTTCATTAAAAAAAAAAAAAAAAAATTGATGACGATTTTCTTCGCTCTAAAAAGTAAAAATCCAAGGCCAATTTACACCATCGATCTCCGATCACCACGACCTATCAAGACTACCTACAAATTTAGTACGGTTGACAAGGACGGAGATGGAGCATGTTTTTCTGATTCCAAGGGTAACAAAACCTCGAAAATCGTTTTATTATCTCTGGATTATTACTTTCAATAGTGAACTTTTAGACTCGAGCAGGAAAAAAAAAATTTTGAGCCCTTTCAAAATGTGATGGTTTGCTTTCAAAGGTAGGTAGGTACCTAGAATCCGAAAATGGAATAAACATTTGGCGCAGCACGCGGCACATTCTTTCGTTAGAAACGATGAACCAAAATTATTGAAATTTGGTTTGTAGGTCCCATTTTGGGACTAGGTGGTCCTTGAAGATGGGCATTACTGTCAGTCTGTACTAACAGGTGGAAAATAGGGGTTGAAATTCCCTACTTCAAAGATTGTTCACAGTAAAGCCCTGAAATTTGAATCGAAAAGTTTCGTCAACATGACTGTGAATTATAACTCCGGCACAGACTGAAATTTTTAGGGAACAGTTGATTATGGCCTCATGAAATCCAGTGTGTTGTTCCGTGACACTATTTCCTTTGACGAATTATACCACCATGTTGAAGATAGTATGGTTATTTTGTATTCTGTTGATAGTTCAGGGCTTTCCTGGGAGAAGCACGAGGGTAGGTATTGACAACTGAAAATTTACCTTCGCAGAAGGGTTATCTATACATGAAAACATTAAACCGTTGTGTAAATATTTGCAGCGTTTTTAGTAACGACACTGGTTTTTTGCCATTTTATTCAAATACAGCCATATATATTATAATAAATAATACAAGCTTAAGTAACTAAAACTTCATGTTACATGATATTAATAAAAGAAAATAACTCTGTATAAATTGATGGATTTTGTAGAATATTTAGATAAATGAAAGAAGCAGTCATTTCGGTGTATAACCTTTCAAATAAAATGTTTCTTTGCGTTAAATAGGAGGTGCACTCCATGATCATAGTATGATGTTCATCACATGTTAGAAAGTCATAATAGGATCGTCGTGGAAGGACTCCCCAGCGGCTGTATTGCACTCAAGAGTCCACTGTTTAATATTTATTGTAAAGGGTGTGCGACAATTTGTCCCAGTTATTCCTATAAACCCCCACATCGTCTAATATTGACGAGCTATTGACAGTGAACATTAGAATGACATTTCTGAAATAACAGAAATAATGGAGTGACTATCAACTTGCTGGCTTTCGTCGTAGAAGGACTCCCCAGCAGTTGCATTGCGCTCAAAGAGTCCACTGCATTTTATTGTAAAGCGTGTGCGATAATTTGTCCCAGTTATTCCTATAAAACCCCACATCGTATACTATTGACGAGCTATTGACAGTGAACGTCAGAATGACATTTCTGAAATAACAGAAATAATGGAGCGACTATCAACTTGCTGGCTTTCGTCGTAGAAGGACTACTCAGCGGTTGTGTTGCACTCAAAGAGTCCACTGTTTAATTTATTGTAAAGCGTGTGCGATAATTTTTGTCACAGTTATTCCTACAAAACCCCACATCGTATTCTATTGACGAGCTATTGACAGTGAACATTAGAATGACATTTCTGAAATAACATAAAAATAATGGAGCGACCACGAGCTTGCTGGCTTTCGTCGTGGAAGGAATCCTCAGCGGTTGTATTGAACTCAAAGAGTCCACTGCTTAATTTATTGTAAAGGGTGTGCGATAATTTGTCCCAGTTATTCCTATAAAACCCCACATCGTCTAATATTGACGAGCTATTGACAGTGAACGTCAGAATGACATTTCTGAAATAACACAAATAATTGAAATTACCAAGAGAGATGCCACTTCTTCGTTTCCCCTCTGCTTCATGCTATTTTAGATTCTATATCGGTTCTGAATTATCTATCGCTGTTTTATCGTACGTTAAACCCAAAACGTGAAGAGAGGACGTTGCTCTCGATAATCCAATTATTCAATGACATTTCATCGTGGGACGTCGTTGGTGAAGAACGTCAGAACTCACTCAAACGGCGGTTTTCCCACCGATCCATAAGAATTCCTTTTACGGTCTCGCGTTTGATGTCTCGTATATTTTTTGCTCCGGAAGCACTTAGCATTCACCAGAATAAAATTCCACCGTGCACCTCGTGAAAAAAAAAAAAAAAAAGGCCATGACGGTTGAGGTGGAGAAAACCTCCAGAGACACTGCAAAGGAAGCAACAGGGGAGAGACGGAAGCCGCATTAAGGCAGCGTACTCAGCATAAAGTAGATTAAGCTCGAATGCGGCTTGCTTACTTTAGAGCCGGTGTATCAAGTTCTACAGCCCGGATTAGCCTTCCGCTGCTTCCCTGATTACAGTGGGGGAGCAAAAAGATAAAAAGTTTGTTTTGGAATAATGAAGGTTTACCTACGTTAAAATGTTATTGAACGCGAGCAGAATAATATTACTAGGCTTACTGCGAATAGCGGAACAGAAAATTTTAACAAGTTGTATGATGTCTCTAAATATCTTTTTTAATAATGCCACGCATTAAACGGGATGCCCACTGGACGGTTAATCAAGTGTTCTAGACACAAATCAAAACTGAAACCTCGGCAACGAAAATCTGTTCCAGTAGTCAACATTTCAAGCCTGTTTTCGCTGTTACCTGCGTCTTCGATAAATATTGGAGAAATTCCTGATTTTTTCATTGGTTGAACAAAGACCTCCACTACTGGATCCCTAGTTCGGTGGAGAGAGCGTTAACAATGGCTCAAATCCTTATTCTCCTCACTTTTTGATCGTGCAGTGTCGACTACTGGTTCTTCTACTTTACCCCCACCATCGTCCTCACCATAACATTCATGACCTAAAACTGAAACAATTGCAATAACGTCCACGAAAATCGCACCCTGGTCATCGCACACGATGTATCCCTCCTCCCAGAATCTCGTGTAAATTTACAAACGGCAGTCTTCCTGTCCTTACTACCGCTTACCGTACTTACCCACTTGTCGTCTCCCCGGTATGAGTTCAGCAGAATAAAAACGTATAGGTACGTACACTTAGAATATTTTGGTTACTTTACAAGAACTACCTATTAATGCAAAAACCAGGTAACCGACATGTGGTGATCCCTAATGTTAGGGTAAGTTTGGGTAGGAGGGAACCTAAACTAATACCCCGCTGTTATCATCACAGCGAGTATAATGTGCTCCTTGGGAGTGTTTTGCTAGCACCCAGCGGTTACCACCACGGCGAGTATTAAATACCCCGCGGTTACCACCGCAGCAGGTCCTAGATGAAAGAGAGGAAGACACCCCGCGGTTACCATCACAGTGAGTATGAAATACCCAGTGGTTACTACAGCGAGTGCAAGGAGAGGAGAGATAAGGTGCGGCGACACTGCCACCGGACTTGACTTGACCTGACCGGAGCCACCGGACTGGCGACCGGAGGGGGGTGCGACACTGCCACAGGACTTGACTTGACCGGCGTCACCGGACTCCAACCAGTCCAGTTTGTTCTTAGACGTCACAAGAGTATGTCCTCCGAAATGGAAGCCATTCTTTGTGATTTAGAATCAGAATCCGATTCTGATGAAGAAATAGAACTACAGTAGAAGTCGCTTACAGTGATCGAATTGGGACCGACTGGAAGCAATCACTATAAGCGACCAATCTCTATAAGCGACTTCTACTTTGTGGTGATTTTAGCTATTTTTACCGAGATTGGCGAATGTGACACCCCAGAACTGACCTAATTTTGATTAATTTTTTTTTTAAGGAATCTTCATTAAAACCTATAGGCAGTTAGTTACCTATCTTCTGTTTCGGATCATCGTTCAATAGGTACCACTTTTGGTGAATATATACCATTTTCAGGAGATATCAGCCCTTTTTACCTATTTCGCCGACTTTTAACATCCAAAAACTAGAAAACTAATCACTATAACCGACCTTTTGATCACTATAACAGGCCAATTCAATGTGTGTTTACATACAGCCGATCGGGGCCTGAATGTTTCAATCCTTATATCCGACTTATTCCTTTAACCACCTTTCTACTAAGCGACTTCTACTGTAGTGACAAGTTTTCTATCTTTGAATGAGTCGTGGATGTCGCCATATGTTTCCGAACGAGTTCACAATACGGTGAATTTCACACCCTATTCGCCAAATTGAACGATGTTCAATTTCAAAACTATTTTAGGATGAGAAAAGAGCAGTGGAGGCTGCGTTGGATGGCTCGTTGGGGTGCGAGGGGTTGAAAATCGCGGTAGAGGGGGGACCGGAGTCAGGTCTCAACCCATCCAGACCGGATTCAGAACTGAGTCCGGTGGGTGGCTCCGGTCAAGTCAAGTCAGGTCCGGTCGCAGTCTCGCCGCTCCCCTTTGAAATACAAAGGATGGGTTAAGACGGGCACGCAAGTGAGGTCAAGTCAAGTCAAGTCCGGTGGCAGTGTCGCCGCACCTTAAGGTGTGAGTGAGAGCGATAGAGAAGCCGTGTGTAAGAGTGAGATAGGTGAATGAAGAGCTGGGCTAGCAGGGCCGCTTATAAAGGCCCCTTTCCACCCGTCCCCCGTCAATCAACGGCCGTTATGACCGTTGAGGAGCGATGGCGGTTGATGGAGGGGACCCTTCGCCTACTTGCGTCACCCAGCTCGTCGCTCCCCTTGTTTATTTGGTTAAATCTTCACCTAGTACATAGGAGTGGTAAATGTACAATTTTGAGGGGGTACCTACTACGACACGACATTTTTCCGAAATCGAGTTTATCGTATGGTTGTAATCAGCACGTCAAGATCGATCGATGGAGTGGTTTTATAGTTTATACTCGATATAAATATTTCGATAAATATTTCGCTTAATTTAATTAAAACAGTTAAGCGACATTCACCTAATTGGGCATACTTCAGTCTGCAAAAAGCAGTTAACAGCCAAAGACAGAAATAATGCGACTCCAGTTTTGCAATTTTCAGATCACCACCACTCTTGTCGTTTAAGTGTTAATTGCGTAAACACAGCTCTGCACATTGCACACAACTCCTGAAAATGGGTGAACACCTCCAAAAACTTTGATCGTGTTCTCCCAAAAATCAACTTTAACTAAAAAAAAAAAAAAGACCTAAGTATGCCCTCCACAATGAAAATTCCACTACCATTTTGCGTTTTAAACATCCAGGAACATTTTTGGTTCCGTGTCTGTCTGTGGTAATTCCTTGAAACGCCCATAACTATCCCAAATGATGGTTGAAATGGGCTGAAATCCTGAGGGTAGGTGCGGGTTGGGTCAAAGATGGTCCCATACCAAAATAATTGAAAAATTACAGTAACTTTCGTCTGCGCACGCGCAATCGTGAAATAATTGAAACGCCCATAACTACCTTAAATGTCGTTGAAATGAGTTCAAACTTAGAGGGTCGATCAGGAATAATACCTGCATAGTTCCAAATGAATTTCATCGGATTCGTAAAGTAACTTTCGTCTGCGCATGCGCAAAAATGAATTGTTGACCATTCCCTTGTAACGCTTCTAAGTACGCAAAAAATAGTCGTAGAGAGCTGACATTTTGATGGACCCCGCAAGTTGGGTCGCTGATGATCCCATTTCAAAATTATGGAATTCGTTCGGTCTGTGCATGCGCAAACATGAAATAATTGAAACGCGCATAACTGCCTTACATATCGTTGAAATGAGTTCGGATTTGGAGAGTCGATCAGGAATAATACTCTGATAGTTCCATATGAATTTCATTGGAATCGTCTTGTAACTTTCGTCTGCGCATGCGCGAACATGAAATGTTGACAGTTTTCTTGTAACGCTTCTAACTACGCTAAAAATAGTCGTAGAGACAGGGGCGGATCCAGAATTTTTTTCCGGAGGGGGTCACAGGGTAGAACAATATAAAAAATAACAAAAAATAACAAAATAACCAAACGAAAAATACAAACCGGATTTTCAACCTTATGCCTAAACTCGTCCAATTTGTCTACTTACAAAATTAATTGTATATATTTATAAAATTCATTGTTTATGTAAAAAATATTTTTCAATATATATTAATTATTTAACTGATGAATGTATTTATTTTCAATTTTCTTCTAAAAAAGTGTCCTAATGTGTTTTCAAACAAATTGGCGCATTTTATGGCAGCGTAGCTAACTTCAGAGTTTGCAAATCAAAACATTGAAACCACAACAATCTATTGTTGATCTCAGTGAGTTCAGTACCGTTTTTACTGAATTTGGCAGGAAAGAAAACGAGAACGAAACAAAAACAAGATAATAATTAACAAAAATAAGAAGAAATAAACAAGGTGTAATTTGACGGATACACCAAGGTAAATTTATTGACATAATTGTATATAAAGTAACATTGGTAGGACCAAGTGTACGATTGTATTCGACTAATTTTGACATTTTTGATCGAATCTTTTTAGATTTTTTATAGTTCTTTTTTGATTTCACAAAAAATGGGTTCGTTTTCGTTTGGTTTTTTTTTTGTTTTCGGGTTTGTGAACAATTCGTTCAGCTCTGCTTTTTGAAATGCAGGCTGATTCTGGGGGGGGGGGGGGGGGGGGGTCATGACCCCTGTGACCCCCCCCCCCCTTGGATCCGCGCCTGCGTAGAGAGCTGAAATGTTGGTGGGTACACGCGGGTTGGATCACAGATGGTCCCGTATCAAAACGAACCTACCCAACTATTCTGTACGTTCATGTGAGGAAGCTATACTGCCTACTCGAATTGGCAGACTTTTTCGCGCAAAGCCGCCCTATCATGTATAGTTTATTATAAATGATTACATTCAGTAGTGAATGCGAGGATTCATAGTAATCAAAACCCCACAAACACTCAACCACTTCTCGTGAATGGTCCACAGTATGTACGCGAACAATACAAACTTATTCCACGGAATCTCCGTTTTAATCGCGCCGCGTTAAAAGGGTTCTCTCAACGGTGCGATTCTCACGCACAGAAATCCTCTCAGCATTGCAGCACACAGCATTGCAGCCCTTTCAAACTCGGGTTGACAATAAACGACGGGGGAGACCCTTCGGGAGAGTTGAGATAGTTGAGGATCGACGGTCGGAATGGTTAGTGGCGAGAAGGGATGCCGTCTCATTATTATGAAGTTCGTTATGCTATTAGTCCGATGTGCGTTCCGCAATTTCGCCCGGTTACGGGACCGGAGGGGGGAGGGAGACTAATTACGCCAAAGGAATTAATTTTCGCTTTCCAAGCCGTCGTTTCTCTTGAGGACTGAAGAGGATCAACTTCTCCGCGGGGCCACTAGACCGCAAATGGTGCTGGGAAAGATTGTCGGTACTGTGCTTACTCACTGAGGCATCCCGTTTCGTACTTCTTGCCTTCGTTTTGGTTTATTATTCAGTGAATAATACACCTATGTAATCGCTCAGCAAAAGATTTTTGTAACACCCCTTCAAAATTTGTTCTTTTACGTTTCAAGGTGAGTAGATTCCAAAAACGCTGCGAAGTCCTTGTCATATGGGTTTATTATTCTATTGGACATACGTACAGAAATATTGGCTGTTCATTTATTGTTTCTTTCACGTGAAATAATTCGAATAGCTATTTCTGATGGTTTCCACCAATTTTGGCTCCCAAAACATGAATTAGGTACGATTTTTTTTTTTCAAATTATCTTTGATCATTTGTAGTGCCATTTAATCGTCTTGATCCACGTGTTGACACTTTTTCTAGTGTTATCATAAAAACTGATGGTGATTTCAGACGATTTCCCAGGTTTTTGACTCATAAAAAATAAATTTTGGGAGCTGAACATTACGTAGAACCTCAATTTTCCACTCTTTGGTCAAAATCGACTTCATATTCGGTCTTCTCGTCCCAAAAACATGGAAAACGATACCTCAAAAGCTCATGTTACTAAAACACAAAAAGTACCTATTTTTATACACATTTTCACTCATAACATCCCTGGTATATTACGATCTGGCTGCAAAGTTTCAGGACACAACTAGGGCCCAAATGGAACATGTGTGCGAAAGAACGATTTTTGTAGACCGAAAAAGAAGCCGGTAAACGTGATACGGCGGACGGCGGACGGACATTGCATTTTTGGAATCTACGCACCTTGAAACGGAAAAGAAAAAATTTTGAGGGGGTGTTAAGTATAAAAATTTTTTGCTGAGCGAATACATAGGTGTATTATTCACGGAATAATAAACCAAAATTCGTTCTTTCGTTCACATGCTCCATTTGGGCCCTATTTTTGTCCCGAAACTTTGCAGCCCGATCGGAATATACCCAGGGGTGTTATGAGTGAAAATGTGTATAAAAATAGGTACTTTTTGTGTTTTAGTAACATGTTAGTAACATGAGCGTATGAGGTATCGTTTTCCATGTTTTTTGGAACAAGAAGACCGAATACGAAGTCAATTTTGACCAAAGAGTGGAAAATTGAGGTTCTACCAATGGTTTTGCTCTCAAAATCGATTTTTTATGAGTCAAAAACCTGAGAAATTCTCTGAAATCACCATCAGTTTGTATAATAAGACTAGAAAAAGTGTCAACAGGTGAATCAAGACAATTAAATGGCACTACCAATGATCAAAGATAATTTGAGAAAAAAAGGGCGTACCTAATTCGTGTTTTGGGGGCCAAAATTGGTGGAAACAATCAGAAATATCTATTTAAATTATTTCACATGAAAGAAACAATAAATGAACAGCCAATATTTCTGTACGTATGTCCAATAGAATAATAAACCCATGTGACAAGGACTTTGCAGCGTTTTTAAATGAGGACACGTAATGGTTCTTCACCACCAAAAGTGGGGAACCGCACAATGGCCTCAAAATTTAAAGTTTCCACTCGCATAATTTTCCTTTCAGAACAGGGAACAAGAAAACATTTGGAGAATCATACACACGGGGTTGAGTATTGGAGCACCATGGGAAACGTTTGATCATTGAAATAGAACGTACTTCTTTGGAATGAGTCATCCCGTCGTCCCTAATCAAATCACTTGTTAGTCGAGGACGGGTGTTCACAATGCAGGAAACGCAGCCTACTGGTAAATTGCGCCGAGTCAACAGCCCGAGATGGGCTTTGTTGCATTGTTTTTGCTGTGGGAACAAATCTCCGCGAGAGCAACGCACGGGGGGTCGGGGAGGGTGACAACTACCGATGCACGTGCCGGGCCACAGATGCGTGTTTGATTAATGTTGAATTGACCTCCGACGCTGAGAGGCGCTCTTTTCCCATTTACGAGATTCAAGGTTGACTTCTTTCCTTTTATTGGCGATCGCCGTTGTGAGGCATAGGGCGCGTGTATTGTCAGGGATCACGTTTTCTGTCTTGACTCTGCCTTACTGAGAAGAATGAATTAGAAATAACCTGGTTATCAACAGAGTGAATCGTTGGGTCTACACAGCAATATCGAACATCATATTCACTGATTATTCATCATCGTTAGTCGAATGTAAAAACCCATGGAAAACAGCGCCATTTACGTATTTGTTGACTGACGCCACTGGAGTCACAAATATGCCAAGGCGCCTAATTGACACCATATTTTCGGAGCTCAAAGGCTATTATACCCACCAAGTCATAAAACCCAAAACTTGATATTTTTTGACATTTTGTCATGGCACCGCATCCAATCAATAGGACAACACGTACTGAAGCACCTTCTATTTATTACATTAATTTATTTCCAACAAACTTGAATCATTTCTAATTTTTCGGGACCACCCGTGGCACCCTGCGGTCAGGGGTTTGTTCAAAATGAGATTTGAAGTTTGAACCGAAAACAACAGCAGCGAGAATCGAAAAATTCTTAGCTCAGATTGATGACAACAAGATACACAAGATATGCTAATAATAATCAAAAACTTTGAAAAAATAGTTGAAACCTGAACAATGGCAATCTCCCGCGAATAGAAATAGATAAATTATTACATGATAACATAAATGAACACATTTTTACATTTTAAGAAATTTTTTAAATAAATAATAAGTAAATATGTAACGATAGATTACTACATATACTTGGTAACTGAGGGAAAAAACTGAAATAGTTCAACTCCGTGCTGGGCCATATATCATGCACGCTCATAACTTATAATCAACACACAATCACAATCACACAATCACTTAATCATTGAATGATAATGACACAATAATAATCAATCTTATAATCATTTTTCATATTGAATTATTTGAACAAAAATTTATTATAATTATTTATTCAAAATTTGTTACCTACCTATCATTATTTGTTTAAACAAAACTCTGGTAAATCTTTATCCCAATTTCCATAATGGAGCCGATTCATATTACAATAATTGTTTTTGAAACACCAAGTTTCATGTTCTGAGATACCCAAGCAGTGATTTTGGATATTTATCGGTAAGACTTGGAACAATAGTTTTTGGTCTTACAGCAGTTCATGGATGACATGGTTGTGGATCTGTAAAATTCTTGAACTTTTCAGCGGATCAATTCCGCACATTTTTTTTTTCGTGTGCAAATCAAGATCGATGTTGAACCATTTGGGTACCAAACGCACCACTACAAACAATCAGCTACTCCCGAACGTTCTGTCGTTACGGGCATTGTGTAGAGAACAGTGATCTCCGAGTAGAAACTAGATCCATCCATAATAAATACATTGAAAATATGCGTATCATTTTATTTTATAAGAAAGTAATGTTATGTTATGAAACCTATCGTCAGTGAAACTCAACCAAACCTTCCTATTTCAAGTTGCGTACTTCGACAAATGTGACTATGAAATATAGGCGTTCCAAGCGAAAGCTGTTGCGGGCAAATGTTATAATAATGTAATACCTAAAACATTTCGAAGATCTGTGGAACAGGCATAAAATGAATCGATATTATAATCATTCTCTTTCGTCTCATTCAAATATTCTAGAGGGACAGTATCGAATGCGAGCATCACGCCAGCGAGGAAGAACAAACCGTGTAATATCATTCTGCAGCGGACGACGAGGGGGCCTTCACGAAACATTACACTAACACGTAGTTTCCCATCTTTCTCAGTCTATGAATTTATTATGGGAATCTGCATTCCCCCTCCAGCTGATACGGCAGTTTGCACTCGTATTCACAAAAGAATCGTCGAGAAAGGGAGAGAGAAAACAAAATCAATTATAATTTTTTCGTTCAGAAAATCACATCTGCCGATGAAGTAGAACGTCTGGTTGATCTGAACAGGTTCTGGTAAAATATCTAGCAGATGGCGGAGCCACAGAACCCGTACTTGTCATCAAAGGACCAAATACATTTTGTTCGAGAGGAAAATATTGCAGTACGATTTCGTAAAATTACGAAAATAACTAGTATGTTTGTACTGCCTACCGAAGGAAGTGAAAATCGACAGTATTTATTGCTTGGAAACACCAGGTATTTCTTTGAATACCATGGCATGGTATATTTCTCAGAGGTAATTAACAGATAAAACTGAAAACAATTGATACTGGAGGAATGAGCTATGCTCAGCGGTATTTTTTATTGACAGAGAACAGCAAAAAAACGCTGCAAATCCCTGCACAACGGTTTATTTATTATTTTGTATAGAATACCCTTCCGTTACAGATCACAGCTCTATGTACAGATAACCCGTCTATATAATTTATGATATGTACCTACTATTCTATACATATAATGTAGATCGCAGACCCTCCGTAGGTTAGTACCTAACCCCGTACTCGTTACTAGGTACCTACCTAAATCACGAGTTAAATGTTGCTAAAATAATTGTGCCGATGACAAACAGTACCTAACAAAAAGAAACACACATAATGAAGTTCTGAAAAGAAATTGTTGATGAGGAGTGAAAAAAGTTGCGAAAGTACCTACCAACAAACTCCAGCCCCTTCTACGTAGATGGTATAATGAACCGTTGCGTAATAATTTACCGTTGAGTAATGATTTACCGTAGTAATAATTTACCCATCAATAATACTTCAACGTTTGTTCAAGTTTCACTACCTACCAACAAACTCCAAAAGAGCCATCATTTTTCAAATGAAATAATATCACAGAACAACCAACTCGACTTCATATCCGCCAATATAATCAGGTGATCCCTAGCAATGATTTCATCTCCGCCAAATTTCCTATTGTGGGCGCGTCTCTGGTTACGAGATTTGGTTTGAATTGTATACATTTCATTCACACTGGAGTCGAAAATGCCTGTCGGTGCAAACTTCGGGGCCTTACTGTGAACGAACGGCTGGACGTACGATGCTCCGGATGGTCTTAAAAAACTCGCAAGTTCAAGAACTATTTAAAACCGTAAAAATATTCACGTAAAAAAATGGTATAGGCGTTTTGAAAATTTCAACCCCTATTTTGAACCCCTTAGAGATGACTCACAGTAACGTCGAGCTTCGAGGACCAACTAGACCCCGAACGGAACCTATAACCCGAATTTCATCAATTTTCTTTCATGGTAACTAAGAAAACTGGCCCGTACGGTGTACGGCGTACGGCGGACAGACAGAAATATTTTTATTGCAGTTTTGGATTCTACATGCCTTGAAACGTAAACCATCAAATTTTGAGGGGGGGTAAGAATTTGTTTTTCATGCTCGATTCCAATGGTTCATTATTGAAAATAATAAACCAAAATTAGTACCTCGATTTTTTTGAATCAAGTAAAATTTAGATGTTTGAAACAAAAGCGCACTGAGATGTAGGTACGAATTTCTGAAGCTTCTGATAGATCGGAGCACGGCGAACTTGCGAACCCTCAACATTTCTACAGGTTTTACAGTATCCATATAGCGATAACTGACCAAACCGAAACGAGTCGAGGAATTGAAAATATAATTATAAGAGGTGAAAAAAAGGAACAGGGAATTATTGAACTCAGCACATGGAAAAGTCACTGTTATGCTAGATTTCGCTAGATGACCCATCAGCTGACGGCCTTACAGTGCCCATCGATTTCAGGGAGGACGTCACGTGACTTTCTTGTGTGATGACGATGACGTATGAATTTCACCGCTAGGCCTCGGCCAAAGTCGCGTTCAAACCAAACCGTTTTCAACTGTTAAGTTCTAACTCTGTGACTTTTTTCTTCTTGTCGTGTCACCAGGTAATCGTGTATTACAGCAATAAAAATGACATTAAATCATCAAGTTTTTTTTTCATTTTGGTTTATTATTTTCAATAATGAACCATTGGAATCGAGCATGAAAAAAAAAATTCTTACCCCCCCTCAAAATTTGATGGTTTACGTTTCAAGGTATGTATAATCCAAAACTGCAATAAAACGCTGCAAATCCCTGCACAACGGTTTATTATTTTGTATAGAATACCCTTCTGTTACAGATCACATCTCTATGTATAGATAACCCGTCTATATGTATAATATGATATGTACTATTCTATACATATTATGTAGATCGCAGACCCTCCGTAGGTTAGTACCTAACCCCGTACTCGTTACTAGGTACCTACCTAAATCACGAGTTAAATGTTGCTGAAATAATTCTGCCGATGACAAACAGTACCTAACAAAAGAAACACACACAATGAAGTTCTGAAAAGAAATTGTTGATGAGGAGTGAAAAAAGTTGCAAAAGTACCTACCAACAAACTCCAGCCCCTTCTACGTAGATGGTATAATGAACCGTTGTGTAATAATTTACCTTTGAGTAATGATTTACCGTAGTAATAATTTACCCATCAAAAATACTTCAACGTTTGTTCAAGTTTCACTACCTACCAACAAACTCCAAAAGAGCCATTTTTCAAATGAAATAATATCACAGAACAACCAACTCGACTTCATACTCCGCCAATATAATCAGGTGATCCCTTGCAATGATTTCATCTCCGCCAAATTTCCTATATTCCTATTATTGTGGGCGCGTCTCTGGGTTGGTAGGTGAACATAATAAATGAATAATAAACCAAAATATTTCTGTCTGTCCGCCATACGCCGTACGCCGTACGGGCCACTTTTCTTAGTTACCATGAAACAAAATTGATGAAATTCGGGTTATAGGTTCCGTTCGGGGTCTAGTTGGTCCTCGAAGCTCGACGTTACTGTCAGTCATCTCTAAGGGGTTCAAAATAGGGGTTGAAATTTTCAAAACGCCTATACCTTTTTTTTACGTGAATCTTTTTACGGTTTTAAATAGTTCTTGAACTTACGCGTTTTTAAGACCACCCGGAGCACCGTACGTCCAGCCGTTCGTTCACAGTAAGGCCCAGAAGTTTGCACCGACAGGCATTTTCGACTCCAGTGTGAATGAAATTGTATACAACAGATGAAATCTCGTCACCAGTGACGCGCCGATTTTATTGGTCGAGTTGGTTGTTCTGTGATATTATTTCATTTGAAAAATGATGTGTGTTTCTTTTTGTTAGGTACTGTTTGCAATCGACAGAATTATTTTAGCAACATTTACCTCGTGATTTAGGTAGGTACCTAGTAACTAGTACGGGGTTAGGTATTAACCTACGGAGGGTGTGCGATCCGGCTGGATTTTGTTGATAGGTACTTTTGCAACTTGAACAACCGATGAAGTATTATTGATGGGTAAATTATTACACAATGGCAAATTATTACACGATGGCAAATTATTTCACAATGGCAAATTATTACACAACGGCTCATCTACCCAGAAGGGCCTGGATTTTGTTGATAGGTACTTTTGCAACTTGAACAACCGTTGAAGTATTATTGATGGGTAAATTATTACATAATGGCAAATTATTACACAACGACAAATTATTACACAACGGTAACTTATTACACAACGGTAAATTATTACACCACGGTAAATTATTACACAACGGCTAATCTACCAAGAAGGGGCTGGATTTTGTGGATAGGTACTTTTGCAACGTGAACAACCGTTGAAGTATTATTGATGGGCAAATTTTTACACAACGGTTCATTATTCTATCTCCGTAGAAGTGTAACCTATACAGGTAAATTATTACACAACGGTTTAGGGAGGTACCTAGTATTTCTGTTTATAATTGAGACTTTTTTCAATGTCATTTAAACTTTTATCCGATTCGTGAGTAAAAACGTCCAAGTACCTATGGATTGAGGTAGGTAGGTACCCATTGAATAGGTATTACTAAGAAATGCGTTCATTATTAAGGAATTGAACTCACGGGGGCACAAACATCTCTCGCACTTCATGGATACTATGGCATTTTCGTGTATTAGGATCCATATCTCTTTCTCAAGGTCTCTGGAGCTATTCAGTAAAACAGACGAACCCGGGAGACATTTGGAAGAGACTGTCTCTCAGGGGAGACTATCTCTCGCGGGAGATTTTCAAAATAGATAATCTCTTTCCACTATCTATTTTAGTAAATATGACCCCTGATCAATACGGGCCAACCTGCACTCACGTGAGGTATCGGATTGCCCATATCACTTCTCGCGGTTATTCGGCGGATAATACTGAGGCAATTCCAGGAGAAAACACACCAAAATTTATAATCTAGTCCAGGAATTATTGTTTAAAGATGAATTTTGACGAAAAACTACCGCATACCAACCAGTTGCGAGCGATCTAGGGACTTACCAGAAAGTATCAGCAGGGTGGGCCTTGGTAGGTATTTAATTAATATTTTCCCCTTTCATTTATCTGAATTCTCATTGTGTTTTTCGGTTCGTAACTGCTCCAAACAATTAAAGAAATGTGTATGTAAGGTAGGTAGGTATGTCTACGTGGCATGGGGTGTGCCACCAGAGCATCGATTCTCCTGATTCAGACAGGTACTCGGAACGATGAGAACACAGTATAGGCCCCTTATCAGTAGTTTTTGGAAATTCCAGATCGTGTTAACCACAAAGTTCAATCAAATATGCAGAAACTCCCAAGTAGATACCTAAATTCGTGATTTTACTACTCTCCTGTTCATAGTTACAGGGAAATATGACTTAAAATAAAGGGAAAAAACAGAGTTGTACTTACCTTTAGTAGCGGATGATCCGGGAATGAAGGTGGTAGAACCCAAATCGCAGCACTAATAATAAAAACCACAATCACTGATAATACAGGCCAACCTGCACTCACGTGAGGTATCGGATTTCCCAAATCACTTCTCACGGTTATTCGGCGGATAATACTGAGGCGATTCCAGGAGAAAACACACCAAAATTAATAATCTAGTCCAGGAATTAATGTTTAAAGATGAATTTTGACGAAAAACTACCGCATACCAACCAGCAGCGGGCGATCTAGGGACTTACCAGAAAGTATCAGCAGGGTGGGCCTTGGTAGGTATTTAATTAATATTTTCCCCTTTCATTTATCTGAATTCTCATTGTGTTTTTCGGTTCGTAACTGCTCCAAACAATTAACGAAATGTGTATGAAAGGTAGGTAGGTATGTCTACGTGGCATGGAGTGTGCCACCAGAGCATCGATTCTCCTGATTCAGACAGGTACTTGGAACGATGAAAACACCGTCTAGGTCCCTTATCAGTAGTTTTTGTAAATTCCAGATCGTGTTAACCACGAAGTTCAATCAAATAGGTCGAAACTTCCAAGTAGGTAGATAGGTACCTAAATTCATGGTTACTATCCTTGACTTTATAAATTATAAAGAAAATATTACTTACAATAAACCTTAAGTAATAGCAAAATTTTACGGTACCTTTAGTAGTGGACGGTCGGAGAATGAAGGTGGTGGAATCCAAATCGCAGCACTGAACACAATCATCATCGGCGCGGGCCGACAATGCACCCACGTTGGTTTTCGAATTGCCCATATCACTTCTCCCGATTAAATCGGCGGATACCGAGGCGATTCGAGGAGAAAACTCACAATAACACAGTAAAATTTAGTCCAGGAATTATTCTTCTATCATGAATTTGGAATAAAAACTACCACTTACCTACCATCCGTCGCGGGTGATCGGGCCAGACTGACTAATAGGGTGGTGCGGCAGGGTGGGGAAGGTGGTGTGGCTAGGCGTGGTGGGGTAGGTAGGTATTCACTCGATTTTTATTTATTTATTTATTTTATTTTTTTACATTTACCTGTATTTTCATTGTGTTTTTCTTTTCCTAACTGCTTCAAACAATCGAAGAAATAATATACAAGTTACTAATCTATGTGGCACTGGTTGTGCCACGAGGGCATCAGTTCACAACATGATTTAGTTACTTGGAACGATTAAAACACCAACTATACAACTATTGGTGGTTTATGGAAATTCAAGATCGCATTAATGACCAATTCCAATTAAATAGATGGAAAATTCCAAGTATTAACCTAAATCTGGAGAGTTCAAGCTCTGGCGGGCAGACCCAGTGCCACGTAGATCGGTAACTTCAATCATTTCGTGGATCTTTTTGGAAAAGGGTAAAAATAGGTAAAGACAATAAGTCGGGTAAAATGAAGGGAAAAATAATTAAAGTTACAAGTACCTAAGTGCCTACTTTTCCCTCCCCGCCACCTTCCCCACCCTGCCGCCCCTCTCTATTAGTCAGTCCCTCGATCACCCGCGACGGATGGTAGGTTTGTGGTAGTTTTTCGTCAAAATTCATCTTTAAACAATAATTCCTGGACTAGATTATTGTGTTTTTGTGTTTTTTCTCGAATCGCCTCGGTATTATCCGCCGATTGACCGCGAAGTGATATGGGCAATCCGATGAATAACGTGTGTGCACTGATTGGCCCGCGTTGATCAGTGGTTGTGTATGCGGTTAGTGCTACGAACTTGATTCTACCTTCATTCTCGGATTGTACACACTACTAAAAGTAACGAGCAACTTTGTTATTTTGATTTATTGTAAGTAATATTTCTTTAAATAACTACAAAGTCGCGGGTAGTCATCATTAAACATATAGGTAATTATGAACCATATTAGTTACCTAGTGAAACTACTCATAGCAACATTGGGGGTAGGTGCATTTTTTCATAACTAAATAGGTATTAATTTATTATCTTGTTGCAAACTGGTGAGATACGCAATTTCTCCTAGGTGTAACCTATAGCAAATGGTGGGATGTGGAGGTGAAACTGGAGAATCCAAGTCAGGAGATCCGACTTTGGTGGCACAACCAGTTCCAAACTGTACATTTTCATGATTATTTGGAAATGGTACGAAGATGAACTGGAAAATACTATGAGAAGTCAGGTCAAATGAAACGGAAAATTTCGTTCCTACCTACCAACTCGATCAATGGTTGTGTGTTGTTATTTGGTTTTGTACCACCTTCATTCAAGATTCTACCACTGCTAAAGCTCCGTGTTATGTTATTCGGGTTTATTGTAATATTTTCGATTATTTTTATTGTAATAAATGTCGAGTTGACGTCTTCTTACGCTCATCGCTTAGTGGCCAGTTACGGTATTTTTTCCCTCCACCACGCCCTAATTGTCGGACTGGAGTCAAATTTCGTACATGCCCTTCCTAGAACCCAAGCCCAAGTCCTCTCTGCCCCCGAAACGTAAACCCTTTCTGAACCCATGAAGAGAGAAAGTCGGCATATTCCCATACCTGTATACTTTACTAGTAGAAACTAGGTTTGTACTTGAGATGAAAGGGATTGAACTAATCTACATCACAAAACGCTGCAAATCCCTGCACAACGGTTTATTATTTTGTATAGAATACCCTCCTCTTACAGATCACAGCTCTATGTATAGATAACCCTTCCATATAATATGATATGTACTATTCTATTATATACATATTATAGGTAATATGTAGATCGCAGACCCTCCGTAGGTTAGTACCTAACCCCGTACTCGTCACTAGGTACCTACCTAAATCACGAGTTAAATGTTGCTAAAATAATTCTGCCGATGACAAACAGTACCTAACAAAAAGAAAAACACATAATGAAGTTCTGAAAAGAAATTGTTGATGAGGAGTGAAAAAAGTTGCAAAAGTACCTACCAACAAACTCCAGCCCCTTCTACGTAGATGGTATAATGAACCGTTGTGTAATAATTTACCGTTGAGTAATGATTTACCGTAATAATAATTTACCCATCAATAATACTTCAACGTTTGTTCAAGTTTCACTACCTACCAACAAACTCCAAAAGAGCCATCATTTTTCAAATTAAATAATATATCACAGAACAACCAACTCGACTTCATACTCCGCCAATATAATCAGGTGGCCCCTAGCAATGATTTCACCTCCGCCAAATTTCCTATTGTGGGCGCGTCTCTGGTTACGAGATTTGGTTTGAATTGTATACAATTTCATTCACACTGGAGTCGAAAATGCCTGTCGGTGCAAACTTCGGGGCCTTACTGTGAACGAACGGCTGGACGTACGATGCTCCGGATGGTCTTAAAAAACTCGCAAGTTCAAGAACTATTTAAAACCGTAAAAATATTCACGTAAAAAAATGGTATAGGCGTTTTGAAAATTTCAACCCCTATTTTGAACCCCTTAGAGATGACTCACAGTAACGTCGAGCTTCGAGGACCAACTAGACGCCGAACGGAACCTATAACCCGAATTTCATCAATTTTTTTTCATGGTAACTAAGAAAAGTGGCCCGTACGGCGTACGGCGGACAGACAGAAATATTTTTATTGCAGTTTTGGATTCTACATACGTTGAAACGTAAACCATCAAATTTTGAGGGGGGTTAAGAATTTTTTTTTTCATGCTCGATTCCAATGGTTCATTATTGAAAATAATAAACCAAAAATATCATTACACTTTTACCGGGTATAGTTTTTGGTTTATTATTTTCAATAATGAACCATTGGAATCGAGCATGTTGGTTTATTATTTTCAATAATGAACCATTGGAATCGAGCATGAAAAAAAAAAATTCTTACCCCCCCTCAAAATTTGATGGTTTACGTTTCAAGGTATGTAGAATCCAAAACTGCAATAAAAATATTTCTGTCTGTCCGCCGTACGCCGTACGCCGTACGGGCCACTTTTCTTAGTTACCATGAAACAAAATTGATGAAATTCGGGTTATAGGTTCCGTTCGGCGTCTAGTTGGTCCTCGAAGCTCGACGTTACTGTGAGTCATCTCTAAGGGGTTCAAAATAGGGGTTGAAATTTTCAAAACGCCTATACCATTTTTTTACGTAAATATTTTTACGGTTTTAAATAATTCTTGAACTTGCGAGTTTTTTAAGACCATCCGGAGCATCGTACGTCCAGCCGTTCGTTCACAGTAAGGCCCCGAAGTTTGCACCGACAGGCATTTTCGACTCCAGTGTGAATGAAATTGTATACAATTCAAACCAAATCTCGTAACCAGAGACGCGCCCACAATAGGAATTTGTGAATACGGCCAATCATTGGTAGGGATCACCTGACCATATTGGCGGAGTATGAAGTCGAGTTGGTTGTTCTGTGATATTATTTAATTTGAAAAATGATGGCTCTTTTGGATTTTGTTGGTAGGTAGTGAAACTTGAACAAACGTTGAAGTATTATTGATGGGTAAATTATTACTACGGTAAATCATTACTCAACGGTAAATTATTACACAACGGTTCATTATACCATCTACGTAGAAGGGGCTGGAGTTTGTTGGTAGGTACTTTTGCAACTTTTTTCACTCCTCATCAACAATTTCTTTTCAGAACTTCATTATGTGTGTTTCTTTTTGTTAGGTACTGTTTGTCATCGGCAGAATTATTTTAGCAACATTTAACTCGTGATTTAGGTAGGTACCTAGTAACGAGTACGGGGTTAGGTACTAACCTACGGAGGGTCTGCGATCTACATAATTATGCATAGAATAGTACATATTATATTATATAGACGGGTTATCTATACATAGAGCTGTGATCTGTAACAGAAGGGTATTCTATACAAAATAATAAACCGTTGTGCAGGGATTTGCAGCGTTTTTTAAATTTTTGGTTTATTATTTTAAATAATGAACCATTGGAATTGAGCATTAAATAAAAAAAATGCTAACCCCCCTCAAAATTTGATGGTTTACGTTTCAAGGTGTGTAGAATCCGAAAATGCAAAACAAATATTTCTGTCTGTCCGCCGTACGCCGTACGGCCGTACTTTTCTTAGTTACCATGAAACAAAATTGATGAAATTCGGGTTATAGGTTCCGTTCGGGGTCTAGTTGGTCCTCGAAGCTCGACGTTACTGTCAGTCATCCCTAAGGGGTTCAAAATAGGGGTTGAAATTTTCAGACGCCGTATCTCGAAAACTTTTGATAGAAGGGTATGGTTTTTTTACGTTATTAAATTTGTCTTGAGCTAAACCATTTTTTGAGACCACCCAGAGTATTTTACGTCCAGCCGTTCGTGTGCTCCAAAAAGCTTCGTCAACACGATCGTGAATCAAACGGTATAAATCCGGCCGGGATATCATCACTAGGGAGCACCTGATTATAATCAAGGATGGCTGTACGAAGTCGAGTTGGTTGCTCTGCGATATCATTTCATTTGATAAGTGATGGACTATTGGATTTTGTTGGTAGGTACTTGTGAAACTTGAACAAACAAACGTTGAAGTATTATTAATGGGTAAATTATTACACAATGATCAATTATTACACAACGGCAAATTTTACACAATGGTAAATTATTACATAACGGTAAATTATTACACAACGGTAAATTATTACACACCAGTTCATCCACTGAGAAGGGGCTGGATTTTGTTGATCGGTACTTTTGCAACTTGACCAACCGTTGAAGAATTATTGATGGGCAAGTTACTACACAACGGCTCATTATACTTGACCACGAGGGTAGGTATTGACCACAGAAAACAGTGATCTACGCAGAAGGGGCATCTATTTCACTCCACATCAACAATTTTCCTTTATAACTTCATTATTTGCGTTTCTTTTTGCCGTTTTAGTTACTGTTTGTCATCGGCTGCATTATTTTAGTAACATTTAACGCGTGATTTAGGTAGGTAACTAGTAACGAGTACGGGGTTAGGTACTAACCTACGGAGGGTCTGCGATCTACATAATATGTATAGACTATGTAGTAAATATTATATATACGGGTTATCTATACAGAGAGCTGTGATGTGTAACAGAAGGGTATTCTGTACAAAATAATAAACCGCTGTGCAGGGATTTGCAGCGTTTTTAAATTCCCATGAGCACAACCCATTTTTGAGCTGCAGGTCTACAAAATTCATATTTTTCGTCCCGAGTCCACACAGAAAGCGGAAGCCTTGAAGGTAATCACTTTTGGGAGGAAGAAATACTTTTACCGAAAAATCAATATTTTCGCTCGCTTTTAGGGTTTTAGACGTTTTTGAACAAACTTGGTTCCGTATCTGTTTGTCCGTCAATGTGTGCCCACCTATATTTTCATACTACTTGATCGAGATGATAAACTTTGTGGGACTTTGTTTGCTGCACGTTCTTGCGGCTTTATCGTGGCTCAAAGTTGAACCGGATCTATTTGAACCGATTTAATTTTATCCTCGCCGCATTCCGGGCAGACCTTTCTGCTTCCCGCATCGCGGCACAGCCCGCTCGTCCCAACCTGGTTTCAAACTGTGCTCTACTCGGGGGAACGTGGTGATGAGGCGTGGGGAGGGGGTTAATGAATAAATAAACTGCTTTCGGGGTAAACTTGAGGTTACGCCGCACTCTGAAACCACCGCATTGGGGCTAACAGGTTAGCGAAGTTGGGAGGTCGTCACGAGAATAGCAAAAGGCGTTTATACTTTGCCCCCCCAACTGCTGCATGGGAGCGGATTTCGGGGTTGTTTCTGTATAATCAGCCTGGCGATAGGTACCAAACCATCAAGTGATAAGAAAGAGCAGAGTAGGTACGTTGGTACAGGGCGTCCCAGCAACCCCCCCCCCCCCCCTCGCGACCAAAACACTTCATTTCGTGGGCTGTAACGAGAAAAAATCGTTGTAATTTGCAAAATAAAGAACAAATTACCGGCCGCGATCGACAAAAACTTCACAAACACTCCTTTTAGCTAATTTTGGAAAACAATGGGTCCATAATTTTCAGTCCACGAATTTTTAATGAAAGAAATTGCTAAAACTTGTCGAAAATAACTGACAGTATTCCAGTATCATACTGTCGTTGCATACATGTATGCAACGCCGATGTAGAAGTTGTCTCCCAATTGTGGAAATATCCTATAATATAGAAAGTAAAGAGGAAAGTGCGGTGCCTAGGGGAAAATGGAAAATCCATCGCACGCAAGCGTACCACTCAAAACACGCTGCAAATCCCTACCTGCACAACGGTTTATTATTTTGTACAGAATACCCTTCTGTTACAGATCACAGCTCTCTGTATAGATAACCCGTCTATATAAAATAATATGTACTACCTACTCTATGCATATATTATGTGAATCGCAGACCCTCCGTAGGTTAGGACCTAACCCCGTACTCGTTACTAGTTACCTCCCTAAATCACGAGTTAAATGTTGCTAAAATAATACAGCCGATGACAAACAGTAACTAAAACGGCAAAAAGAAACGCAACTAATGAAGTTCTAAAGGAAAATTGTTGATGTGGAGTGAAATAGATGCCCCTTCTGCGTAGATCACTGTTTTCTGTGGTCAATACCTACCTATAATTAACCGTTGTGTAATAACTTACCCATCAATTATACTTCAACGGTTGTTCAAGTTGAAAAAGTTCCTTATCAACAAAATGCAGGCACTTCTTGGTAGATGAGCCGTTGTGTAATAATTTACCGTTGCGTAATAATTTACCGTTGTGTAATAATTTACCGTTATGTAATAATTTACAGTTGTGTAATAATTTGCCGTTGTGTAATAATTTATACCCATCAATAATACTTCAACGTTTGTTTGTTCAAGTTTCACAAGTACCTACCAACAAAATCCAATAGTCCATCACTTATCAAATGAAATAATATCGCAGAGCAACCAACTCGACTTCGTACTGCCATCCTTGATTATAATCAGATGCTCCTTAGTGATGAAATCCCGGCCGGATTTATACCGTTTGATTCACGATCGTGTTGACGAAGCTTTTTGGTCCACACGAACGGCGATTGTTTAGCTCAAGACAAATTTAATAACGTAAAAAAAAAAAGATTCGGTTGTAAGCGAAAATCATCAGAAAAGTATCCGTGAGCATTTATTTGTAACGATTTTTCGTGAGCAATTTTCAGTTCATGTGCCAGAGCTAAGACATGAAAATGTCAAAACTCCGTCATATGCAACATGACAGGAATTTCACTGATTTAAACCACCTTGCAGCAAACGTAGTGGTTCTAAAGAAAAACGGAGTTATTGAAAAAATAGTCTATTTCAACTAATACACGAAAAACGAAAAAAACACTGTTATACCGGTTTCCAGTAACACACAGTTACTGACGATGGTTTGATCACCGAAACCGGTATAACAGTGTTTTTTCCGTTTTTCGTGTATTAGTGGAAATATACTATTTTTTCAATAACTCCGTTTTTCTTTGAAATGGGTTTCCACGATTTCTTCGCGAGTGATTTATTTCGTAGTAGGTCTCACCCGAGGTACCCAACACCTGGTAATCATTTTTATATTAGAGCAGGTACATTGTCATTCTACGTACAACTAGCATGTCGAAGTCTCACTAAATAATGGTTTACATAGAATGGTAATTTTTTTTCTCGAATAATTTTAGTGTTGAGTGTCATAGATTTATTTAATGGGGTATTTAAAGAATGCAGTAAATAGAGTCCCATAACAACAACTCGAATTATGATGTTTGGATTGGAAGAAAGCTGTAGAGCATGGACTCAGATATCTCATTTATCATCTTTCGAACTGACGTCATTTCTCACTCATCAGAAAAAAACAGCGCAAGTCAGAAGAGGGGAGAGAAAAAAAACATAAATTTTACTGGGGCGAAAAGCATTGATCATTCGAAGAGGGTTGTTACTGGGGATGGAAGGGTGACGGGAGTGAGCTGTCCATAACCCTCCGAACTTTCGGAAACGGGTTTACTCCCGTTGTCCTCGGGACCCCGAAAATCGCCCTTAGGGCTTGGATTTACTGCTCCCTAGCGACGTTAGCGCTCCCCGGACCTGACGGTGGCTGGCAGCATAAACTCATTTTCAGCAGACGAGCGCCGGGCTCGGGGTGGTCGGAAATGGTAGGAAACTTCACAGCCGTCAAGGGATTTTCTTAGGAATACATTTACCCTCGCCGGGGGCCCTCTCTTTATGGTGTGAAACATTTTCCGACGAAGCTTAATACAATTCTTTTATAGCTTCCACGCCGTACAAGCTGCGCCTATCTGCGTTCACGCTTTTCTTATTTCGCGTTTCGCACTTTTCTTCTGGTGTCTCCCCTCTGTTGCAACAGAATTTATCCGAACCCTCTTCATAGCTTGTCTAAGTTCCCCTCGGAGTGCTATAACTTTTATTATTATTATTTAAAAGAATATTTTCAAAGCGATATAGTTGAAACAACGTCTGTAGTTAAGCTGTGAAGGAGTCGAAATTTGAATGAGCAAGACGTGGCCATATCGGCAAATTTTCGAACGTAACTAATCGTCTACATTGCAGGCCTTCATAACGCAGTATGAAAAAAAAGAAAAGAAAAAATTTGCTGACTCCGAAATGAATAATTTATTCGTAGTTAATGAATAAAAATTAATTCTTTCAATTATCATTGATTGCCCTACTTGAATCTAACCAGAATTCTTTATTCCTCTGACTGTTCTTATCCCGCTTGTAGTAAGAGACTAGTCAGGAGCGTTGCTTGTCAAGCACAACACCAAAAGAAGCGAAGAGAATGCAGCACCCGACCCGTCTGAATTCAAGCTGCTAGGCAACTATAACCATCCAGCCAGAGATTATTTTCCACTAACTTTTTATTAGGGAATACCAAATAAGCTGGGTAGGAGACGTGTCAATAATGAATGAAGTACTGCACTGTTGGCTAATAAGTTTAGAGGCCCCCTCACGTCTTATTTGGGCCATTTCTTGCTGAACTGCTTCCATCCAGTACTATTCAGGCTATTCAGATGATTTGTTTCGTGAGCAAAACCCTATAAATTATTATTTTTTATAACGGTTTTATGACGGTTTCTGTTTTAAGATCACGATGTATGCCGTCATTACGAATACCTATAAATAACCAGCGGGCATCCATAATCCTCCCCAGTACGAATAATTTATTCTGGGAAACTCGTACTGCCCCAGGAGCTGATTATGTCCACACAGGTTTCGGTCCTTGCTTGTATATATTAGCAACTGATTGTGTATGGACACCTCAGAATGCCTACAGAGTAACCGTAGGTACAAATTTATAAACTCTATAGGTATCATTTTTCGTTACCTTTTTTTTTAACCACTCTTTCCATTTCAATTTTGAATCAAGTGTCATTAACAAGTATTTAGCGGTGAGGTCGCAGCTGATGGCAGCAATTATTTAACCCGTTCCAAAACTATATTATTAGCGGTTTGTTTTAAACAAGGGAGCGAGCCACCCAGACATCACTGCGTTGCGGGCTACATAGCAATCTACATGAGAGTAGCCGAAGGCGCTATCTTAGTAGTTGTGACGATAGCTGCATAGTATCGTCACGGGAACTGTTTCTTGGAACCTCTGGATCTCAAAGGAACAGTTCTTCGGCTTCCACCTCTTCTGAAACCTCCTAGAGCAAGTTAGCTTCCCTGAAGACTTTCCATCGGTGAGTCATTTGAATACCATTCTAATAACCACCAGTCTCTTACCCTTGCGGTTCAACCCCTTCTATTCTATATCTTAGAATCCTCCCCTAGAACTTTGAGCCTAAACCTTTATAGGAGAAATACAAGTTTCCTGGTTAAATCTCAAATACTCGTTCTCATTCCTCAAACCTGATAATCTTAATCACCATTAAGAAGGTCTGCGGGAATTAATTTCCCTATAGCGCAATTCTTAGCCCTATTGGCTGGCAGAATTCATTATTATATTTTTAGTGAGACTACTGGGGCTCCGGCAATTGAGTTAGTTGGGTTGTCTTATTGAACTGGTTCACCTTAAATTTTTCTCCTCTACCAAATCCCACCATCTTACATAGTTCCGCAAAACTTCACAATAATTAATAATGACTGTAGCATCCAATATTCAATACAATGCTAACTAGGGAGGCTTTATACAATGGGCAACTATCGTGAATTCTGTTTGCATTATTTCTCAGTAGTTTATGATGAGGTAAACGATAATCGGGAGAATATGCCTCCTTCATATTGAGAGACTTCCAAACTTTGAGATTTCAGAAAAGTGGCGGGGAAATGGGGCCCTGCTGTTGACTGTGTCGTTGTACGGATATGGGCTCTCATTGGCCGGTGGCACCGTACGGGAAATGGACTGTCGATGCGTTAAATATCAGTGTGACGTAAGCAAGCGGCTTCTTCGAATCACATATTTCTTCATCCACAATGCAAATTTTCCCTCAACTTTTCAACTTCATTCAAATGCGAAGAAGGTACAAATTCAGTAGGCACCAAAAGTGCTATTTGTGGATACATGATAATTAACCATTTTGGTTTATTATTCTGTGAATAATACACCTATGTATTCCCTCAGCAAAAAGTTTTAATAGCACCCCCTCAAAATGTTTTCTCGTGCGTAGATTCCAAAAATGCAATGTCCGCGCACCGTACGCCGTATCATGCATAACTACTTCATTTTCGGTCTAAAAAAATCGTTCTTTCGCACACATGCTCCATTTGGGCCCTATTTGTGTCCCGAAACTTGCAG
Organism: Leptopterna dolabrata; assembly: GCA_954871275.1. Classification (NCBI taxonomy): domain Eukaryota; kingdom Metazoa; phylum Arthropoda; class Insecta; order Hemiptera; family Miridae; genus Leptopterna; species Leptopterna dolabrata. The sequence continues at coordinate 17,792,908 of OX940986.1, read as the reverse complement.
CTCGATCGGAATATACCCAGGGGTGTTATGAGTAAAAAATGGGTGTAAAAATAAGGTTTTATGGTGTATTAGTAATATGAGCTTTTGAGGTACCGTTTTCCATGTTTTTAGGACGGGGAGACCGAATATGAAGCCAAGTTTCACCAAAGACTAGAAAATTGAGGTTCTAAAGAAGTTTCAGCCTTCAATATTTTGTACATAATACCCTTCTGTTACACATCACAGCGCTCTGTATAGATAATAGTAGCTTAGTAGCTAACCCCGTACTCGTTACTAGGTACCTACCTAAATCACGAGTTAAATGTTGCTAAAATAATTCTGTCGATGACAAACAGTACCTAAAACGGCAAAAAGAAACGCAAATAATGAAGTTCTTAAGGAAAATTGTTGATGTGGTCAAGTATAATGAACCTTTGGGTAATAACTTGCCCATCAATAATACTTCAACGGTTGGTCAAGTTGCAAAATACCGATCAACAAAATTTAGCCCCTTGGTAGATGAACCGTTGTGTAATAATTTACAGTTGTGTAATAATTTGCCGTTGTGTAATAATTTACCGTTATGTAATAATTTACCGTAGCGTAATAACTTGCCGTTAAGTAATAATTTACCGTTTTGTAATAATTTACCCATCAATAATACTTCAAAGTTCGTTCACGTTTCAGGAATTCCTACCAACAAAATCCAATAGTCCATCACTTATCAAATGAAATAATTATCGCAGAACAACCAACTCGACTTCATACAGCGATCCTTGATTATAATCAGGTAGGTAGGTAGTGATGATGAGTGGGTAGTGATGATATCCTGGCCGGATTTATACCGTTTGATTCACGATCGTGTTGACGAAGCTTTTTGGTGCACACGAACGGCTGGACGTACAATGCTCCGGGTGGTCTCAAAAAATTGTTTAGCTCAAGACAAATTTAATAACGTAAAAAAAGCCATACCCTTCTATCGAAAGTTTTCGAGCTACGGCGTTCTGAAAATTCCAACCCCTATTTTGAACCCCTTAGAGATGACTGACAGTAACGCCGAGCTTCGAGGACCAACTAGACCCCGAACGGAACCTATAACCCGAATTTCATCAATTTTGTTTCATGGTAACTAAGAAAAGTGGCCAGTATGGCGTACGGCGGACAGACAGAATTTTTTTTATTGCATTTTCGGATTCGACGTACCTTGAAACGTAAACCATAAAATTTTGAGGGGGGTAAGAATTTTTTTTTTTTCATGCTCGATCCCAATGGTTCATTATTGAAAATAATAATCCAAAATTAATAATTTCAATTCTTGCGTGTAAGTTCCATTTGAAGTTTCCAGCCGTGTTAATCTTCATTAATCTCGAGGGCCGAGCAGAGGGCTGTGTTTGGATAGAAGAATCCACGGCAGCTGTTCACGATGAGATTTCCAGAGAGGGGGAACTGTGAAGCATGAGATATGGGAGGGGAGGTGACGAGGGACTGTACGTGATGGGGAATAATGGGGAAATATCAGTTAAATGGGTGACTAATTGGTAGCGACTAGGGAAAGGCCCTCCCCGAAACATCCTCCTGGCTGCCCCCAGCAGCCTCGTGACCGCAGGAATCATCAACTCTGGTTTCTTCCCCCTTTTCCTGTAGCTGTCAGAGACCTGTTACGAAGGGTTTCTTCGCCACGTCCGCAGCCTGTTCGGACTTGTAATTCACACGTTTCCATAATGCTCAGAATGAAAATGATACAATTAAGCATGGAAGATGCTGCAGGATCGCTTAATGTTAGGTACCTCTGACTCTCCGAAATTTCCCTGACGACAGCAAAGGAAATCGTAACTGGAAATGTAAAATTCTATATACATATTTATATTTATTTCATTTATTGGCAATATATCATAAATACATAATGGAGAGAAATATACAAAATAAGTAAAAATACTAAAAAAATAAGCCGAATTTGGGAGACATTTTAATTGGAGAGATTGCCCACCAAAGAATAAGTTCGGAAGAACTTGTGCTCTTCGGTGGAGTTCTAAATAATCACAAAATGATATGAAAATCTGAACAAAGTCCCAATAATTATGAAGAAACGAAATAAATCATGAAACTACAAACAAAGACGAAGTTAGGTATATGAATAAACGCAACAATAGAACAAGAAAAACAAAATCAGGCTTACAAATAAACACTCAATTTCTTTTTAAAGGATGACAAATTATGAAATAAAAATATATTAATGCCATTTTCAAACAAAAATCTAAGTGCCTTTACATAAGCATTCCTTCTATAAAATTCGGAATTCTAATTCGGAATTTCGGAAATTCTAGTTCCTAATAAAAGAAATTTACATTCCTGGAAAATAATTATTGATAACTCCAGCTACGGCTAAGGAGCGGTGCAAATTGAGAAACGTACCAAACGAGGCAACCAGTAAATAATTGATATTACAAAAACGCTGAAAAATATTACTCAACGGCTTATTATTTACCTGTATAGATGCCCCTTCTGCGTAGATTACAGTTTTCTGGGGTCAATACCCTCGAGCTCCCCCCCAGGAAAGCCCAAATTTGGAGTACTGGAGCCGGCCCGGGAATAAAGTTTCATAGGAATGCGCGGGATTCAATAATTGAATCATTAATTATTATTTGCAGTTATTCATGAAGCATATGGTAAATAATAAACCGTTGTGTAATAATTGTACCTGATGTATAGATGCCCCTTCTGCGTAGATAGTATGATAAACCATTGTCTAATAATTTACCGTTGTGTAATCATTTACCCAATAATACTTCAACGTTTTTTCAAGTTGTAAAAGTAGGTACCTATCAACAAAATCCAAAAGATCCACCATTTTTCAAATGAAATAAATCACAGAACAACCAACTCTACTTCATACAGCCATCCGTTTTCCATACAGATATCTGCAATGATATCTGGGCCGGATTCATACCGATTCATTCACAGTCATGTTGACGGAGCTTTACGGTGCAAACGAGCGGCTGGTCGTACAATGCTCCGAGTGGTCTCAAAAAATTCTTTAGTTCAAGATCGATAGAAAAATGTAAAAAAAAACCATACGGCTTCTATCGAAAGTTTTCGAGCAACGGCGTTCTGAAAATTTCAACGCCTATTTTTGGGGACACACGAACTGCCACAAATTTTGGGTCCATCTGAAACGCACGAACTGCCACAGTCATTAGAGGGGATAAGAAACCCACGAACTGCCACAAGGGTTCAGTCAGGTAGCCGGTACAAGTCAGGGAAAAACGGGAATTATACTGCGGTTATCCCTCGATGTATCCCTCGATATTCCTGCTCTACTTGTCTTCTTTTCTGGTATTTTCGAAGGCATTAAACAGTCTTGTTACATACCTAACATTACATTCCACTAATCTATTCAGAAGTACCAAACAACCTGCTCATTCACGGGATAGTTTCTGGGATTGTTTATCTTTTTTGAGATGCGAGCGCCAGCGAGCCAATGCATTCCACTAATCTATTCAGAAGTCCCAAACAACCTGCTCATTCACGGGATAGTTTCTGGGATTGTTTATCTTTTTTGAGATGCGAGCGTTAGCGAGCATCCAGATCGCTTGACAATGCGAGCGGCGGAATGGGAACTAAACTTCTTGTACACCCACCGCCTTGTCTGACTGTACCCTTGTGGCAGTTCGTGGTTTTCTTATCTTGCGAATTGACCCTCCCTAATCCCCTCTAATGGTTGTGGCAGTTCGTGCATTTCATATTTGGTCTAAACGTTGTGGCAGTTCGAGTGCAGCCCTATTTTTTACCTCTTAGAGATGGCTGATAGTAACGCTGAGCTTTGAGGACCAACTAGACCCCGAACAGTCTGCAAACCAAATGTCATTAATTTTGGTTCATGGTAACCAAGAAAAGTGCGAAGCACGGCGTACGGACAGATTTTTTTAAACTTCATTTTCGGATTCTACATACCGTGAAACGGAAACCATCAAATTTTGAGAGGGGGGGGGGGGGGGGGGGTGAACATTTGTTTTTCATGCTCGATTCCAAAGGTTCGTTATTGAAAATAATAAACCAAAGGGCTGCAAATGTTTGCAAAACGGTCCATTCTTTACGTGCAGCGATGCAGTATAGATGTATAGATTATTGAAAATAATAAAATAAAATGTGAGCTGTTGCAGTACGCAACAGCTATTAAATTCCAGCGCTGTGTCCTGTGTAACTCTGCTCAGTGTCGGTTGCGACAAGAAGAAAAAGATCGCGCAGAATTTACCCGTCGAGCACAAATAATAAGGAAGAGGAATAATTTGGATCCACGATGGAAAATGTGGATGCGAGGATAACAGTGAAATGCGAGGAATTTAAAAAATTCTAGCGTAGAAAAATGAGAAAATGTAGGAGAAAATGAGGCCTTTTATTTTTAAATCTAACTACGAGTAAGTGAAGTTCCAATCAGCATTCCCTTCCGCCGCGTGACTTCTCGCTTGATTTTCGGGCGAAAAATCTCGTTCATTCGCACACCGGCTCCATTTTGGCACTTAGCAGGAACTTAGTTAGGGGCGTTTGAAGCCTTCCTAGCCAGACCCCCATTAAAATGAAAGATGCTCCATTTGCCCACTTAGGATGACCCGAATTACTGTGGATTTATAAGCCTTTGTCCACTCAACTTTGAAGTACTGCACACTCTCGAAGTTGCATCACGCAAGGCTTATTCTGCCGTGTGAAGGAAGAACGTCTCAACTCAAAAATTGTCGAAAATGGGATTTTCACGTAACCCCCCTAATTTCAACCCCACCTTTTTGATGGTCAAATCGAAATTCCAAAATTCGACCCAGGAGGGGTTGAAATTGTTATGGATGAAATCTGGAAATTGCTTAATTTTGAGGAAAAATGTCTCAACTCCGTGTTTTTTTAGTAAAAACATCTCAACGCCTCGATTGAAAGACCTTAACTTGCGAGTTTTGTTATTTATTTCTTGAGGAAAAACGGCTCAACTAGCTGAAAACGCCGTTGAGTCGTTTTTCCTCCAAACCGTCGGCTTCAGAATCGGGTCCAAACCGTTGGACTCAACGGGGATTTGAGTTGTTTTTACTCCACAAACATATCAAAAATCAACCATGAATAATCGATATTCGACTCAACTGCAATAAATCGATTGAAAAAACGGGCGTTTGGAGTATTTTTTGACAGCTATCGATCAAGTTGAACATGATTGGACATTTGGAAAAAAATGGGGTTGCGGGAATGCCCTGTAGTGAACCTATAGCGAGTTTTCGTCAGAAAACTTCGAAGCTGATTTCTGAAAACTCTATAATTTTGATTTGAGTCGTTCTTCCTTCACACGGCAGTATTCAGCGCCGGATTTACCTATTGGCCGACTGGGCCGCGGCCCAGGGCCGCAAGCCTCAGGGGGCCGCAAGGCTGAGGTTTTTTGCCTTTTTTAAATTGGGGATATAAATAAAAAATCTGGCTTACGAAACGCATACATATATACAATGGCTAGTGCATGTTATTTTGACATAATAGGGTTTTGAACGAAAGAAATATGGTCATGTATGGTATTATGTCCATCTTTAAATCTCGCCTTTATGTTCATCTTAAAATAATACGAATATAAAATAATTGAATTTATTATACCCAGGGGGCCGCTTATAGATATAGGCCCAGGGCCGCAACAAACCTAAATCCGGCGCTGGCAGTATTGTTGTACATAGGTAACGTTGCGACCAACCACAGCCCAATATCTACCGGAAAAAATCGGCGCCATTTTGGATTTAGAGAACGAAAGCCTGTTCAGCGGGCACCTAACATGGTTTAGCAGAGAAGAAATAGAGGGGAAGAGGAAACTGGACGAGACACCCCCTTTACGGATGATTAGGCCCCTATTAAGAGCTCGTCCTATCGTCAGATAAAGGAAGGAATCCTTCTATACTTTGCCTCCTTCCCTCTGCTGCGGACGTCCTTTCTTCTCCTTCGTCTTCCTGTCATTAGGGCCCGTTTGTGGCTGACGTCATCGGTTTGACAAGAATACCGATAGACAGAGTCTGTGTTGCCATTGTTGGTACATTTAAAAAAAATCTATTGAACGGTCACACAATTATAGAAAAACGCTGCAAAGTCCTTGTCACATGGGTTTATTATTCTATTGGACATACCTACAGAAATGTTGGCTGTTTATTTATTGTTTCTTTCATGCGTAATAATTGAAATAGCTATCTATACCAGCCGAAGTATCCTATGCGCAAATTGAAAAAGAGGCTTTAGCTGTTTCGTGGGCCTGTGAACGTTTGTCGATGTACCTCAAAGGTTTGCAGTTTACTATCCTCACGGACCACAAGCCTTTGGTCTCTCTATTGGGTACAAAACCGATCCATGACCTAACGCCACGTATTCAACGCTTCCGCTTGAGACTCCTAGGCTTTCACTATAACATCTCACATGTTTCCGGGAAATCGTTCTTCATTCCAGACACGCTTTCTCGAGTCGAAAATTTGAATTACGAAATTGATGATGTGGCAAACCTCAATATTGTTGAAAGCTCTGTTCGATTTATTCATAATAACCTTGCTATATCGGATATATTACACAAAGAGATCGTCAACCAAACTGCTGAAGACCTTGCATTACAGTCTGTAATCCGATTCATAGCCAATAATTGGCAGAAATCTCCAGGGGAAAATCCCAAAGTGTCTCCCTATTTCAAATACCGATCATCATTGATATACATTAATGGGTTACTAATGATGGGCACCAGGATAATTATTCCTCGAAAACTCCAGCCTCTCATGCTTGAAAAACTTCACTCAGGTCATTTTGGAGTGAACAAATGTCGTCGTCTAGCTCAGGTGACTATTTGGTGGCCTGGAATCTCAAAAGATATTGAGAGGAAAGTGGCAGAATGCTACGTTTGTACTATCAATCGTACCTCCAAAAAGGAGCCTCTTCTTCCAACCCCACTACCTGAGCTCCCGTGGTCCCAAATAGGATGTGACCTGATGCAACTAGATAGGTCTTCTTATTTGGTAATACAAGATTATTTTTCGAAATTTTTGTTCGTAGAAAAACTAAATTCGACAACCTCATCAGCTGTGATAGCAATTTTTCAACGTCTGTTCAGCGAACACGGTGTCCCTCAAGTGGTTCGGGCTGACAACGGGCCACAATTCTGCTGCTCTGAATTTCGCGAATTTGGTAAATCATGGGGTTTCCAAATAATAACCAGCAGCCCTCATTACCCACAATCCAATGGGCAAGCAGAGTCGGCTGTTCATACAGCGAAAAATATTTTGAAGAAATGCGACAACCTGAGAATTGGTATCTTATCCTACAACTCGACTCCGATTCATAATGGTTACGCTCCATCAGAACTACTCATGGGAAGACGCCTGAGAATCATGGTCCCTATATCTCAAGTGAATCTTCGACCTCAACTACCGGATATCAACAAGATACGATCGTTCGAGGAACAGGATCAGACCAAAAGGAAGAATTACTTCGACAAAAGACACGGTGTGAAGGAATCCCCTGAATTAAATGTTGGCGATCAGGTGTACATCCGTGACATGAAGCTTCGAGGAGTAGTCAAACAGAAGCATGAAAACCCAAGGTCGTATTTGATTAATACGAGCGAGGGAGGAGTGCTGCGGAGGAACAAGTTCCATCTTGTGAAAATTCCATAAACCGAACCAACAGCTCTTCGACATATCCATCGACACGACCACAGGGTTCAAGGAAGTCCAGCTTAACTTGTGAAGGGAGGATGTCCTGGGATTCACTATCTTAGTAAGCTCCTCCATTCTTTATAATGGGGTCGCTAGGAAACGAGATGGCTTACAAAGTGTCGTTTGAATAAAGTTCATTCCGTGATTTGTTCTTGCAATTGAATCTCTTTCTTACCATAGTTTAGCGAATACAACAGTTTCCACCAATTTTCGCCCCTAAAACTTGAATGAGGTACGCTCCTTTTTTTTCAAATTATCTTTGATCATTGTTAGTGCCATCTGATCGTCTTGATCCACGTGTTGACACTTCTCCTAGTGTTATTCTACAAATTGATGGTGATTTCAGACGATTTCGCAGGTTTTCGACACCAACATGTTGGTAACATGAGCTTCTGAGATATCGTTTTCCATGTTTTTGGGGACGCGAAGGCCGAATTTGAAGTCGATTTTGACCAAGGAGTGGAAAATTGAGATTGTACCAGATATTCAGCTCCCAAAATTGATTTTTTATGAGTCAAAAACCTGGGAAATCGTCTGAAATCACCATCAATTTGTAGAATAACACTAGGAAAAGTATCAACACGTGGATCAAGACGATTAAATGGCACTACCAATGATCAAAGTTATTAAAAAAAAAAAGGAGCGTACCTAGGTATCTAATTTGTGTTTTAGGGGTCTAAATTAATGGAAACCATCAGAAATAGCTATTTCGATTATTACGCATGAAAAAAAAAACAATAAATGAACAGCCAACATTTCCGTAGGTATGTCCAGTTGAATAATAAACCCATGTGACAAGGACTTTGCAGCGTTTTTGGAATCTACGCACCTTGAAACGGAAAAGAAAAAATGTTGAGGGGGTGTTATAAAAATGTTTTGCTGAGCGATTACATAGGTGTATTATTCACAGAATAATAAACCAAAAATTCTCGCTGGGCCGGATTTAAGATTTGTCACCCTTTAGGCTCAAAATGTGGTGCTGGCCAGGGAGTATGAAATACCGCCCAGGGCCAAAGATGGTTATAATAATATATGCCCGCAAGGTTATTGGTCATAAAAGCGATGTAGGCAATAATAACTATAAAAAGTTCCAGTCATGCAGCATGGCTATAAGAGCGAATTTTCAAATAAATATTCGTGCTACTATGTAAAAAGGTGATATCGCGAGAAAATATACCACTTTTCTTAAAATTATATAATTTTTAGTGATTTTTAGGAATTTTTACCGATTTTTGACCCCTATAAAGTCAAATTTGACCGACTCTTTTCTGACAAAAATATTTTCATCATACAAAAAACAGTCCCTCCGTCGTGAATGACCATTTCACACGTCACATGAATTCGTAATGATGTTAGCTCTTAGTACCAATTTTTGACCCCCGAAAATCCGAACTTGACCCCTATTAGGTATCAACTGAAATGGTGTGTTTTTCTGTATTTAGCCACCCTTCCATACCACGTTCAGTGATTTCATATAATTTGTTCGCGATTTTAGCCGTTTTTACCAAATTTTGACCCATCCCCCCCCCCCCCCCCCCCTCAGGATTGTTGAAAATTGCTCATCTTCGAAATCATCCGTTTGTTTGGTAATACGAACATATCTGGCGAAATTTGGAATGTTTATTATGCACTCAAGGTCAGATATAGTCAGATATAAATGTTTGTTAAAATCTAGGGATGAATTCAGGACGCTTTGAAACGGATTTGTCTGTAAAAAAAAAAAATGCATAAATTCACGTTCTGACAATTTCGGACCCACTGCAATAGCTTAATTTTCATTGAAAGTCGCGAAAAAGACATTCATATAAAGTTTTTATTGCTTACAAAAAATAGCATAGACTTTGACATGGAAGAGTATAATTTCCTTCGTGCAAATAGCCATTACTTTCAAATATCCTCCGGGATAGAATTGACGGATTCGCTCCTTGAGGCAGTCTTTTGCTTCACATAATGATAATATTATATTCACATACCTAGATAATGTCCAAAAGCATGTGTAATGATGTAGTAAAGTAGGTATAATTAATGATTATATACTTTTAAGTATAACTGTCCTTCGCCACCGCCGTTAACGATGTTCTGGTGGGAGGTGTTATACATTAACCTTAAAAGGAGCTTTTTAAAACACTTATTTGGTCAAAAAATTTAAAAGATAATTATATATGTAAACATACATATAAGTAAAGATTATTTCCGCCTTTTTACTACGCTAATTTTTTTACTACGTTAATATTGTATTGCACAGTACCTATTAGAAGAGTTGAGTGCACAATGAGAACAAGTGAATTAAAATTATTTAAAGTGTTCAAATAATTTATTGACATTGATAATTTACAGTTAAAGTTTTCTGGAACTGTTCTTTCGTTTTGATATTCGTGATGCTCTCGTTCCAAGGGCTCAGTGATATTCCTGCCGTTGTGGATTGGATGGATTGGAAAAAGATCAGGATTCCGTAACAGTTCCACCAGTGTCCCTGAAACGTTTTGGAACTGTTAACGTTTTTCTTTAGTATGTCCCTCATTGGTCGATAAAGGTTGTGAGGCATAGCACTGAACCTCCGGAGGCCCCGTCGTGAACCTCCCAGCCCCTAACAACCAACCACCTACGTACCCCCATAATTGTAACACCTCACAATGCCCCCTCACATTACTAGGTTACCTAGTTGGGTATTAGCGACAACACACGTTCTCAATGCTCTACCCTCCCAGTAACGGTTATTGGCTCAATAAAGCCGCCTCCAAGGGGGGTCGCCCCGGCTGTTTATCAGTTCGACTAAATGCCTTACACTGTACTTCCCAATTAGCTTCCTCCCCCCCTCCCGGCTACCCCTAACCCGCGTCTTAAACGCGGTAAAACCCCCTAGGGTTCGGTATTTGTACTAATGCTTGAAATATTTTAAGCTTAACCCCCCCTCCACCTTCAGTTATTGGAAACCGGCCCCCTTTGGAAAACCAGGCGCGGCTCTCACACTAATTGGCCTCGTTCGTTACGTACGACCTCGTGTTATGATCTCACGCTCCCCCATTACCGGTTAAGCCTTTCCCTGAGTAATCCCAGGTTCGTAATATCGACAAAGGACACAGGCATTGCCGTTTAACCGGAAAATCAAGGAAGTGAAGGGTGCGATAGAGTTGAGACAATAGAAACTAATCCCCTTTAACCACCCTCCCCAAATTCTACACCACATTTCCCTAGAAAACCCTAGAAAACTCTCTTATCATTACAATATTTGTAATTTATTTAAATACGTTTTTATTTTTAGCGAATTTTCAAAGACAACGCAGCTATTTGCCAAATTTGCCAACAAATGCCAACTATGCCCTCCAGATACCACAGGCACATGATACACTAGACAATTTCCATGGCTAGCTCCAGCCCTATTTGAACAGTTACCGCTCCTAACCAATACTTCAACATCAACAGGAAAATTTAAAAAAACTAATTGTAGAACATTTTGAGCTTGAAAATAACGAAAGTATTGTTATAAATAAGTTTAAATTAGGATAAAAATACAAATCAACCTTCGTAGCTACTTTTTTTTGCATTGAATAATATTGAATATAAACTAAGTGTATTTATTAAATACTTAAGAATAACCTGTAAATACTGTTAGTTCTTGGTCAATGTAACTCATTCTCCATACACTTACGGTGTGATTTGTCAATGAAACTGCTGGTACACACATACGCAGTAATAAATACCAGTGGAAGAGACGAGCCTGGACGGGTCACTGACCTGGTGATCATAAACCATCATAAGTTTAGAACTTGTATTATGTAAACAGGCTCTCTAAAAATCATTAGATTTGTTCATCAATTCATCAAATTTCATTTTACACCTTATGTGGAATAAACAAAAAATAAATCAACCTTTAGCTTACCACTAACTTATTCAGTAAAAAGCTTTTCGCTCAACTTCACTTCTACCTGTGTTTATGTGAGTACTTACCTGATGATGCTCAGAAGTTGAGCGAAAAGCATTGTACTGAATAAATTAGTGGTAAGCTAAAGGTTTATTTATATTTTGTTTATTCGACATTATTAGATTTGTTGTATACAGCTTATGTTGAATGTTGGCTCGTTCGAAAGTTTTATACATGTGCCCCGTGAACCGGAAACCCCTCCAAAATCCGTTTCATGCATCGGAGATGTAAATTACAGATTTCCAATTTTTCGCATAATATGTACAATGTCATTCCACTCGGTAAGTCCCTTAATTTCCATTGCAAAAAATTCGTTCTTGCGCAGAAAAATACGTCTCCGCACGAGTAATGATGAGTTAGTTACCCAGCCCGGCGATCGCACTGTGCGCAGCGGTTCGAATTTACAGATTTTTGGTTAAAAAAATCAAAACAAAAAGGATTTCAGCAAGATAGGCATGGGTCTTGTCAATAATGATTTTTGGGGGCACTGAATCGATTGCAACTAGTCCCAGTACGATTAGACGCTGCCAGCGCGCCAAATTTTGTATAAATATATAAATTTTTGTTAAAATCTAGGGATGAGTTCAGGATTCTCTAAAACGTATTTGCCTATAAACAAATTTCAAAAATGTTAAAAATTTTGAAAATGTTGCCATTGCAATAGCTTCTTTTTCTTTGAAAATTCGCTAAAGCGTATGAAATGAAAGTTGTAGTGCATCGAATTCTGCGTTCAGCAAGCACATTACAGGTCAAATTCGCAGATAACAGAAAGCAGAAAATTTTAATTTTTTTATTTGTAGACTTGACTGGATATGACGTGAGTAAGGTGATATGCTGAACGCAGAATTTGATGCTTGGAGATCCAATAAAGCGATTAAAACGATTTCCAAGTTTCCTACATCTCACACCTCCAGATCTTATTTGGCCTATAAGCGAAATCTACTGGAGATCGTCTCGGTAGGCAACTAACAACGACGTTATAAATTTACCATGTTTGAGGTTTTTGGTTTATTATTTTCAATAATGAACCATTGGAATCGAGCATGAAAAAAAAAATTCTTACCCCCCCTCAAAATTTGATGGTTTACGTTTCAAGATATGTAGAATCCAAAACTGCAATAAAAATATTTCTGTCTGTCCGCCGTACGCCGTACGCCGTACGCCGTACGGGCCACTTTTCTTAGTTACCATGAAAAAAAGTTGATGAAATTCGGGTTATAGGTTCCGTTCGGCGTCTAGTTGGTCCTCGAAGCTCGACGTTACTGTGAGTCATCTCTAAGGGGTTCAAAATAGGGGTTGAAATTTTCAAAACGCCTATACCATTTTTTTACGTAAATATTTTTACGGTTTTAAATAGTTCTTGAACTTGCGAGTTTTTTAAGACCATCCGGAGCATCGTACGTCCAGCCGTTCGTTCACAGTAAGGCCCCGAAGTTTGCACCGACAGGCATTTTCGACTCCAGTGTGAATGAAATTGTATACAATCCAAACCAAATCTCGTAACCAGAGACGCGCCCACAATAGGAATTTGTGAATAAGGCCAATCATTGGTAGGGATCACCTGATTATATTGGCGGAGTATGAAGTCGAGTTGGTTGTTCTGTGATATTATTTAATTTGAAAAATGATGGCTCTATTGGAGTTTGTTGGTAGGTAGTGAAACTTGAACAAACGTTGAAGTATTATTGATGGGTAAATTATTACTACGGTAAATCATTACTCAACGGTAAATTATTACACAACGGTAAATTATACCATCTACGTAGAAGGGGCTGGAGTTTTTTGGTAGGTACTTTTGCAACTTTTTTCACTCCTCATCAACAATTTCTTTTCAGAACTTCATTATGTGTGTTTCTTTTTGTTAGGCACTGTTTGTCATCGGCAGAACTATTTTAGCAACATTTAACTCGTGATTTAGGTAGGTACCTAGTAACGAGTACGGGGTTAGGTACTAACCTACGGAGTGTCTGCGATCTACATAATATGCATATAATAGAATAGTACATATCATATTATATAGACGGGTTATCTATACATAGAGCTGTGATCTGTAACAGAAGGGTATTCTATACAAAATAATAAACCGTTGTGCAGGGATTTGCAGCGTTTTGGTTTATTATTTGCAATAATGAACCTTTGGAATCAAGTATTAAAAAAAATTAACCCCCCCCCCCATCAAAATTTGATGGTTTCCGTTTCAAGGTATGTATATATAATCCGAAAATGGAATAAAAAAATTTCTTTCCGTCCACCGTATGCCGTACTTCGCACTTTTCTCAGTTACAATGAACCAAAATTAATGAAATTTGGTTTGCAGGTCCCATTTAGGGCCGGTTTCACCACTAAACCATGAACTCGGTTTATCGGAAACCTAGTTCATCGTAACCGATGGATTGATCTCAGTTTAAAAAGTTTTGGGTTTCACGAAGTTAAACGAGTTTCTAGGATCGGAGTTCATGTTGAACTAAGATCAACGAAAACCAAGTTCGAGCTGCTGTTGATCCACAGTTTGAACTCTGATTTGGAAGACAGGGGTTCGATTATTCGATGATTTGATGATACGATCAGGTGATAACAAGGTAAAATTGGGGGTGTCAGCTGTTTTGATAAACGTGGGAACGAGAAGCCCAGCTAACCATTTCTTTCCCTACCTACACGTTGTTTTTCCCCGTTTTTTTTCTCGCTAAACATAGTTGTTTTTCTGTGTTTTGTGTCCCATTTTCCTGATTCCTAATGGAACCAAAACGAGTCAAGAGAGAACCGATCTTCACAGCCAGTGAGCGCGAGATTCCCTGCGACATAGTAGAAAGCCACTGGGAGATGTTCGACACTGTTTTGAATCTCTTCCACCAGTTCCTACGCATTCATTTTCGTCACCAAATTTGCATTTATGACAAAAATATTACATTTGGTGATTACTTGAACCTTCAGAAAGTGACAAAGTTCCTTATATCACTTGCCTAAATGGCGAGCATGTGATTATTTTGACCGCTAACTGTAGACAGAAAATAAAATAAACGCTATAATTCAATGTCACGACTACTTATGGAATCATTGAATTTTATCCTATTTTCCCATTACGTCGGCTTTTCCTCTCTGCAAAATACGTTTCCTGGTTTGTGCAGTGGAGTAGACCACACAGCTTGCGTAGTCTCATTGAATTCTTATCATCAGCTCTTTGAATAATAATTTATGCACACCGAAAACGTGATTATGAATGGTTCAGTTTGGGTTTGTCTGCTGATACATTCACTATACATTGTATTTATCTATTTTTCGTAGATTCTTTCGAGAGTCTGTATCTCGACACAAAAGTCACTCATCAAGATGTTCAAAATGTTCTGTCCTCTGGCGGAATTACCTCGGGCGGCGAATTATAATATTGTTGAGTTCATCACTTTCATCTTCGTCGAAAATCATGTTAACAACTCGCACTACTGATCGAGACATTGTTGATGTTAATGGATAAGCGGGAGGGAAAAGTAGACTTGAACCGAGATTATCACTGCTGATCGGCCAAAATCGAGCGTTCAGCGCTGAACTCCCGTTGAACTGAGTTCAGGGTTAAACGCCCGTGGTGAAACCCAACCTGACTGACAATCTCCGTTTACGATTTGAACCGCGATTTGAACTGAGATCAACACCTTCGTTTACGTTGGTGAAACCGGCCCTTAGGGTCTATTGGTCAGCGGAGCTGGTCGTTAATCTCACGGGTGAAAAATTGGGGTTGAAATTTTCAGAACGCCGTAGCTCGAAAACTTCCAATAGAAGCGATGGTTTATTTAATGTTTTTAAATTGATCGCTAATTAAATAATTCTTTGAGACCACACAGAGCATTGTACGACCAGCCATTTGTTTGCACCGAAAAGCTTCGTCAACATGATCGTGAATGAAACGGTATAAATCCGGCCCAGATTATCATTGCTAGCATTGATGTCGAGCACGAGGGTGGGTATTGACCACAGAAAACAGTGATCTACACATAATGGGCATCTGTACAGGTAAACAGTGAACCGTTGCGTAATAATTTGCAGCGTTTTAAAATCATGTTTATAATGACTACAAAATTCCACTGCCTTAAGGATGCCAAGTGTCGATATACTCTCATAAAACACCTCCTTTGCCCTCCTCCTACGCACCAAGACCAGCGGATGGCTATTTCGCTATAAGGAGAAAACAATGTTGTTGATTTATATATATTTTTCTCCGACAATAAAGTGCTACTAGGCGATTTAGTCACACAACAAGATTACTACCGGCTTCACCTGTTCTCGCGATGGACTGTTGCACTGTTAAGGTTTTTTTCAGACTGCGAGGGGTGCGACATGGAAAAGGGATTATCAGCTCGCCCACAGGGGAGACATAGGGAGTAAGGCGACACCTCGAGGAAGCCTTACATCCTCCCTTCCGACGGCTTCTCATCGCCCCTGCGGTATATTACATTATCTTTAGCTCGCTATGCAACCTTCCCGATCCACCACCAGTTTATCTGACACGAGCCTGGTAGGACCCCTGGGTTATCTGGGAAACCTTCTTTCGGAAATTCTTCCGAGTCGACAGATCTACCCGACTGACAGAAAACCTGACCTTTTGTTCTCCCCCCTCCCTTGAGATAACCCCATTCTTTTTCGCCTAAAACGCTGCTGATATTCGCCCGAGTGTTAGATTGCATAGAACGAATAAATCTTCGGGCTTATCGCTCATCGCTGTACCCTTTCCCGACGCCAGCCTACCGTAAGTTTCGTTCGAAGTGACACAAAGGGTTTTCAGATACGATCGTGCCATTCATGAAGCTGCATACAGAAAACGGCAGCAGCAGTCGAGTCATGAAATCACCCCGTCAATGGTTAACACTACGAATTCGAAACAACACCAGTCAAAAACATGAAATAGGGATCGCTTGGTCATAAATTATTTACTATCTCAACCCGTACTGTTCCCTCTGGGTCTCACATACCCGGAGGGTACCGTGAGGAACCGGGAGCGGAACCGGCCAGGGCTCATGTAAAATGCGTAGGGGTTAGCTGAATATCCGTAGCTGGAGTGAGAAAGGTGGTAAGTGTCAGCTGAACCAGGTAAGCACCTTTTTTTCGTTAACAATAGTCTGGTCTCTCAGACCAGGAGGGAAAATTCATTATCTTGTGTTGGCTAACCTGAGGCGTGGAACCTGCCAAGGCATCCATGTAAATTGCGTAGGGGTTAGCTGAATATCCGTAGCTGGAGTGAGAAGGCGCCAGGGATCAGCTGAACCAAGTAAGCACCTTTTTCGTTAACAATAGTCTGTTCTCTCAGACCAGGAGGGAAAATTCATTATCTTGTGTTGACTAACCTGAGGCACAGAACCGGCCAAAGCGCCCATGTAAATTGCGTAGGGGTTAGCTGAATATCCGTAGCCGGAGTGAGAAGGCGCCAGGGGCCCCAGAGGGAACGCTCATTACATTTAAATGGATCTTTTCTGACCCATGAGAGAATAAACCAACACTGTTCTGTGGATCTGTACCAAGAACCACGGACAGTAATTACCTACTTGTTATACGTGTTCATTTTTGTTTTGAAAACGTAGAATGTGAATTCCTATTATATGGATTTTCTATTTCCCAACAGTGACAATGCTCCAACCAGGGACGCCAAGACGAATTTTGCGAATGGAAGACACAGATTTTATTATAGGTTTTTTATAAGTTTATTTCATTTTGAATATTCCTAATTTTTCGCACATGCATTCGCAATTTGAATTGAGAAGTGAAGGTAGGTAATCGTTCTTTCTTTCGTAACTTTATCGTTCTGCGTTATTGTTCCAAGTCATTTTTGATGAGTTCCTGATAATTACTTTTTATGTTTATGTTTATTTCGACTGAATTTAGTAAAATGCAAGTAAGGAAATTCGTTACACAAGAAGCTTCCAGTTACCAACTATACCTACCTCAAGGTTTTATATTTGTCTTTATTTTGATAAAAGTATTCTTCTGGAATGTTTTAATCGTAAATTTAGTATACGTTAGGCCCTCTAAATATCTCAGAGGAATTAAAACGAAAGTAATTTACACGCAGAACTGGAAGAGAGAGGGGGGGGGGGGGTTAAGAAGCCAAAAAACCGTTCTGGGTCTGTCAGACCAGTGTGGGAACAAATTAACGTCTGAAGTATGAGAGAACGGTACGGGGAAAAAAAAAATAAATAAAATAAAATAAATAAATCATCAACTACTGGGTTTGCCGACCACTCACGTGAGACTTGGAGTACTAACCAATTCGTAGCCAGGTAGGTACCTATGGAATTATCAAATTTCTCATCTCTATAAGTTGGATAGATAAAAACGTTTAAAAATTGATGTCATCATCATCACATATAAATAGGTATAACTGTATACAGAAAACCCAGACCCATTGTACTCCCTGCTGGGACCAGTGGTGCTGCAGGTGATGAATTCGTGAGATGGATAGAATTCACATGATAGGAAAGTATTACTTTCAGGTCGTAAGACCAAAAAACGACAGGTTTCCGCATATTGTGGCACCAGATGGACAAAAACGGTAACGACGAATCATTAATGGTGCCGTGACGACGCTCCCTGGAGCCTTTACGGCACTAAATTCTATAGAGTGAATTCTGAGGGTCCTACGAACCCTAGGTCCGCTCCGAGAACTACTACATATGGGGATTTATCATTCTCATTAAATCTTAAAAACATGATAACGAAAAAAACTCGAACAGACTGACTGAAGTTACAATAGAGAGGGGCGTGAAAACGCTGCAAATTGTTACACAAAGGTTTATTATTAACCTATAGATGTCCATTCTACCTAGGAGAAAAATCAAAAACTGAAGTTCTGGAGCGTAGATCTTTCAGAAATGGATTCTCTCACCCTGGAAATTGCATTAAAAAAAGCCACAGGACCTTTGCATGAAAACCTGTACAAAACTGATGGGAAGGACTCAAGAATTGATTGGGTCTCATGGAACGGCCTTGATACTGAGAACTAAGGACTCCAAACAAGGCTTTGTGATCGTGGATCATCAGCAGTCGAAGTGAAAATCATAGCAAAACGAAGCTTGCTTGGATGCGTCTTCTGGGTAAACGACGAAGCACCTGGGTCTGGGATCCTGGAGAGACTGAGGGATGCCAGTGAGTCTCCTTGAGGGAGGAAGTCGGAAAGCTGTTTCCCACTGCCGCATACACAGCACATATGGCATAGCATACAAAAATCCATTACCGAGCATACACAAACAAAGATTGCACCGCAATATTCAATTTCCAATATTTTTACAATTTTCAATTTTTTCCAGACACAATCCTTTAAAAAAATATACCGCAATCACCCGACACCTTTTCTAAAACCCTAACTTTACGCCGCTCTTCCCAAGGTTCCGCCGAGATGGAGTTGCTGTACTTTATTGTTTAATAACTTGAGAAAAGTAATTTGATAAAGCGTAATTTACTGGTCTGGCGAAGAGGTGGCGAAGGAAATTATAAAGTTTTACCCGAGCGTTTCTCATTCTCCCATACTTACATCCTCGCGGATATAAGGCTAATCAAGGAGTTGATGAAAGGTTTCATCCCCCAGGAGCAACCCATTTTTCCTTCCCGAAAACTTTGAAGACTATTTCCCGCGAATATTAATCTTGAACATTTCAAAACCCATTGAGTAGCTACAAGTTTCTTTGTTAGAGCTCGACAGGTTGGGCCGGGGTGAGACATATATCAAATTTTCTCCCCCATTTACCTCCTCGGCTCGGGGTTTGTAAATCATATAAGGTAAATTAATTCGGGTGGCTATAAATTGTAATTAAAGGGGTAGTTTTTGGCCGTCAGCCATTTACATTTGCTTGTTCGAATGCAAGAACGAGTTTCTTTTTGTTTCGAAATAATAATGGTTGTACCAACCCTATACTTAGCATGCTTTTTGTCGACAAATCAACTAAATTACAATATATCTTACTTCCCATCGCCCTCAGAACATAATTATGGTGTTATTTTCGTTTTTTCATGGATGGGTAACAAGAAAACATCACATGCGTTCATAATAATTATTATCTATTTAAATGTGAGACTAAATTAATGCGATGCTGAGTTCTTTTCGCAATCGACTCTGTTCAGGATCAACAAGCCAACAGAATGTTCAATATCATGTCAGGTGAAAGGGTAGAGGAATCAATGCTGTTCACAAAATTATTTTAGAGGATTTTCAATGAAAATACGGCTTTAGCAATGGGTCCGTTTCCTTTTATGTTTCAATCCCATCTAACCCCTAAACCATTTCTAAACACAAAAGTGTTATAGAATGGTGACGATACGGATATTTTCCGTTATCAACAATCAGAAAGGAGGGAGGGGGAGGCTGCTTGCCTTCAATTTTGCTAAAAATCTGAAAAAATAGTTAATACCGAAAATATAATAATATATTTGTTTATTTTCAGTTGCACGGGAGGAGGCCCAATTACAATATTATGATTATTTAATGATGACGTTTAGTCTAAAAAACTCTATCTAAAAAAATCTATTCTTAATTTGAAGGCTCGTAAGTATTATTGAACACCCAAATATAAATTATACGTAGGTAAGCAATATAATAGAACCCGCAGAAGATAGTATTCTGCGTCAAAGTCAACAACGGTAGGGAGCTATGTGTGAATGATCTGTAAAATTGAACAAAATTATAATTTATATTATTAACACAACAATATGATTGACACAATGGCATCATATGATACACAACATAACACAACATAATATATGATTTATATGATACCTTAATTTATATGATACGAAATTTAGTAACAGCAGGTACAGAATGCGGTTATACATACATACCGACTTAGTAATAGCCCACATACCAGAAGAATAAAATAAAAGACAGCCTAATAAAACAGAAGATAGCCTACAACATGATGGTAATAGCCTGCTTACAGTAAAGTCAAAAAATGGTAACTAAGTATGAATGATCTTAGTTACTAGTTATCTTAGAATAGTCTTATGATGGAACAAAATGATACTTTATTACACAATAACATAGGTACCCCTTACATGTCCAATTAATGAGCAATATGCAGAGAACATGACTGACGTTGTAACCAGAACCTCTCAATTGGCGTACATTATTCATGGTTTTGACATTATAATCACCGAAAGTGGTATATAATGGTGACGAGACAGAAAAACGCTGCAAAGTCCTTGTCACATGGGTTTATTATTCTACTGGACATACCTACAGAAATGTTGGCTGTTCATTTATTATTTCTTTCATGTGCAATCATTGAAATAGCTATTTTTGATGGCCCCTACCAATTTTTGCCCCAAGAATTAGGCTCCTATTTAAAAAAAAAATAGTTATCTTTGACCATTGATAGTGCATTGTCTTGATTCACCTGGTGATATTACTTCTAGTGTTATTATACAAATGTATGGTGATTTCAGAAAATTTCCTATGTTTTTGACTCATATTTTGGGAGCTGAAATTTCGCTAGAACCTCAATTTTCGCTGTAGGTCAAAACCAACTTCATATTTTTGGTCTCCTTGCCCTAAAAAATATGGAAAAGATACCTCACAAGCCGAAGTTTACAGAGATCTTAAAAATACCTTATTTCGCACAAACATTTCACCCATAACACCCCTGGGTGTATTCCGATCGGGCTGCCGAACTTCGGAGTATAGCTAGGGCCAAAATGGAGCAGGTGTGCGAAAGAACGACGAATTTAGACCAAAATTCAAGGTAAATTTAAGGCTGAAACTTTGTTAGAACTTCAATTGTACGCTCTTTGGTCAAAATCGACTTCATATTCAGTCTCCTCCGTCTAAACAACATGGAGAACGATACATCACAAGATCATGTTACTAAAACACCAGAAACCCCTATTTTTACACCCACTTTTCACCCATAACTCCCCTGGATATATTCCGATCGGGCTGAAAAGTTTCGGGACACAAATAGGGCCCAGATGGATTCTGTGAGAAAGAACGAATTTTATAGACCAAAAAGACCAAAAATAAAGTCAGATAATTAAGTTAGCACTCCCTAGGATGTATAGGTTTATTGTAGCAGTAAATAAGGTTATTTAATGTGGTAGAGCAATTATGTACGCACTTGTTATAATGCTAAATGTACCATGGCTGTACATACCCAGTATAATGCCAGATAAGTCAGATAATATGGGTGATACGGCGAACGGCGTACTGCGCAATTTTCGGAATATACGCACTTTGGTAAGTGAAAGAGAAAATTTTGAGGGGTGTTCAAAAAACATTTTTGCTGAACGAATACATACTTAGGTGTATTATTCATGGAATAAAAGACCACAATTGCCACTTTGAGTTTTTGTGGGTCAAGGATTGTGTATACTCAGGTAATAATTGCCAAAAATCCTCAAAATTTGCTATTAAATCACATAATTATTACGAAGGATGGTACTACGAAAATGCGCTCATGTGGTCATGCTGAATGACTGGAATTTTATGATACCCTTTACGTAGAACATTTGTAGTGAAAATGGAGGAGACGGGAGGCCGATTTTTTTTCTTATTCAAGACGCCTTCGCCGCGTCATCACCTGAGCTTAGCTCGACCACTTCCCCAACGTTGGCGAGGGGAAAAAAAAGGTATGAGCCCTCACCCTTCCCATCGCCCGAGGTCGATCCCCGAATAAAGTGGTCCCTGTCAGAAAGACTCATTTGCCGGAGGACGTCCCTTCGCCGAGCGATGATCGCGGTGCGGCGGGGGGGAGCCAGCTCCGCACGCTGAATACGGGATGAACTCTCCTGAATTCCTCCGCCCCAGTAAGAGAAGCTGAGTTGACAAATATCCTGATTGGAGGCAACTGGGAATGATGTTCCCGAACGCCTCCGGAAAGAAAGAAGAAACGCAGGTGACGGCGGAGGAGGGCAGGAAATGAGACGGAAAGAAAAGTTGGGATTTCCTTTATCGCGTAGACGCTTCGGCTTGGGTTTTTGTGACGGATTTGAGCCTTCGTTAGACTTTCTCGTCCTTCTGTTTGTCTCTCATTGTTTGCAGTCTTTGTTTAGTTTTTGCTCTCACGGCTCCTCCGGTAGTAATTCGGTCGATAAAAGAACGTGTAAACAATTCTTTGCGAAATCCGTTATTGGAACATTCAGAAGGAATATTTGAGAACGATAAAGATAACGCACAAAGGACAGGACTACAAATTCCATCTGTTTTGCAAATTTGGAAAAACCTATTCCAACAAAAATTTAAATCATGAATGCCGCCAACGATTTTCGGGCGATTATAGGTATGAGATGGAAAACTCCCAGTTCCGCCAAATTGCCGCATACTGGCAAACAAGAGAATGATTTTGAAGATGAACCATTTTCAAAAACCATCCGTGAGTCAAATACCTACGAGTTTTCGCGGGTCAAAAATCGGTAAAAATTACTGCAGTGTTTTCTGTGGGTTTTTAGTCATTTTCATCGATTTTTTATAATACATAGGTGGGCTGACAACAAATTACTTATACCTAAAAGAAGATGAAAACGCTGCAAATCCCTGCGCAACGGTTTATTATTTTGTATAGAATACCCTTCCGTTAAAGATCACAGCTCTACGTATAGATAACCCGTCTATATAATTTATGATATGTAACAAAAAGAAACACATCTGAAAAGAAATTGTTGATGAGGAGTGAAAAAAGTTGCGAAAGTACCTACCAACAAACTCCAGCCCCTTCTACGTAGATGGTATAATGAACCGTTGTGTAATAATTTACCGTTGAGTAATGATTTACCGTAGTAATAATTTACCCATCAATAATACTTCAACGTTTGTTCAAGTTTCACTACCTACCAACAAACTCCAAAAGAGCCATCATTTTTCAAATGAAATAATATCACAGAACAACCAACTCGACTTCATACTCCGCCAATATAATCAGGTGATCCCTAGCAATGATTTCATCTCCGCCAGATTTCCTATTGTGGGCGCGTCTCTGGTTACGAGATTTGGTTTGAATTGTATACAATTTCATTCACACTGGAGTCGAAAATGCCTGTCGGTGCAAACTTCGGGGCCCTACTGTGAACGAACGGCTGGACGTACGATGCTCCGGATGGTCTTAAAAAACTCGCAAGTTCAAGAACTATTTAAAACCGTAAAAATATTTACGTAAAAAAAATGGTATAGGCGTTTTGAAAATTTCAACCCCTATTTTGAACCCCTTAGAGATGACTCAGTAACGTCGAGCTTCGAGGACCAACTAGACGCCGAACGGAACCTATAACCCGAATTCCATCAATTTTTTTTCATTGTAACTAAGAAAAGTGGCCCGTACGGCGTACGGCGGACAGACAGAAATATTTTTATACCTTGAAACGTAAACCATCAAATTTTGAGGGGGGGTAAGAATTTTTTTTTCATGCTCGATTCCAATGGTTCATTATTGATAATAATAAACCAAAAAAAAGGGTAATACATCATACAAGAAACACAAAAAAGACAAACGATGACGGGCTGCTGAAGGGAGAGTGCTGGATAACTTAATCACTCTGTAAGTTATGAGAAGATATACTCCTCATCCATAATATGCCTGGTAAGAAGCGACCGGAAGGCGGAAACCGACGTGAAAGACGTGCAAGAAGACGAGTGGGAAGACCACAACCTTTCACCACCAACCCTGACAGACGAACTCATATACCGAGTAGGATGAGGAGGGCTGTCAAACAGCTGGGTTCTGACTGTGAGCTTTTGAACAGCTCGGACAAGTAATGGGGAACATTGTTACGATTAATTGTATAAACAGCCAAACCCTATTTTAAAATAATCAAATAATCCCATGCCATGTAACGAAGAAGCAAAATCAGAAACATGACTAATGGGAGAGGGTTATGAACAAACCTCAAGCTAGGTTCACATGAAGACGCAATTCCGGACGGCAATCCGGCACGGCAACGCATTTCCCGGAATTTGCCGCAGAGGCGTTCACATGGCAGCGGAATCATAACAAAACGCAATCTCAAAAAACAGTTGCTCGAACACGAAACCGCAAAATCAACCGCATAGGTCGAATTTCAATATGGCTGAACAACCAAACAGGAGAGGTGTGCGCAGTAACCTCTGCGCAGATACGGCAACGGATCCGACAGCGGAAAATATCTGTAGATTTTGTTATAGTATCCAAGGCACTTCGTTGCAATAATCCATTTTGCGTTGGCCAATAGAACTGCAGAACGCATAGCCGTGCCGGACTGCCGTCCGGAATTGCGTATCCATGTGAACCTAACTTTACACAGGCTTTTAAAGCGACATGCGGGCGTCTCTTAGAAACATCATCAAGGTTGTTGGTTTTTAAAGTCCTTGTCACATGGGTTTATTATTCTGTCGGATATTGGACGACGATATGGGAAACGAAGACGTTGGAAGACTTCATGGAAAACGACACCTCACAAGCTCATGTTCACTAAAACCTTTAAAAAACCCTATTTTTACACCTACATTTCATTAATTTTGGTTAATGGAAACTAAGGAAAACGCGAAGTAAGGCGGACGAACAGACATTTTGGTTTATTATTTTCAATAATGAACCATTGGAATCGAGCATGAAAAAAAAAATTCTTACCCCCCCTCAAAATTTGATGGTTTACGTTTCAAGGTATGTAGAATCCAAAACTGCAATAAAAATATTTCTGTCTGTCCGCCGTACGCCGTACGGGCCACTTTTCTTAGTTACCATGAAAAAAAATTGATGAAATTCGGGTTATAGGTTCCGTTCGGCGTCTAGTTGGTCCTCGAAGCTCGACGTTACTGTGAGTCATCTCTAAGGGGTTCAAAATAGGGGTTGAAATTTTCAAAACGCCTATACCATTTTTTAAGTAAATATTTTTACGGTTTTAGATAGTTCTTGAACTTGCGAGTTTTTTAAGACCATCCGGAGCATCGTACGTCCAGCCGATCGTTCACAGTAAGGCCCCGAAGTTTGCACCGACAGGCATTTTCGAGTCCAGTGTGAATGAAATTGTATACACTTCAAACCAAATCTCGTAACCAGAGACGCGCCCACAATAGGAATTTGTGAATACGGCCAATCATTGGTAGGGATCACCTGATTATATTGGCGGAGTATCAAGTCGAGTTGGTTGTTCTGTGATATTATTTCATTTGAAAAATGATGGCTCTTTTGGAGTTTGTTGGTAGGTAGTGAAACTTGAACAAACGTTGAAGTATTATTGATGGGTAAATTATTACTACGGTAAATCATTACTCAACGGTAAATTATTACACAACGGTTCATTATACCATCTACGTAGAAGGGGCTGGAGTTTGTTGGTAGGTACTTTTGCAACTTTTTTCACTCCTCATCAACAATTTCTTTTCAGAACTTCATTATGTGTGTTTCTTTTTGTTAGGTACTGTTTGTCATCGGCAGAATTATTTTAGCAACATTTAACTCGTGATTTAGGTAGGTACCTACCTAGTAACGAGTACGGGGTTAGGTACTAACCTACGGAGGGTCTGCGATCTACATAATATGCATAGAATAGTACACATTATATTATATAGACGGGTTATCTATACATAGAGCTGTGATCTGTAACAGAAGGGTATTCTATACAAAATAATAAACCGTTGTGCAGAGATTTGCAGCGTTTTTATTCCATTTTCGGATTCTATGTGCCTTGGAACGGAAACCAAATTTTGAGTGGGGTTAAACACTTTTTTTTTTCATGCTCGATTACATAGGTTCGTTATTGAGAATAATAAACCAAAATAACCTTATTTTAACAATATGGTACATTTATATCGAAATGATATTACGTCTGTTATTCTACGTTGGTTAGGAGGCTTGGGGTGTACAGATCGGTGTATGGGAGGGTTCGGGTAGCCTCACAACGGTTGAGAATGCTCAATAGGTATCGCATTTCTCGCATTGTGTGTCTGACCGAGTCAAAGCCAATTCTGAGCGTGTCGGAGAGAAGGGAGCTGATGACTCAGGAAATGAAGAGGCTGCCGAAGTGGAAGGAAACTCGGAAAAATAAAGGGGGGCAAAAAAAAAGAAAAGAAAAAAAACACCAGCTCGAGTGCCCCTCTCGCACTTTGCTGCCTCTGCCGTGATGGAGGGTGATTTCGTCGAAAGAGGAAAACAATCCCAAAGAAGGTAGCAAAGGCCTGATAACGAGATTTCCATAGAAGTAACCCGAAGGGAGCCCTCAAAAACCTGGATGGCTCTCCAAGGCCTTCCACGGAGTCCAAGGCGCTGGAGGAAACTTTTATTGTTAACGCGTGAGATGGCGGGGGGGGGGGGGGGGGATGTCTGTGCGAAATTTAGGACCAATGAGATCGAATCGGACGGAACGATCCCCGGGAGGGCCCAAACTTTAATTAACTTGTTGATTCGGATTCGGGGAAATTGATTTCTGTTGGAACAGAAAGAGCTTGTTATAACTTGCTAGAAGGGAAGACCTTGTGTGCGTAGGAGCTACGGGTCATCTTAGTTGGTGGTGCAGCCAATTTCTTATGCGAACGGAATTTTTTGACAGATACTCGTACAAACATTCACAAGGCTTGTCACAGATCCCCCGGAGGAATCGGTCGTCACTAGCAAGGCGAGTACTGGAGGCGAGCGGTTCCGATGTAAGAACATAATCGGACCAACAAGAGATACTATACTTATACTACTATATTTTATATTACTACTATACTTATTATATTACTATACTACTATACTACTACTATATTTATACAATATACTATATTTATACCACTACTAAGTACTACTAAGTTACTATATTTATATTATGATGTCGTCTATATTATACATTTGAATATTGATATAATAATGTTGAGCAATGGGGATGGGTTCAGGATGCGCTAAAGAGGACTTACGACAAAACTTCTTAAAAATGCACGACTTACAATTAGGACCTATAGCATTAGTGTAGATATTATCTTCATAAATTCACTATAAGACATTGTCAATAGTCGCAAATATTATTGCATGGAAAAGTATGGGGACAAAATCGAGTTTTAGGCAGTCAAAAATTGCTTTTAATTAGCAAAACGCTGCCAATGATTACACAACGGTTTATTTTAACATGGATATGTTTTTGCCCTGGGGGGTCATTCTAAAATTTGCGACCGAAAAAAATGCAACGCTGCAACCGATAAACAATTTGGAGATGTGCGTGTGTAGTTACCGACAATACCCAGCGAAACAATAATGAAATGAGCACAAACCATTTTATTGAACGAATTGGAAGGTAGCGATTGGAAGGTAGCACCTAAAAATGTGCCTTCTAATAATGAAATAATGATGATGATGATGTTGGAATTTGTTAGATCCGAATAGTGGTCGTCTACGTGAACGTTCTTACTAGAAGGTTCGTCAGGTGCACACTACTTGTGCAGCTATATACATAAAGTAAGTACCTAGTGAATGTCAGTTAGAATGTCGTCCACTGAACGCTCAAGACGTCTGCGTCAGCGTCGACGAGAAGAACAGGAGCGCGAGGAATTTAATCAATTCAAAAATTTATATCATTTTTCCACTTCATGGAAAAACATTGAAAAGTGGATGTGAAAATACAGCGCCCAAAAACATATCCATGATTCAATGTTTTTCCATGAAGTGGAAAAATTTCTTTATAATAATCAAGGTCTTATAGTCATACAGGTATTACAGTACGACTATAAGAACGAATGCCAACTAGTTGTCGATAGGTACCTACTTGTTTAACTGTAGAGATGCCCCGTCTGCGTGGATCACTGTTTTCTGTGGTCAATACCTACCCTCGTGCTCCTCCGAGGAAAGTCGTACATCGTACTGGAGCCAGGCAGGCAATCTTAGTTTCATAAATATGCGGTGGAATCAAGAATTCTATCGTTAATAAATTATTTGTTGTTATTCATGAATCTTAACCTTTGTCAAGTTACGAAAGCACCTATCAACAAAATCCAAAAGAGCCATCGTTCTACAAATGAAATAATATCACAGATTAACAACTCGACTTCATACAGCCATCCGTGATCATAATCAGGTGCTCCCTAGCGATGATATCTGGGCCTGAATTATACCGTTTGATTCCCAAACATGGTGACGAAGCTTTTCGGTGGAAACGAACGGCTGGTCGTACAATGCTCGGGGTGGTCTCAAAAAATTGTTTAGCTCAAGATCAATTTAAAAACTAAAAAAAAACATAACTTTCAATGAAAGTTTTTGAGGTACGGCGTTTATTGTTTCCCTTATGCTTCATGAATAACTACAAATAATTATTAATGATTGAATTAGTGTATCCCGCGCATTTGTATGAAACTTTAATTCCCGACCGGCTCCAGTACCTACTCCATTTACGGCTTTCCTGGAGGGAGCTCGAGGGTATTGACCACAGAAAACAGTGATCTACGCAGAAGGGGCATGTATACGGGTAAATAATAAACCGTTGCGTAATAATTTGCAGCGTGTTTTGTTGCATTTTTGGATTCTACATACTTGAAACGTAAAACATCAATTTTGAGGGGGTTAAGCTTTTTTCTCATGCTCGATTCCAAAGGTCCATTATTGAAAATAATAAACCAAAAGTCATAAACTTCGAAACTGGCAATGTCTGGCCATTTGGTTTGACTTCTGACTTTGGTCTGTACTTCGGTTTGTTATGTTCGTTAAATTAAACCTAAATAGTCTTCAATTCCCTTTCAACCGAATCCGAATACTCTAACAACGGGATCAACAAGGGTTATTGATTCCGTGAGGTGGGCTCAGCCCTTCACGCGGGACCATAGATAATACGTTTCGGAAGGGGCAATCGTACGCTGAAGAGCACTCAGAGTAATGGACGGCTGACTCATTTCAATGGCTCTTCCGCTCGTCAACGAATGGTCGATATTCCTCAAGCCTTGAAGTCCTCCATGTTTACTCAACAGCGTCACCTTCCAAGAGCACTGGAGGACTTTTCCGTAACGTCCAGGTTGCCACCCGGTTGCCAGCTATAGGAATGAGAGCATTTATCAGGACAGACCCACACAAAAGGGTCCCGAGAGCAGAAAGTAGGGAAATTGGTTTTTTAACGGTTCCTGGAGAAAGGCTATACGGCACTTACAGCCCCAATAAGGATATCAATAGGGCGATTGACTGGAAAGGAACTGCGGATCATCAGCAGCCTCCTCAGCAATTGGCACAGGAGCGCAGTTAAATCACTTAAATGCTGAGGAGCTCCTGGGATACCTGCGGTGGTCCGTGTCCATGAAATTTGCTGTCATCTCCAATTCTTCCCTTAGCAGCTTATTCTCGAGGTTTGCGAACTTGAAGTACTTATATTTCCTCCAACTCCTCATCCGCGTTATCATCACCCAACATGAGGAACATGAATCATCTTCCTTCACTTTTTTTGTGGTATCCTTCCTGCATCAGATAAGGTTCTACATACTATTGTGCCGAATTTCATCTCGCCCAGGAGTCAGCAGATACATATAGACAGCGCCTAAATAAAGGCCACGTGTGACCCTCGACTACACTTCGAACCTCTCTCCATTGAAATTACAGAAAACAACGACGTTAAAATGTGCAAGTATGGGTTGCTCTTACGTTGGGCGCCATATTGGGAGGGAAATATAGCAACCAATCAATAAAAATATCTCTCCAGGTTTAGTTGGGCATTCATCAGCTGAAGGCCCATTGGCGACTCCGCAAGAAGTAGCCACAATATCGTCTGCAAACACTGGACCTAACCTGATTTTGACCTCCACCCGAACTCCAATGATTCAAATAATACTATGTTATGAGGAGGGCAAGGTAGGACAAGTGAAGTACGATTCTTCCTCATTGAAAACCCAGACCATCCAATATCCAAACATGGCGTTTCTACCATGTTAATTCATGTTTCAATATTTCGATAGTTTGTAAATTACATTCAGACAACGATCGGTATGCCTCGGATCTTCATGGTACGTCAAGTTTTCATTGTGTTACGAACGAAAAAAGATCAGCAACGTAAGTTTTAAGCCACATCACACAAAGGCCGGAAAGGTGTTGGGTGTTTTAACCCTGCACGGTCCGTACTTCGCTGCCTCCACCCTTATTCGGAAAGGTCGATGGAGTGTGAGCAGATGTATGAGGGGGTTATCATAATGGAGAGGTTCATCTCGGGAGATTAGTCAAGCTCTGTAAAAGAGAGGGCTTCACTTGCAGCCTCTTCCCACCGCCGACGTGCCGGGATCTGGCACTTGTTCATTTAAGGGCTCATTTCTCATTTTTTATCCCACAGCCCTGACATTTACTTTCCACCCGCAGACCAACTCTGAGGGTATAAATTCTCAATTGTTGCGCTTGTAGCTCAAATGGACCCTCAAGGGTATAGGTAACTACTATTTTTATCACGAAGTTTTCTGTAGAACCTTCAACCAAAATCTCAAACCGAAATACAATACAAAAACTATTTACTGGCACCAGTAAAAAATGCATAATTTCTCAAAACATCAAAATAAACATTAGAGGTACCAACAAAAAACGAAAAAATCAGAAAAATCCTTTTAAAAAAACAGAAAACCCAAAACAGAAAACCCTAAAAAAACCTAACCCAAATCCTTAAAATAGTAATCAAAAATGCCCTTCCTCCTCCTCCACGAATACATGTATGCTTCTATAATCATTAGTCAATCAAACAACCGAACAAACCATCACCTAACCATTACGGATGTTTTTATGCTTAATATTTTTGTATTTCGAAGTGAAATATTTCTGTTCAGCGCTCCCCAAAAATATGCTTAATAAAGGTAGTATCATATACACCTTAATTACCTACTACCTACCTCTAAGTTTTCCTCAACACTTCCCCCAACTCCACTCGAGTTAGACAGACAGCTGTAGAGCGCCGGAATGGTCGGATAGCATAGGAAGTTATTGCAGTCACCAGTTATTGCACGAAAAATTATATGAATCCATGAGAATGATAGGGGCTACCTCGTCCTACTATGAATTACACAGTACCTACCATAATACTCGTAATTATGGAATTCGGTGACTCAGATTAATGTACTTAGCTGCATTTGTACTGTTACAGAATAGTTTTTATGTAAGCAGGTATCGAAATGTACATCATTGATGCTGGTTAAAGGGTTAAATAGGTACCAACTTAAGTAAATCACTTTATTTGTCAATAATGTAACACAGACTAGTAGTATTTGTTTCGCCCGAAAAAAAAAGGCAGAACTCCGCCTTCTCGACCCCTCGAACCCGGTAACACGAGTTTTGTTTACCCGTGTATATTATTACAACAAATCCATTTTCTAAATGTGTTGTCACCCTGTAGGACGGCACCATTCATCATTTAGCGTCGTCGGCTCTTCCATAAAACATGGGGAGGATTTTTCTTGTCGCCTTTCCCTTCACCTCTCATCCGAGAAAGGCCATGACTCCCATTGTTCCCGACGGCAGTTTCGAGGGCCTGAAGAACACCAAGGTCGAGGGTGGATCTATTTGTTGTGAAATTTCCATTCCTTTTCTTCATCGAGTCTTCCCTCCTTCCCTTCTTTCTAGTTGAATTACGTTCTTCGCGACAAAACATCCCCCGTCATCTTTATTTCTTCGAGTGCGGAATAAAACGAAATGAATGGGAGACACTCGACTTGGATGTTTCTGGGTTCTTGCGACTTTTTGTATCCTCGTTAAAAAATTATACCTAGTCATTATTTCATGAAGTCAGCAGTTTATTAATAACGACTCATTATCACTATACTTTTAAACAAAGCACCAAGTATTGTTAGTATTCTTCAGGAAAGTATTGTAATCATTAAATGTAGATTTGAGAGCCGCCCATGATATTTGTTGGCTTATCAAAAATAAGAAGCAACCTCGGAAGTCGCTATGGTGGGTTAGCGTGGGCAACTTATCTTGGCGAGCAAAATTCATAAATCTAGCGCCATGTGTCATGCTATTTACATTTCTTAACTGTATGTGCTAAGGAACACCTGCAGAACAAATTCTGATAGTCAACTGAGTATACCCTTCATTTCAAATTGTAAAAAAATTACCCCCAAAATCAGCCACTTCCGCGTTTGCGCCTCTGCGCCGCACAGTAGGGCAAAGCGGTTTAGAAAAATTAAGGTTCGCTCCCATACTTATAAGAAATTTTGCGCTGGTTATATCCATGCTCCTGGAGGAAGACGGTGCACACAAAAATAGCTTAATCCTGCATTTAGTATCGCAAAGCAATTTTCATATTTAAGAAAATCTGAAGACCATACAATTCTGCGGCTAATAAAACCAAATCAAGCTCCACAGCTATGTAACAAGCTCAAGTTTTCCGTGTTTGTGGTATCTGTTGTAAAAGGCGGTAAACTTGGTGAATTTGATGCCTTAAAATTTTCTGTACAGAATCTATTCTATATAGCTGGTTGATGGAAAAAATTAGAATTGTTGGGTTTTTTTTTTAGAAAATTGCGGCTAATGAGTTATTTAGGTATAAGAACATGGGGTATTTATAATTCATAATCAGCGAAAAATATCCTGCAAGTGAACTTTACGTTTGTCCGAAAATTTGTCATTTGGCCCCACAGTACGCCGTGGAACAGCTCCTTCGATTCGCCATGAATTTAAAATGATAATGGTCCAACAGCGAATAATGACAGTCCAACGAATAGAAAAAACTCAATGGATTCTTAAGAACCGAAATAAGTTGTTTATTACTTTTTGTTGGGCCACTGCTGGCGCACCGTGGTGCCGCCGTATAGCTAAAAACTATACTGGAAATTCAGCAGAGTAGGCCCTCAACACTTCAAGTCATGAAGCCACTCGGGAGGATGTAATACGCGGTGCAGGCAATAGCCGCTGAAGTCCACGTACAACCTCTCTATAAAGTTGCGCCGAAAAAATGTCACACTGACGTTATTTTGGGGGATGCCTTATTTGTCTGCGCAAACTCGAAGCAAACAGGAGGTAGGTAGTTGCCTTTCTATTCGTAAATAGTTCTTACTTCTTCGTTCTTAATTAAAGATGGTTTCAAAAGATCTTGTTTCGGTAAATTGGATTTTCGTTTCTGTGAACAAGACGAACACAGCACGCAATTTCAATCAACGCCCCATCATATTATTGCAATTTCTCCAACCTCTTTCTGTGTGTCATCTAATCAACTGAAACGCACTTCAGGAAACCCGTTAACAGGAAATATATGGCCCAGATACCCTGCAGGTCTGGTGGATCAGATAAAGCTGATTAACCTTCCCGCCCACGTTGTCACATCCGCGTTTGACTACGGCGAGGGCCGTTATCAGAAACGACAGCCGCACCAGGACTGAAACGCAGGGAGATAACGGGGTGAGCGACGCTTCGTGTAATTAGACTTAACGTTATTCATTAATGTTTGTTTTAATGTGCATAGATTAATAAATTTGTTGTTGCCAGAAGGGATTTACCCAACAGTGTGTTCAGCCCCCTCGGGGGAGAGGAATCGCGGAAGTCACCCTTGTTGCTACTTGAGCCAATCCCACGACACCTACCGATCCATTTGTACTTGGTTTTGTCATATTCGAACCAATTCTAGTCTCAGACCATATCTACACAGTAAATGGATGGTGCTCTATTTCGTTTTGAGGAGGAGGAACACGTAATTGCCCTTTTCAAATATTTACTGAAAAGTCTATGGCTCAGGGAGGTCTCAAGAAGTTTCCGCACATACGGGCTTTCGTGTTCTGAATAGTCAGTACATAAGTACTACCTGCCAAGTAGTACTTACTTGACGTTTACGATATGGTCGTTTACGATCGTGCCCAAGCCACCGCAGTCTTGCGCTCTTCACCATCCTCACAGTACCATGTCTTGCATACATCTCTCGCAGTTCCTTATATCCATTATGATAATGTCCTCCTATTTTCTGATGTAAAATCTGATTGAAATAAAAATTGTCCCAAATCGTCGGTACATTATGATAATGTAGAGTAACTATAAACGACGAAGCTAGAGAGAAAAATAAATACAATTTTCTATCGGTGACAATTTTTACTTCAATCAGATTTATATCAAAAATTAGGAGGACATTTTGAACGAAAATTGAGAGATATCATGAGCAGATACCATGTTAGGGGATACCGTAATATGAATTATTGTCATAATATACATCTCTAAGGGTCAGAAAAGGGTTCAACATAGGGAACAAGACTAGCTGAATTATGAGTAGGTACAGTCGTGATCCTCCCCAGGAAATACAGCACCCGCAGATACGAAGGGTCCGTCCAGGATATCCTTCGTATCTTCACACTTCGTGATTAGAAGCCGCTGTAATTCATCGTGTCCATGGAAGGTGGCGTTTCCTCTGTGGACCCCACATCAACCTTTCTCCACCCTCGCCACTAGGAGCGCCACAGTCGCTTCGTTACCTCCCATTGGTATGCTTATGAAGACACTGAGGAGGTTTTAGGGGAGCTCGTGTTTGGATAAAAGGCCTCTCTGGAGGGTCTTCATAAGTTGATTTGATCCCTTCAGTGAAAAACCGCACCACAACAATAGGTGATATAAACAGGGCCCTCCTCCTCTGCTCTATAAGCCCCGAACACTTGAAGTTTGTCGAAAGACCCGCCCGCAAGTCGGTGGTGGCTAAATCTCATTAAGTTTGATTATGAGGACGGAAACCTGAGGGGATGTGCATCTGTTGCCGTTTTCCTCCTTGTGATAACGCATTTAATTTAATATTGGAGGAAGAGGGCGAGGTGCTTGTTGTATTATGACACATGCTTGAATGCTTTTGTGCGCATGAATGTTGACTAAATAAAGGAGCTTGAATATTATTTGATCCGCTGAATCCAACGGCTTTATTCAAGAATACTTATTGGCTTTCCTGTAAAATCTGAATTTGAATCAAACATCGTCCCTGATATTTGTCGAAAAAATGGCGTTCGAGCGCCAACTTTCTTGAATTGACAAACTACCCCCCTCCCCTTCATTTTCCTCAATTCATAATGTGACATCCATACACCTACCGTGGATTTATTGGGAAATGGAAGTACTTAGCTACCTATTTGTCACAGTTCAGACATTTGACATGATTTCACAGTTTGAAAATCTTTACATAATTTCACCATAACGATTAATTTCCCATGACTCATAGATATGCTGAACGAAAAATTTGCATTATCAAGACAAACCGAATAAAAGTTATCTTCTCCTTTCTGCCAAATCTGTAAGGAAATCAGAAAAACCGTGGTCTTTACGCAAAACTGTTTTTAGTTTTTATTTTTAATTTAATTTTTTTAATTCAACAAAAACTTTATACAAAACATATCAAGAGTTTTAGAAAGTCTATATAACAGAAGTTCTAAACTCACAGCGGTTTATGAGCCTAAGGTCCGTGACCCATCCAGGCTCAGTTGCAGTTGACCCGTCCAGGCACTTCCGTCTGATAATACTTTTTGACAGAAAATAATTTGGAACACTTTTAAATTTATAAAACTAACAATGGGGTCCTCCCTTACAAGGACAACGATTTTTCCCAAATTATCTATAGCATGACTAGATAGATATATAATATATAATATATCTAGATTTAGGTTCACCAACGATACTACAACACAACACCTATTATGTATATAACTACTTGGCTTTTTATAAATGATAAGCCTTTAGTTAGGTATATCTATCTGTATACTACCCCTTTCTCTTCTAAATTTGATGACAGTTGGTCAGTGTTCAGGTGCCCACTTGTAATTTCGATGAAGAAGGCGTACGCGATGCAGCAGCGGATCATTGTTACACCAAACCAACAGGCCCACGCAAAGAAGACGACGAACTGCGATGTATTTCCCGAAATTTCAACCGAAAACGATAATTTAAATTCGAAATATACCAAAACCCATAAATGAGGTTGATAAACTAGTTAGGGATTTGTCGGTCGAAATTCAGTCGATCTTCACTTCCATCAGCTTGCTTTGGTTTATTATTCTGTGAATAATACACCTATGTATTCGATCAGCAAAAAATTTTTATAACACCCCCTAAAATTTTTTCTTTTACGTTTCAAGGAACGTAGACTCCGAAAATCCAATGTCCGCCCGCCGCACGCCGCGCCGTCCGCCGTACCATGCATAACTACTTCATTTTCGGTCTAAACAATTCGTTCTTTGGCACACAGGCTCACTAGTATCTATGATCAAACGTAATCTGAAAAAAAGCGTAATTCGTGTTTTTGGAGGCCAAAATTGGTGGGAACCATCAACAATAGCTATTCCAAAATTATTGCACGTGAAAGTAACAAGAAATTAACAGCCAAAATTTCTGTAGGTATGTCCAGTAGAATAATAAATCCATGTGACAAGGAATTTGCAGCGTTTTCTCAATCCAGTTAACGTCACATAACCCCAAAATGACGTTGGCCTTTCAACTTGTTAGGCCATTTAATAATAAATTCTTCTTCCAACTATTTGTTTTCAATTACTCGAAAGAAACGTCACGCTTTACTTATGCCAATTCGTCAGAACCTTCTAAATATTTATTCCTAAACAGCTTCCTCTCTTTTTTCCTCGCAATATTTACCTCTCTCCTCATCTAAGCCAGAACGCTATAAAAACGACGAAAGGTGTACAATTCATTCATTTTGTTTGGTTACTTAAAAAAAAAAGTTTCAGTTTGTCAATATTTGATATACCTACACTTTGAACTAAAAGAAACACCGATAGGAAAAGAAGTTTAATTCTTTCATGAACACAAATTGGAATGTTTTCATTTAATAAACTTTGTCCCTTATTCATTCTGTAGGAAACTGAGGTCGGTTCTACAGTGTGGCCATTAATATTCTATTGGGAGACATTATGTTGTCGTAATTACGCCTTGCGGGAAAAAGATAATACTTAGACGGGAGACCCTTCTTGTGTTCTGAATAATTCAAATGGTGAGGGTAACGGCTTCAAATATGGAAGGGAAAAATAAAATATGGGGAAGAAAGAGGTGAATATTTGATCCTATATCTTCCATTAGCGGCCGCCCATGCGGAGTTTCAAGAATAAAGTAACTTAAAACAATGCAAATGATTACATAACGGTCTATTATTTAGCTGTATTAATTTGAGGCCTCTTCTGCGTCGATCGCTGTTTTCTGTGGTCAGCACTTACCCCCATGCTTTCCCCAGGAAAGCCCTAAATCGAGTACCTACTGGCATTTACAGTTTCATAAATTCTATCACTAATTATTTGTTTTTACGCATAGTGGTCTTGTAGTCATTATAATGTTGAACGACAGTTCCTCCGTGTAGATTGGAGAAAAGCTTCGTAAAATATGATGAGAAATTACTCCAGATTTCGAGTTTGCGCATGCGCAGTGGTCATTCCAATTATCCGAACATTTTGAAATTCTTAGAGGACCATCTATAAGCTACATCACACCCCACCGAATTCGATCAAAATCGGGTGGTTGATTCGTGAGAAACTGAATAACTCGGTTTCTCGCCGCATGTGCAGTGGCCGTACCGATGATCCTGGGGTCCATCCCGGACGATCCTTGAGAATTTCAATAAAATCGGATTCCAATTGAAGAAATAAGGGCGGAAAAGATTTGCGGACACAGACACCGAAAAAAATTCGCTAAAAGTAACAAAATAACAATTATTTTAGTAGATAGGTAGGTACTTTTTTTGAGGTAGGTAAACTTTTTTTCCTTTTATTTTCTAATGAAAAATAATATTACGGAACAATCAACTCAATTTCATACAGCCATGCGTGATTATTATCAGCTGTTCCCTAGCAATGGATCCGGGATGGATGTATACCGTATCAGCCTGGATGTATACCGTCAACACTCATGTTGACGGAGTTTTTCGGGGACTACACCGAAGAACGGCTGACTCACCTAAAATGCTCCGGGTGGCCCCAAAAATCCTCAAGTTGGGAATCAATAAAGTTTTCGAGCTTAACTATAGTTTAAATGGGACCTACACAATTTCATTCATTTATTTTGGTTCATGGTAACTAAGAAGAAAAAAACGCTGCAAATCCCTGCACAACGGTTTATTATTTTGTATAGAATACCCTTCTGTTACAGATCACAGCTCTCTGTATAGATAACCCTTCTATATAATATGATATGTACTATTCTATTATATACATATTATGTAGATCGCAGACCCTCCGTAGGTTAGTACCTAACCCCGTACTCGTTACTAGGTACCTACCTAAATCACGAGTTAAATGTTGCTAAAATAATTCTGCCGATGACAAACAGTACCTAACAAAAAGAAACACACATAATGAAGTTCTGAAAAGAAATTGTTGATGAGGAGTGAAAAAAGTTGCAAAAGTACCTACCAACAAACTCCAGCCCCTTCTACGTAGATGGTATACTGAACCGTTGTGTAATAATTTACCGTTGAGTAATGATTTACCGTAGTAATAATTTACCCATCAATAATACTTCAACGTTTGTTCAAGTTTCACTACCTACCAACAAACTCCAAAAGAGCCATCATTTTTCAAATTAAATAATATCACAGAACAACCAACTCGACTTCATACTCCGCCAATATAATCAGGTGATCCCTACCAATGATTGGCCGTATTCACAAATTCCTATTGTGGGCGCGTCTCTGGTTACGAGATTTGGTTTGAATTGTATACAATTTCATTCACACTGGAGTCGAAAATGCCTGTCGGTGCAAACTTCGGGGCCTTACTGTGAACGAACGGCTGGACGTACGATGCTCCGGATGGTCTTAAAAAACTCGCAAGTTCAAGAACTATTTAAAACCGTAAAAATATTTACGTAAAAAAATGGTATAGGCGTTTTGAAAATTTCAACCCCTATTTTGAACCCCTTAGAGATGACTCACAGTAACGTCGAGCTTCGAGGACCAACTAGACGCCGAACGGAACCTATAACCCGAATTTCATCAATTTTTTTTCATGGTAACTAAGAAAAGTGGCCCGTACGGCGTACGGCGTACGGCGGACAGACAGAAATATTTTTATTGCAGTTTTGGATTCTACATACCTTGAAACGTAAACCATCAAATTTTGAGGGGGGGTAAGAATTTTTTTTTTCATGCTCGATTCCAATGGTTCATTATTGAAAATAATAAACCAAAAAGTACGACGTACGGCGGATGGGCAGACATTTTTGCGCTCTATTTTCGGCGTTAGCTTGGCGAATGTTTTTGGTACTGTGATTTTCGTTACCTACGTCAGGTTTGAAAATGCTACGATTTACGTTATTTATGAAATGCTGCACTCGTTGAGTGTTATGCAAATGCTACGCTCGTTATTTATGTGTGGTACCAGTCAGTTTGAACGTGGCAAACCAGTGGCTCCGTTACCAGGAGTAGCCTGGATTTGGATATGGACCAGATTTAATGTAACTGAAACATTTGAAGTCGTAGTGCCAAAATTATCTGTTTTAGGATATAATATATATGTGCGGTCATAGACCGCCAAGTGAGGTGAACGCTGCGTCGCATCGTTAGTGAGTAGGAGAGGAATAATTTCTTATTAGCTTCAATGCTGGCGCTCACCCAGTAGTAACAAAGAGTCCACATGTCAAATTTCAGTAACATCGGTCAAAAAGGACAGAAATTAGAAGATAAGTATGTGTGCACGTACGTAATTGTAAGAGTATGCAACATGCTAATACAGGATTGTGTGCTAACAAATCGTATATTAACATACTTATACTGTGTACATTATTATTATTCCGGAGGTGGAATGATTATTCGAGGTATTTCCGAATGATATTGTGATATATATGACAAAGGAAGGTTTGTAGGAAAATTTGAACCGAGTTATGATTAGTGTGAGAGTGAAAACTTAAGTGATACGTGATGACAGGCCTGTGATGCTTTCAAAAGTTAGAGAAATGAAAGCGAGCACCCTCTCCGTTATCAGCGGAACTCCAAGCAATCTACATTAGCTGCCCTGCCACTACGAACAAATCATAACAAATGACTCCTCTTCCTCATGATTCTATCTCCTTTCAGTCATTATGTAATGAGAAATGCTGTCAAATTAGTCAACCATTTGTCCGAAAAAGGATTCCAAGTATGGGAAGGGGGCCACGCCCTTTGAAACGTCTGATGTCATTAATTCGAGGCGCGTCGGCATTGGCAGTTAGATTGGTCGATGGTATCCAAGCCGACGAGTAGAATCGTTTGTTATTACCATATTATGCAGGAAGTTATATAGATCTAGGAAACGATATGTAACGACGACATACCGAGGAGTTTTTACGATAGCGCTCGATAAGTCGCATAATTTTACCAATTCCTTACGAATCAAGTTTTTAAGACGGGTAGGTACCTGACGTGAATAAAAACTTCGATTAGAGCATTGCACTTATCCAAAATCCACTGCACCTCTGCAATGATGTAACGAAATAAATAAATAAATATCTGATAAACTAAACAAGGAACTCGACAACTGAACGGATAATCATGAAATCACTTAGTTTATTCTACTATGCTCTTTACTTAAAAACGCTACAAATTATTACACAACGGTTTATTATTTAACTTTATAGATGCCCCTGCTGCGTAGATCACTCTTTTCTGTTGTAAATACCCCTACCCTCGTGCTCCCCCCAGGAAAGCCCTAAATCGACTACTGAAGCCGGCCAGGGAATTATAGTTCCGTAACTAATATGTGGTAGATTCAAGAATTCTATAGTTACTTATTTGTCGTTATTCATTAAGCATAGCGTTACTTGTTCCAAGTTACAAAACTAGGAAACTACCAACAAAACCAAAAATAACAATCATTATTTAAATGGAATAACACCACGGAACAACTAATTCGATGTCATACAGCCATGCATCACTATAATCAGGTGTTCCCTAGCAATGATATATTATCTGGGCTGGATGTATGCGGTTTCATTCACGACCATGTTGACAGAGCCTTTTGGTGCAAATTTCAGAGCTTTCATGGCCTTACTATGAAGGAACGGCTAGATGGATAAGGCTCCGGGTCGCCTAAAAAAATCCATGAAATTTTGAGGGGGTATTATTATTATTATTTTATTTTTTCCATGCTCGATTCCAAAGGTTCATTATTGAACATAATAAGCCAAAAAAGAGGATTCACCAACTGCTTTTGATCTCTGATTAGTATTCTGCTACTCTGAACGATTCATCTGTGTATCCCAATTATGGTTTTTACCAATCTCCTACGATGAGTCCCAAAACCGGTGGCCGATACGGCCATCACCCAACCCTAAACTTATGCTTTTCAGACGTTGACTCCAGGCGTGTCCAAGCTGTTCTGAGTGATCTCCTCCTTACGCTACATTTCAAAATTGTACATTCTTACCATCGTTCAGCTGAGTTAACATCACTGTTTTCATTCAAAAAACATGCCTACAGAAATTTCGGCTGTTGATTTATTGTTTCTTTCATGTACAATAACTGAAATACCTATTTTTGATGGTTTCCACAAATTTTGGCCCCCAAAAACTCGTTATTAGGCTTCTATTTCTGACAAAAATTATCTTGGATTATTGATAGTGCCATTTTAATTGTCTTGAGCCACCTATTAATTAATACTACTTCTAGTGTTGTTAAAATCTGGAAAATTTATTGTCTCCAGGTTTTTGAATCATAAAAAAAATGAATTTTGGGAGCTGAAACTTTGTTAGAACCTCAATTTTTCATTCGTTGGTCAAAATCAACTTCATATTGGCCCAAATGGAGGCCGTGTGCGAAAGAACGAC
The DNA here is from genome assembly GCA_954871275.1 of Leptopterna dolabrata. NCBI lineage: Eukaryota > Metazoa > Arthropoda > Insecta > Hemiptera > Miridae > Leptopterna > Leptopterna dolabrata. The sequence continues at coordinate 17,750,702 of OX940986.1, read as the reverse complement.
GATTTTTGACAAAATTATAAGGTAAATTTAAGGCTGAAGGTTTGTTAGAACCTCAATTCTTCGCTCGTTGGTCAAAATCGACTTCATATTTGGCCTCCTTGTCCTGAAAATAAAACGTGGAAAACGATGCATCACAAGCTCATGTTACTAAAACACCAAAACCCCCTATTTTTACACCCATTTTTCACTCATAACACCGTTGGGTATAATCCGATTGGGCTGCAATGTTTCGGCACTCTACTAGGGCACAAACGGAGCCTGCATCCGAATGAACGAATTTTTCAAACCGAAAATAAAGGTTTGTGGATGATGTGGCGTACGGCGCGGCGGTCATTGCATTTTCGGAATATACACCCGTTGAAACGTATAAGAAAAAACTTTGAGTGGGTGTTCACAAAATTTTTTACTGAGCGAGTGCATAGGTGTATTGTTCCCAGAATAATAAACCAAAGGGCAAATCCGTTAGGCATATCGAACCGCTTCCTTTTTCAATTTACAGGCTGATCAACTCTGGATCGTCTTCTTGGACCAACGAACGTATAATAGGCTCCCTACACTCGCCGTAACGGGGCGTACCTTTCTGCAGAACCTATGAACCTCGTGTGGTATGCCATCAAACCACTGAAAATTAGCAGTTACCTAAATTCAATCTTAATTAATGGAATTCTGGTTTATAATCCAACGAAACTGTGGAGCTGCACTCAGCATACATACAGTAGGTACCGCTTATTGTAATAGTATTGGGACCAGCTCGAAATCATAACAATAATAAACCTATAACAGAAGCGAATGAGGGGTTCAAGGGCTGAATGATGAACTACATGCAGTATATTTATGTACATAAATATTGAGAAATGCCTAAAAGAGCATTTCTAGGCTTTTATCTGGCTGACGCTACCCAATGCGTCGAATTTTTCAGCCAAACAAATAGCAACGTTTAGATTTAGACATTTTTCGACAAAGTTCTCCACACGGCACAGGAGCAATATTGATACCGAGCATGTAGGCTGCCAACCACTTGAACAAACAACGGGAAACAATCGACAGTTCGTTGTACTCAGGGCGATATCCCATAACACTAAACAATGAACAAGTGCATTCTTTATGGGGCCGATCGGTTCCAGAACCGATATAACAATAGGCGTATTATAACATTAAGCGCGATCACAATAAGTGGTACCTACTGTACAATCACACTCTAAAATCCAGTAAGTTTCAAGCAATCATCTATCGTAATTGTATCATTGCTCGCCGAAGCATATTCGTCGTAGTCGAAAAGTATGTGTAATATTAATAGAAGAGTTGAGAATGTATCGCTGAGTGAGTTATTTTCACAATCAAGACTCACTTGAAAATGAATGAGATAGATAAATCGTGGGTTTTAACGCAATAGGGTACCGGGGAAACGGATATGGAAATATAGTTTACGTAGAATATTCCATGCGGAACCTACCAAAATGAAACCGCGAGAATTGAAACAACTTCTAGACCTCGACTGTTATGAAAAAATCAACCGAAAATTGAAGCAATCATTTTAGACACGACCGATACACTTGATAATCCATGACGGCCTGGTATTCGGCGTTCTTTTCATAGACGCGAAAGTGACAAACGACCAAGCCTTTGAGGACAAATTAACTGTGAATACTTTAGGGACTCGTCGGCCCTCACTATTTTTGGTATATTCTGTCAGGTTGTTATCCATCCGCAACTAAAAGTTTGATGGTCTCGGATTGGCTTTGGAAAATTGGAACGTGAAGGTTGGTGGTGTTTTGTCTAATAACGACTGCTATTCGATTTCTTACAAGCTCATCCTTGGGAATGTGAAAGGCGCAACGTTCAGCCATCAAATTCAATTCACTGAGAAAATGTGAAAAACTCTACCCCTGATACAGAGTTTTTGAACTAAACTTAGCAAGTTCGCAATATCACATTGCTTTTTGATTTATTATTTTCAACACTGAACGTGTGGAACATTTTTTTAACCCCCCCCCCCCCCCACGATTTGATGTTTTCTGTTTCAAGGTACGTAAAATCCGAAAATGGAATAAAAACGCGGCAAATTATTACACAAAGGTTTATTATTTAACTGTATAGATCACTGATCACCGATCACACATTTCTGAGGTCAATAAGTACCTACTCTTGTGCCCCCCCCCCCCCCCCACCAATCATCCCTAAATCGAGTACTTGAGCCGGCCGTGCAATGAGTTTCCTAAATAATAATTATCATCATGAAACAGTTGTTATTCATGAATAACAGCTCCGAATATTGATGTAATTACCGAGCGGCTCCAGTAAGAGGCTCTGAAAAAGCGGCATTTATACAGGTAAATAATAAACCTTTACGTAATGATTTGCAGCGTTATCTATGAAAGCGTTATCAAAAGCGGCCTTCACAGCTTCATACGTGTCAAAATAGCCTGCATCCTCTCCCATACAGTTAATTGAAGAAATTGACTTTTCCTTGGAGTTTCTTGTCCAATCCTGATGCCTCCGGTAGGTACCATTCGAATTTCTCTGGCCATTTCTCTCACTTTTCTGGAAGTCGAAGGACGCTGAAGGCTGGGTCAATACCGAGGATCAGCACTGGGCTAACGGCGTTCATTCGTCGTCCTCATTCCGCTCATTTTTACGCTTATCTCTCTATGACCCATATCGGACTCCAAGTAATTCGATAGAATACAATTTCAACACAATTATAACCGAAACAGAATGAACGACTGTGGCACAATCAATTTCAACGACGTGAAATATTTTATAACATGTTGTCGTACGCTGATGCCACTACAGACCTCAGTTCAAGAACTATAAAGGAATTATCACAGATAATGAAATGAACTGCCGGCAAGTATCCGAAGACCTAAAACCGAATGATAGCATCTATTTTCAATACATGTGTTCCGTTTTATGACCCATACAAGGTACTGTACTTAGAAGTTCTCCATCGATAACATTGATAGGTATGAAAACCTTTATTGGAGAAGAATCAACAACTTCGGAAGCTCGGGTATTGCTTGTTTCTCCTTGTTATGTGGTGAGAAATTAACTGGCAGTTGTTGCTAGTTATTTACTCCTATTCCCCATAGAGTGGATGGGATGAGGTTTTGGCTGTAGCAATTTACATCTATTTTACCGCAAATACCACTTAAACCCCTTAATGAAGGGCGTTTCTTCTTACAACTACAGTCGACCATAAGCCACGAAGAAGGGCCCCGACAGGGCCGGGCAATGCACCAGGTTTACCACTCGATTGCCCTGAGTTAATGACTTGTCTGTAATGATGCAACTTTTTGTCGTTAGCTCTGCTCCCTCTATCTCTCTCGCTCTCGCTCACTCCGTATCTCTCTTCTCTCCCTTTTGTTTCGTTATCTTCTTCATTCTCGACTGCCCCCACCAAGGCTTTAATGAAAACCGCTAGATTACTAACCGCGTTCCGCCCTCCCTGCGGCCTCCCTCCGTGGAGCGATCTTCACGCCGATTGAGCACTTCAATTTCGAACGAATGATCAGGCCGGGCTTTATTAAAACGTCGGTATCGGAGACTCTTCTGTCGGGGGGAAATATTGACGAATCCCTCCTAAAACCCAGGATGTCGGATTGAAACACCATGATCCTGAACACAGTTCATAAAATTATTAAAACGAAGCTAGTACGGGGAAATGTAAAATACATTGTTCTATCAATGCCGCATCTCCTTAAATCCAAAATTTTCCAACTATGTGACTTTTTTCTATTTTTTGAAGATTTTACCAATTTTCGATCTCTACAGCTCAAATTTGAAGGAAAAAATATCGAGGTATTTGTAGCCACAGGTTCTTAGTGAACCACATTTACAGCCACATTTACAGGTTCTTCGTGACTTTTGACCCCAAACTTGATCCATGTTCTTGGAAAACAATTATTACCTACTGAAGGTTTTTTTCCCCTATTTCGATTCACCATTCTACGTATTGTGGTATTATTGTGGTTTTTACACCAATTGATTGATGCCTAATTATTTATTGTATAGTATTTGTACGCAAAGATTGAGATATTTTTTCTCCAAGATTGAGATACGAGTAACTACTGCTGCAGATCGGTCTTGCATGGTGTTCCGCAACGAGTAAGTCACGGCGCTACGAAGGCAGCAATGCTTCATGCAACGTCTGAAGCAATGAATGGAGAAACTAGGGACGCAATAAAATTCAAAATAAGACCAACGAATGATTGTGACCCGAGTGAACAAAAAACTAACCATGGACATACACCATACTTTATTGGAATCACATCATCCCAGCATTGGTGGCCCGCAGTCTAAAAGCTTCCTTCAACACTTCGAGCTCGCAGCTCATGTCTTTCATCTGCTGATCTAAGCAGCAAATGGATTCCTGAAGCTCGATCACCTTCAGGTTCGTGCACTTCACAGTTCGGCTCAAATAGGCGATCGCTCTCTCGGTGATTTTGTCACTCTTACCCGAGGATTCCCCTTTTTGGTTGGGTTCTCCACGGTTTTTGGCCGTCTTCGGCGGACTCTGCGGTGGCTTCTGCCTGCTCGGGGAAGAAGATCGAGATCGTCTGTCAGAAGGACGTTGAGTGTTTATCGACCTGATGTAGTGGTAGTCGTCGGTTCCCTGTGTCTCGAACGAAGGTTCGTCCGAGAAACGGATGTTCTCGAACAGATCTTCACAGCTTTCGTCCGTTTCGGTTTCTCCTTTAAACAGCTTGGCGTACCGGGCCTGTTCTTGGGCACGACGTGATTTTTTTGAGCGTTTCTTCGGTTCATCTGAAAACCAATCCCTAATAACTGAACTTTGTGCATTACTGTGGACACGGTTACGTCGACCTAATAATAGTTGAACAGTTTGTTTGCAGAACTCGATTCGCCTCTGACTGATTTACAAAGTACCACAAAAAATCGGTGGAAAATCTCAGTCTAGGCATTGCAAATCATCTTCCCCCCTCCCGTTTTCACCTACGAGTGAGGAATTTGAAACAATTTTTTTCACATCCAGGCTGACTACACTAACCAAAGAAAGTACCAACTCCTACCTAGTAGTTTTCTAACGTTTGCCGCATCGCAACTGATTTGCTACAAGAACCATGAAAATTAGTTGCGAATTGCATATCAGGTTGATCACAATAGGTTGGTTCTTTAAGAGGTCAATGAGCGAAAGTTGATTGAAACGGACTCCATTGTGATCAGCCTCACTGAGGTTATTCAGCCTTAGTCTTACCGAGGTTGTTCAGCCTCCTTTCCAAATCGTTTTTCTTCGTCCAAAAGTAAACTGCCGCACCAACGGGGATTAGGAGGAGGAGAAAAGGGATCAGCCAACGCCGACCGCAACACTCGCACTCGCGCCGCACGGCATTTGCGACTTCTTGAGACCCGGATTTTGCCACTTCTTTGGATTCTTCAATTTTGGATAATCTCCCCTGCGTCAAGGGGAGCTACATTTAATTATAACCGTGGAATCCGCTATGACTCTACACGACGTGAAACCTATCTTTCACTGAATTCAACTATTTTGAATGTTTGGATTTTTCGAAAATACAAAGATATGTTTCCATGTAAAACTTCCCATAATAAATAATGGAATTACATTTTTTTCGAGTAATGCGTGAAAGAAACTCGAGTTTCTGCCGATATCAAGGTTGGAATTTAGCTACAATGATACTATTATAATAGTGATCCCAAATACTGTTCTTTTATGAAAAAAATCATAAAAAACTAGCAGTTTTGGATGATTTTAAATACAAAGACGCCTGCAATTTTATGGAGGATACTACTTATAGCTTACTCTTTCGTGTCGCTGAGATTTCACGTACCTATGTGAGGAAAAAAGTTAGAGTTCAATTCCAATTATATTCCTATGACCCATCAAACCCACACCTACACTTGAAATTTCATCACATTTAAATGAAATTTTTAGTTACAGTTATTCGCGTACAGATTTGCGGACACACAGACAGACACGTGATCAGAACGGTCTAAAACGCAGAACGCGAGTGGATGTTCTGATTTTTGATGACAAATATTTCTCTCTCACCAAAAGTGATCACAAAGCTACCTCGGTAGGTTAGAAAGCAAATGCTCACAAAAAGTAAACTGGGGAATTAATAGGTTCAAGGAGTTTTATAGTAAGACGGAAAAAACGTCCGAATTATTTTTGTAGGTAACATAAAATTAGCTCATTTTTTTCGTTCCGTTGATGATTGAAAATCAAATCCATTGTTACGATGAGGTGTACTGATGATTGTGTATTATAGGTAACATAAGAACTCTCAGCTGAATTTTTCATTCTATACAAGCTTGGCAAAACCCAAATGCGTTGAGTTTAATTTCCTGCTATGTACCATTTACAAGTGATTTTATCGAACGAAATGCGGATAACGTAGATGAGGTAAATATTAATGATCCCTTAGCCTACGTATCTATATTATTTATTTTGTGATCAGCATGAAACGTCTTATACCTAAGTCCTCAATGTTTAGCAGGAAAGGCTGCTCACGTAATAGGATAATCGCACACAAATCGATTCTCTGTCAATTACTGTGCGTCTTTCGAGATCAATACAATCGTTGTGGGAGCAACATCCATCACCCCGACTGAACCTACCCTAAAAACACATGCATACTCAATGTACCTACTGTACCCCTTTCTAATGGAATTACGTGGCAAGGAGTTTCACCACCATGTGAAATAATAGACGTACACAAACGATATTCGCGTTTTTGCGGTTTCTGCATTTGCCTTTCGATAGTGTAAGATATAAGCGCTTCGACTATAGGTGAATTAATTTAGATAACATAACTGCAGATTATGAATAGATAAAAGCGCATAGCTATATTCTTTCCATTTGTTATGAATTAATTTGGCATGAATTATTCTTTCCATTTGTTATTAACATTTTTTCTTTTGTTATGAATTTTAATAGTTGCTGTTAGGAGTTTTATAGTAAATATGTAACTTACCTATATATACCAAGAACCGGCATGACAAATAAACTGAACTCCAAATTCATAGAGTTTCATTGTGTACAAATTCGCGGCTTGTAGGTATAATGCAATTCAACAAAGATAATTAGACGGGAGTTTTTTCATTTGATGAAAATTCATCCAAGATAATAGAAGCGTTCCTCAATTACTTTTCATCCCCGCTGCCAATTCGCAATTTATTAATTCTCGAATAAAAGTCGAGTTTTACACATTAATTATTAAAGTTCTAAATTGCGGGGCCTGACTCTCATTTTCTCTGAATCGCCCTGTTGAATCCAACCCAAATGCCACCCTCTGGAACTCAAAGGGTTAAAATTGATGGGGAGGATATTAATTACCATTCACTTTAAGGCTAAAGCAAATATTGTTTTCTTGAGCTCCCTTTCCCTTTACCTCATTCTCCCTCGAGAAATACTTTAACTTTAATCTCTCCTTTTCCGGAAAAAGCATTTATCAGATGTAATTAAGTGTTAGCTATTGTCGAAGTTATTTCAAGTGGACGATATCCCTCTTTCTCCCCGAACTCCGCTTCATAGTTGGCTTTCACCTAAGTGAGAAGGGCCCCCGTTGTTAATTTACATAGAATCGCAGAAGGAGCCATTTCCTTCAGCAGAAGTACGGTGAAGTTTAAATTGGATTTCTTTTATAAAAGGGAAATGACGTCACGTTTAATCCCTCTTCATCGTCTCAAACGCGCTTTGGTCGGTGCCAAACGAAAAATGACAGCTTTCTCGAAAAACCGGTAGAATTGAAGAGGCGAGCACAATGGGGGAAAGTAATTTTCGAGGGAATACAGTATCGAGGGTTGTTTATTTTGAAGAGCTCCCGATTCGTCACACGCCGGAACAGAACGTGGATCGATCAGTTTTGTTCTCGAATTATTAAAATGAAGAAGTCTGTGGTTATAGTGGATTTGGCGGGAATATGAATAAGCCGGAGGAATAACGCACAGACCTCGTTTTTTCCACCAAGTGAAAATATTTTAAAAGGTCACGCAGTAGGCAATTATTTGGTAATTACGCCGTTCTCGTGGGGTAATAGGCACTAATAGGGTATAGGAAAGAAGAGAAGCCCGAGGAGAAGAAAGAAGAGAAACACATGAATTCTAAAATAAGGCACTTGATTCTTAAAATAATTTGTTTGGCCCATCACTGATGAACATACGTTCCAAATGTAAGGAACAAACAAACTTTTCTTGGTTATCTTTAAAAAAAAAGTCTTCCCAAATTCAATAAAAAAAACTGTTCATCCATTATGGGATATCAGTCTATTGGAGATTCATCTGCTATTGGAGATAACTCCACTAGTACCACTAATGAATTTCTTCATCTTCTAACAATAGGTAATATTTATATCGACCCTTCGGGTACGATGTTCCGTTCATGGATGAACATAGAACTCACGAAACTGGTACATCTATAGGATGGTGGTGGCTAGGGATAGACCTCAATATTTCTCAATATTTGTTGTTCCGTGATATTATTTCCTTTGGGGAAAAAAATGGTATTTTGGTTTTCTTTTCCTCTTTGTTCATAAGTTCGTTGTTCTCGGCCAATCATCCAAATTTTACTTCGGCGCTTGTGGCATTTACTCGATTTCTGGCTTTCTTGGCGAAGCCCGAGGGTAGGTACGAACTAAATCACTCGCGACGAAATCGTGGAAACCCATTTCAAAGAAAAACGGAGTTATTGAAAAATAGTCTATTTCCACTAATAAACGAAACGCAAAACACTGTTATAACGGTTTCGGTGATCAAACCATCGTCAGTAACACACAATAACTGAAGGCATGTTGGAGAGGAGACCTTATATATAGTCACAAAGTGAAATGTGGTCGATTGGGATTGGTTGTGAAAAAAAATGGTGAAGGGAACAGAGGGAGGGTGGTCGAATCTGATTGGTTGTGAAGAAGAATGGTGAAGGGAACAAAGGAAGGGGGTCGATTCTGATTGGCCCAGGAAGAGAATGCCAAAAAGTGAAAGGAACATGAGGTGATAGGGAGGTGAAGAGTGGTGGGGAAGAGGGGGAAGAGGGGATGGTGGGGAACAGTGTTTTGCGTTTTTCGTGTATTAGTGGAAATAGACTATTTTTCAATAACTCCGTTTTTCTCCGAGGGTAGGTATTGACTACAGAAAATCGCAGGGATCTACGCAGAAAGGGAATTTATACAGGGAAATAATAAACCGTTGTGTAATAATTATCAATAATCAAATTTAATTCAACAACAAAATCTCATTAACAACTTATCAATCAAATTTTGAGGGGTGAATAAACCAAAATCGGGGAATTGAATGGATGATGGGCCGATTGCGCAGAAGTCTCTTGATGAGGTGAGGGATTAAAGATGATGACCTCTTCTGCTATCAATATCAGCATAGGTCATCATCTTTCCTCCCTCACTTCAAAATGGGGGATGGTGATAATTTTCATGCAGCATACAATTTTGCCTAACAACAATTTTGGGGGGCAAAATACTTTAAATTTGTCGAATAGACAAACGAAAATGTTCGTAAGGTAATTAAAATTGACTCACATGGCCATGCTGCACGAGTGGAACTTTTTTTAAACTTTGTTCTCTGTTCTCTGTTCCTTTTTTGAAGCTCTACCGGGTTAAATAATGTCGTACCTAACTGGGATGTATGTGGTATGTGAATGATGGTAACATCCTCAAAACGGATGGGTGTCGTGGCAAATTGGTACATTGCCTGCTGTCAACGGTGGAGGGGGGAATGAGGGGGAGGAACAACATGTGCCAAAAGGAAGGTAACGCACTGGGGAGCCAATAACAAGTTGAGTAATGGCCGAAAGGTAACAGCATCCCTAATTGTTCCCTACGTGGGAACGCGTTACGTGATTAGCACCAGCGCTAAAGCAAAAGACCAGGAGATGAAAAGAGAAAGAGAATGCGGGTTTCGCTGCGGAACTCCCACGGGAACATCCCACAGGTTGCTGGCACAAGCCCCGCTCCAACCGACTCCTCCGCTACACTTTGTGTGAACTTTGCGGTTTTTTTCTTTTCTTTCGCCTCAAGGTAAACTTGGGAATACTTGAGCGGGCCTTGTCGCAGAGAGGGGTTGGAGGACGTCCCTTATCCGAGGCGCTAAGGTGGTATCAATGGGTCTTTGTCTCAAGGGAAGACGTTGTATTGATGGGATTCAGCCAGGTGCCCACTCCAAATTTCAAAGGATCCCACACTACACTTCCGCCCCCCCTCCCTCTTCAATAACGTGTAACTTGCATATGTACATACCTACCTGAGTAACGAAATTTCTAGCGTGATTGGAGAGATAGGCAGAGAAGGAGATAGATAGGTAGTTTCGGATCGTCAAGACCTTAGGGGCCCATTCATGAAATTGGTTTTCCCATGTTTCTGTACTTGTATTCTTCATTATGTGCTAGATGTGCATTTTAATAAAGAATTGAATCGAATTGAAAAAAAAAGAAAAAGTTGCCAAGGAAGTAGCCGTCCGCCATGGTGTTTCAATAATGTCAACGACAATCGATTTATTGAATCGAATATAGTATAATACTATCTCCCTATCAATATACTGGTATTAAAACCTCCATTTTTCGGTTATTATTATTATTATTATTTTGCTTCAACACTACTCAAGGTAGGGAAGCCTTGGATTCGTGATTGAGTAAAAAAAAATGTATATCCTCCAACATGAAAATTTCCACTCCCATTTCGTGTTTCAGACATCAAGGAACATTTTTGGTTCCGTGTCAGTTTCGGTCTGTCAGTCTGTGGTAATTCCTTGTAACGCCCATAGCAACCTGAAATCATGGTCGAAATGGGCTGAAATGTTGAGGGTAGGTGCGGATTGGGTCATAGATGGTCCCGTACCAAAATCATTGAAGAAAAAACACCGTAACTTTCGTCTGCGCATGCGCAAACGTGAAATACTTGGAACGCCCATAACTACCTTAAGTAAGGTGGTTGTGAGTTCAGATTTGGTGGGTCGATCAGGAATAATCTTTACTACTTCCATATGAATTTTATCGGAATCGAAATGTAACTTTCGTCTGCGTATGCGCGAACATGAAATGTTGACCACTTCCTTGTAACGCTTCTAACTACACGAAAAATAGTCGTAGAGAGCTGAAATTTTGAGGGTACACGCGGGTTGGATCGCAGATGGTCCCGTATCAAAACCAACCTACCTAACTATTCAACATATTCCGTTCATGTGATTCAAGTGAGGAAGCCTACTCGAATTGGCAGACTTTTTTCTTTTGTTTTTGAAGAAAGTTTGTAGGTCAGTTTGGATTCCACACATTTCTATAGATCCATAAAGAGATGAGTCATTTCATGGTTTCGGCTGCAGCACCTTTATAATATTAGCCACACAAAAATATTTCACCACTCGTTCGAAGCTGTCAATTCCACCAAAAACATTAAGATAAGGAGAAACTCGAAATTTTGCTGGAAATTCGACACAAACTTCTTGTCTTTAAATTACTCTCCTTTCAGCTTTTCTCTCTTTCAGTGCAGTCTTTGCTCATAAGATCACAAATTCATGCACGTAGACGGTACTTAAGAGCTGAGAAAATGTTAGCTGTGTTAGCAGGCCAAATGGTTCACCCAGAATTGGTCATCACATAAATTTTGGGCCATAACTAGATACCATAACAAAAGAAATCGCGGTGATTTTATGATGCTATGTTATGCCTTTCCTGTTGCAGAATTCTGAAAAAGCACTTTTCTCCGATTCGCGTTTCATAATGACGTTTATCTGTATAATATCGCATAGGTAACATCTCGCTGTGGCAATTTATTATTTCAGTACGCAATGTCAGAAAAGAAATCAAAGCAAGTCAACGCGTGTGAGGAAGGGCCGAAAAGATCTCACGTGCCGTCTCGTATGAATGTCGTATGACCTGAATTGGTGATAAGTTCTTCTAACCATAAATCGATAAAACCTCCTTGAAGGAAGTCCTCCATTATTACTTTTGTAGATCCACAAGTTTGTGCATATTTTAAGGTAGCCGTCTCAATGTTGCGTGTAACCTCCATGTTCCAAATCCATGCCAATCGTTTACAAGCTGTACTGCTTCAATCGATGGTGGAGCGGAAAGGCATTATTTGTTGTATTGAAAAGATGTTTGTAATGGGAAGATGAGCGATTTTCAAAACATGGAGTAGGTCAATCAGAGTTTTTGGAGGGTGGGGGGGGGGGGGTTGAAAAGACGGCAAAATTCGACAAATATTGTGTTGAAGGCCACTTTTTGTTGTTGTCAAAATCGTTAAAAATCATCAGAGTAGCTGGAAATAACCAAAACTAGGTACTTCAAGTTCTCTGCTTAAGAAGACCACTGGGTCCCTTATTCTGTGCCCTTACTCGGTCATCCCTAAAATACGAGATAATCTGCAAGTAAATCATATGCAGACGCGTGATCTATGAACCCAACTGAAAGGGCCAACGAGTTCTTTGATAATGTTGATGAATAAAACCCAGTAGTGAAACAACTTCACCCCGCAAATCGACTATCCGATCAACTGAGAAAGAAAACTACCAGAAACAAATTCAATCGAGAAATTCAATCTGGAAACAGAATTTTTTATCCCAAAAGTTCTCGTCGCCCCTACGACATCTGACGTCTCCTCCACTCACCCGAGAGAGTTGCAGACATCACCAAAACCCCACACTCGTGCCCTCCGCATGACAGCATCGCACCTGCCACATCTGAATTCTCCTGAGATTTCCTTTGTGCACACCAACGCGCGCCTTTCCACGTCGAGATGCCGACATCCATACTCAAACACCAGTTGAGACTTCCGCTATCCCACTCGCCCTACGAATTATTTATATTTTGTAGAGTTCCACAGGGCTAAAGGAAGGCTGAGGCGAGCACGAGACGGTTATTCAGGTTTGAACGTAAAGTGGAATGGTATATGCACTAACGGGAGATAAAACCATTATCTGAATGAAATATTCCCTGTTGCTAAATACCGTGAAAAACGGAAAAATTAAATACATGTGGCTCTAGACTAAATAGTTTCTCCACTAGCAGCGCCACTTAGAGTTTAGCTAGGTTAACTTACGTGAACTTTTAATAAAAAGCTGTTGGAACGAGGTTATTATATCAGCACGATAAACCATTTGAGTTAGGGTTGGACTCACAGAAGCCTCGTCTAATAAATCCTTCACAAATGAAGGATCAAAGTATTATGTTGGAAAACGTGTTTTCTGAGGTTTTGTGATGAGAAACGCGCCAACAAGCTACGGATTACGTAAATATGTGGTCTCTCCAAGTCCACCCACCTCGCCTTTTACCACTTGGGGACTTCATAATACACGAGGTTGTTCATGCGGATTGACGTGTTGTCTAGAGGTGTCAGGCGCTATACATTAAGAAATCATTTTCTAAACTAACACGTGGAAATACTGATCAACTCTGAAAACACGAAACCTTTGGGATGTCTTTAGAAAAAAAAACTGGTTCCATTTTTATTTATTCACTCGCTCCCTTTCCATGCCTATACCTCGTATCTTATCCACCTGCAACCGGATGAACCCGTTGGAATTTTGCTAACACCCACTAATTCCAATGTTTCGTCACTTCAAAAGAAAAATATCAATAAATTCCAACCTCTTGTTCCAGCAAATTGTCGGGAACTAGGTAGGTATTAGTGATTATAATACATTCAACACAATTCGCCCCTATAGAAAAGCCCCCACTTGGTCAACGCTCAATGAAGCCACCATTGAACTGCTGTGTAATTCCATTTATTCATGAGGAACAAGCTCATCATTTATCGTATTTGAAGAATAAAGGGGGGCACTGGAGTAATAGCGGTGTTTCGTAGAAATGACATCCATTTCCACCTCGTTAAACGGATATCGGTAAAAGGCGAATCCACGTTAACATTTCAGAAACTCAACACGATCGGGCTGAATATCTTCTGAGGCGATAAAATTTAACGCGGTTAACGAGGAACAGGAAGGGGAGAGGTTATAACAAGTAGTGTATAAATTCAAAATTGATATGAATTCACAATGCTCAACAGTTACTCAGTCCAGTGTGGCTTTGACCTATCCGTAAGTTATTCAAGATAGGAGTTCCGAACGAGAAAACGGAAGAATCAATAGGTACTTTCATACATCTATCATTGAACTATTGATTTATGAGAAGAATTAGGTTTCCTCACGCATTGATTAGAAAAAAAACCAATGAATGAGGTAAAGTATTGATGTAGAAGCAGCAAAGGGCTCAGGGCTCTCTCCGTTCCGCCTCAGCTATATCTTCTGCCTCTGAAGGCAGAGGTCAGCTCTAGTCGTAACTAATGTTACCTGAATTTATTGAAATTGGAACGCACCTAGGAAGGTATTTTACTGCAATATTGGCAGTATTACGACACCCGTCTCCCAGCAATTCAGAATTACACCACCGGTAATCCCATCCGCATGTCCGATGGAGATCTTATGGTCGCTGATTTCTAGTTAGAATATCCTAAATAGCCATTCTGGGGTGGGCTTCTGGGGAGGCAGGTAGTCGTCGAGTTCCAAATTTTATCAGAATTGGTTCTTTTCGCTCATGGCTTACGCGTTTCCTCACCAGCCTGAGTTGTGACGGGGTGTTCGGATTCGAACCGGACTTGAATCGCCGTCACAATCCCAAACCACCAACTGATGGAAAGCGGACGGCTCGCCCCAATGAGTCGACTGGTTCAGCCGTGTTGTGCGAGCAGGCAAAGAGCAGACGAGATCTTGGTGCGAATCCCTTGAAAATAGCATACATGTAATAATGATGTATAACGGAAAATAAACACAACATTTCGTCCTAATCACTTAGATATTGCAACGCCCTCGGAGGAGGATATTTTTATCACTTCTTAGAGCTAAATAGTTGAGTTATCTCCGAGTCAGAAAACGTCTTTGAAGGAACTTCTTCACCCTGAAAGAGCAGAGGGCACAGGGCTCTCCGTTCCGCCTCACCTGCCTTCCAATATCGTCCGCCCCTGGAGGCGGCTTCACGAGGGTTTCCAGAGACCGCTTAATGAAAAATGCGCCTGTTGCTCCTCTAACCGCTTTTCCCTCTCCATCCCTCCCTCACGAGCCACTTTTGCGAAGGAATATTTGTCGGAGGGCTGGCGCCCTTATACAGTCGGCAAAACTTCCCTTTGAAACTGTTGTTGGTTCGGCTGGGAATGTTCCTTATCGACGTGGAACCGATTCTCAGGAATGTCGGTATTTCGTATGTAATGTTTCTTCTCTCGAGGTACACACGCATACTCATCATGCTTGATACCCAGCAATAGCTGTTGCTCCACGATTTTACATCTTCAACTATATTTTTGTCAAAATATTAAATTTATCAGGTAGGTAAGTTTACCTCTTTCAAAGCCGCAATGGGTAACGTGCACTGTTATTGCGCTTCACTAGCTTCTAAAATTAACCTTCGGATTCTACCAAGAACAAGAAAGTTAGCTTCTCATTCTGACATGCTTCTGGTTTTCTCTGAAAGATGGCAATTTTGATGATAAAGCTTTATATTAAGTACTATGCGTTCAGTACCAAGAAGTAGGGAAACCAAGAGCCCTTCAGACCATCAGTGGGACAGTTGTGAACAACTTTAAATAAAGGAAATTCAAATTATTCTCTTTCAAGTTGCCTGATTTCGATGGACCATGGAATAGTCGGATAGGCAGATTTCAACGGCAGGACCGTTTGGGGGAACCAATTTTCTCTTCCCCTCAATATATCAGCTTCTCGCGTCTCTTCATCTGCGTACGTATAATATTTATGGACAAAAGTACAGTAGAGCCCCTCTTAACCGGAGTAGGATCAACCGGTTTCGGATTAACCTTAACCAGCCTATCCCATAGAACAGAGTTTTTTCTTCTTCACTTTGTTACTGGAAAAATAAAGCGAGGTGACGTGACGTTAGGTGAGCAGCATCAATATTCAACAGCTTGGACGTGATGAACGCATGGAAATGGAGAGACTTGGCTTCCAATAAATCTGTGAAAAGTAAAAACAGAATGATCTGAGTTGCTTTTATCAAACAATCATATGAACAGGTACATTAAGTTTTCAGAGTTTATGTGAGTTCGTAGGTAATGTTTAATTTATTCGTGTTCGTTTATGTATAGCATGTACATACAAGAAAATGAGTTGCAATAACGTCTCATTCGCTTTTTTATTCGTGATACCGGTTGGAATAATGTTTCACGGGAACAGCAGATCAACCGACGGGTCTGTCTCGACCAGACCGGTTAATTGGGGGGGGGGGGGGGGGGGATACGTACTAGTGAAAAACAAAACAGTTCTCTGCCTGAATTAAGGATAATTCTAACATTGTGTTCCCGCAAAACAATAAACCAAGAAAGGGAACGATTAAAATTGCTCCTACAGGCACTCCGACAATAACTGATAAGATCAATTGGAATGAGAGGAAATCTCGAGGCGGGAAATCCAAAGAAGAAGTAAAGGGAGTCTTCCCTCAAGGGAGAAACCTTGATTGGGGGTAGTCGACTGGGGTAGTGGAGAAGGATTGGAGTAAGAAACAGCAACTACGGAGTTTTACTGTCGACCGACACGCGAGCCAAACATCTTTCTCGCTCGATACTAACCACCACCACAGGGCCTATTCCTTCTCGATGAACAGGCCTGACGGGGCGGAGAGAAGGATCCTCCTTCCACCGTCGAACATCGAGAAACTCAAATGGATGCCGTCGTTTCAGAAGAGGTCGTCGGTGAGTGGAAGGGAGAGGCGGTGGGAGGGGGGGGGGGTAGAATGACGAAGAGTAGATAGCGAAGGGTCGCTCCACAAGTCCATTCATCACAATCACTCGTCACTCCCCCCCTCTTTCATGTCATTTCCATCTCTCCTTATCCGAGCTATTGCCGAACTGTATTCAATGCTGTCATTCCTTTCTGTACCAAGTATTTATCAAAATGTTCAGCATTTGAAAGATTTCCATTTCGAACTGTGTCAACCAAAAATGGGCCAAGCTGTGTGCCCCCCATAAACATAGTTGATCGAAGAAAAACGGAGTTATTAAAAAAATAGTCTATTTCCACTAATACACGAAAAAACCCGCAAAAAACACTGTTATACCGGTTTCGGTGATCAAACCATCGTCAGTAACACACAATAACTTAATAAGTGATAACTTAATAAGTAGTTACTGACACAATAACTTAACACACAATAACTTAATAAGTAACTTAATAAGTAACTTAATAAGTAGTTACTGACGATGGTTTGATCACCGAAACCGGTATAACAGAGTTTTTTTTTGTATTAGTGGAAATAGACTATTTTTTCAATAACTCCGTTTTTCTTTGAAATGGGTTTCCACAATTTCGTCGCGAGTGATTTAGTTCGTATAGCTGATCGAGCAACAGTACCTGTAAAAGGCCGTAATTTCATTTATTATTTGATCTCTTATTAGCGAATTTTCGAAGAAAAGGAAGCTATTGTTCTCGGTCCAAAATTTTTAAAACTCGAATTTCCGAAAGATTTTTATACCAAAATCCGTTTCAGACCATCCTGAATTCACTGCCGAAAGACACAAAAAATTATATATATATATATATATATATATATATATATATATATATATATATATATATATATATATATATATATATATATATATATATGTGTCATTCCAGACGATAACTCTCGAAAGAATTGAGATAAAAAGTTCAAATTTGCATGAAAAATCTGTCTTGGCAATCAACAGGCTAAGTTCGTAGATGGGCAGAATCGGGTCACTCTAAGGGGGAGTTTTGGGGAGTTTTAGGGGGGAAAAATTACCCATAAATTCCCAAAATGAAACAGTCTGACAAGTGACACCTCATTTTAAAGGTTTTTGTACGCTGAACACGATGGTGAAATCAGAATTGCGATATATCATTCCGTTCTCAAACTGGAGCACTTTGAAGATGAAGGAACGTGGTTATTTCTTGAGATGTTCTTCCTGGTTCGTCTGCTCTAATCTGATAACGGAATGGGATATCGCAATTCTGACTTCACCATCGTGTTCAGCGTTGGAAAATCTACAGTTTACATAACATTTTACATAAAATCAGTTATTTCTTCGAAAATTCGCTTTTATAGCCATGCTGCATGACTGGTTTTTTTTCCTTATACCTAGTACCAGAGTGAGCCTAAAAATGTGAAAAACGCGGACATAGGAACAGTTTTTATTTTTCCGTTTTAATAATGAACACCCATCATGATGCGAGCATGAATAAATAAATTTTAACCCCCCTCCCCTCCACTTTGATGGTTAGCGTTTCAAGGTAGGTACTTGGCCTAAGTAGCACCCGAAAATGGATCGATGAACACCGTACGCGGTTCGTTCCTTAGTTACCATGATCCAAAATTAATGAGGTGTGGTTTGTGGCGCCCAATTTGGGATCTAGTTGGTCCACGAAGCTCTGCGTTATGTCGGTCATCTCCAAGGGGTGAAAAATAGGAATTGAACGTTCCAAAATCCCGTAGCTCGATAGCTTCTATAATGGAAGGGTATGGTTTTTATGATGTGTTAATCGAAAAGTGCCGTCAACAGCGAGTGAATCTGATCAGCTCATTGTAATCACGTTCATCATAGATCACGAGCTTTATGAAATGGATCGTTGTTACGTGATAATAAATTATTTATATTTCGGATTTTTTGATAGCTAATTTTGGTTTATTATTTTCAATAATGAACCATTGGAATCGAGCATGAAAAAAAAAATTCTTACCCCCCCTCAAAATTTGATGGTTTACGTTTCAAGGTATGTAGAATCAAAAACTGCAATAAAAATATTTCTGTCTGTCCGCCGTACGCCGTACGCCGTACGCCGTACGGGCCACTTTTCTTAGTTACCATGAAAAAAAATTGATGAAATTCGGGTTATAGGTTCCGTTCGGCGTCTAGTTGGTCCTCGAAGCTCGACGTTACTGTGAGTCATCTCTAAGGGGTTCAAAATAGGGGTTGAAATTTTCAAAACGCCTATACCATTTTTTTACGTAAATATTTTTACGGTTTTAAATAATTCTTGAACTTGCGAG
This sequence comes from Leptopterna dolabrata, assembly GCA_954871275.1. NCBI lineage: Eukaryota > Metazoa > Arthropoda > Insecta > Hemiptera > Miridae > Leptopterna > Leptopterna dolabrata. Next base: position 17,731,711 of record OX940986.1, on the reverse strand, counting down.
TTTTTTAAGACCATCCGGAGCATCGTACGTCCAGCCGTTCGTTCACAGTAAGGCCCCGAAGTTTGCACCGACAGGCATTTTCGACTCCAGTGTGAATGAAATTGTATACAATTCAAACCAAATCTCGTAACCAGAGACGCGCCCACAATAGGAATTTGTGAATACGGCCAATCATTGGTAGGGATCACCTGATTATATTGGCGGAGTATGAAGTCGAGTTGGTTGTTCTGTGATATTATTTAATTTGAAAAATGATGGCTCTTTTGGAGTTTGTTGGTAGGTAGTGAAACTTGAACAAACGTTGAAGTATTATTGATGGGTAAATTATTACTACGGTAAATCATTACTCAACGGTAAATTATTACACAACGGTTCATTATACCATCTACGTAGAAGGGGCTGGAGTTTGTTGGTAGATACTTTTGCAACTTTTTTCACTCCTCATCAACAATTTCTTTTCAGAACTTCATTATGTGTGTTTCTTTTTGTTAGGTACTGTTTGTCATCGGCAGAATTATTTTAGCAACATTTAACTCGTGATTTAGGTAGGTACCTAGTAACGAGTACGGGGTTAGGTACTAACCTACGGAGGGTCTGCGATCTACATAATTATGCATAGAATAGTACATATTATATTATATAGAAGGGTTATCTATACATAGAGCTGTGATCTGTAACAGAAGGGTATTCTATACAAAATAATAAACCGTTGTGCAGGGATTTGCAGCGTTTTTTTATTTGTCAACCTAGTTGTTTATTGTTCACAGCGAACGAATCAATCAATTAGGTGAAAATTTGGAAATATGTCGACGGTTTTACTTAGGTTCAGCGACCATCATAATTTCAAAAATTACCGGGTGATCTTGTGGCGTAAATGTTGCGTTACAGATGGGGGAGGTGGAAAAATGCGTATTTATGTGGGTAACTGTAATTGCCCGGCCGGCTCCAGTATTCGAGTTCGGACTTTCATGTGGGAAGCTCAAGGGTAGGTATTGACAACAGAAAACGGTGCTACGTATAGAAGGAGTCGGAGCGGGGAAGGGATTTTTCACAAAAAACGCCGAAAATAATGTAGCAATGTCCAGCAAGATATCCCACTTAGCTTCCTTGTATCCACATTATAATGTTCGCCACAATCACTCAAAATCATTTTCGTAGTTAGATTAGATATCTCGTTCAGTTCAATCGATCAACCCTCAGAACAGGAAAAGGGTCTGCAAGAGCCTACAAAGCTTGAGTATCTTCGAAGGTGCGCGGGTCGTCCTGACTAACAAATTAATGTATTTCCGGAATACCTAGAGACAAAGGGCATCCAATAAACTAAACAATCCGAGCCGTTAGATAAGGGCTCAAGTCGATTACTCGACCGTAAAGTAGCCAGAGTAAAACCCGGTTTTTCTCCGCCCCGCGGGGCCCCACCATTTCTGAACGGGTCTGCTCTGGGGTCCCTTCTTTACTGCGGGATAAATGATGGCCTTGGGAGTTCCTTATCTCGGTCGGTCCAGAGGCGCATCAAGGGGGTGCAGAACGGACATCAAGGGCTTAAGGACCCCTACAGCTAGATTGATGAGGCCCTCAAGCTCCTTTGAAAGAGCGAAATTAAAACCATGGAATTTCTTCTGCGGTATTTATTTATTTTTTTTTTTTTTGCCACGTGTTGATGATACAACAAAATTCAGTCATGCATTTAGCAACATTCTGGAGGGGTGCTTATCCAACGACACATGCCGAAGCTGTCGCCATTTGGTGAAGATTATGCTGAAAACGATGGATAGTTTCATACCTACCTACGACTCAACAACTTTCATTCCGAATCCACCTACGGATTTCTTCTTCCGTCTTTATAGGGGATCTACATCAAAAGGCACCCGTTGCGGCTAGTATGGCTGAAAGTTTTCATATAGGAAGATGGCAATGACAGGATCCACATTATATCTGTACTAAAAGCCCTTCCCCAAAAGCCTTCTGATGCCTTCTGGCCTATCAAATCCTGTGATTAACCGTCAAAACGTAATCTTAATTGCAATTGGTGGAGTTTAGCAATAGGTGTAGGAGTGATTATGAAGTTTTCAGAGGGTGCTCGGTCCAGAAAGATTGGAAATATCGGTGAATTTCACTGCACCAATCCATAAAACAACGTGAATAGTAAAGTAAAAGTAAAGTAAGTAAACAGCCATTCCAGGCAGGTGCTTTTCGTCCGAATGCCCTGACAGTAAACAACGTGAATATTACCATTCAACTTGTACCAAGGGTTGTCTCAAACGTAATTTTTCAACTTTTTTTTTTCAATTTTTCAATTTTTGTCTCAAAGGTAATTTTTGCTGTTGCGAAAAATATTTCAGCTGGTCCACACCCTCCCTTCTTTTTTGAGTGAAATTGGGAAAAAAAACTCAGCGCGCCGGCGCAAATAACAAAACGGTGACCCTCAGAACCAGAACAACTTTCAATTTCAGCGAAATAAAACATAGGGTCGAAAACAGAACGGTCCATTTGGTTGTTTTGAAGGCTCGGCTCTTCAGGTGCTTTATGAAAAATTGATGTTAACAGGCACAGCCCATATGCCGCAGAAATACAGAGGGTCATAGACCCATAAACAGGTGTCCACATCTGTACCTTCCTCCGAAAAAAAGCCACATCTTCCAGCAGGGAAAAAAGCGAACAATCATCGTTAACTATACACGAAGTGTGAGAAAAAACAGAACGATCATCCGTAACTATTGGATGTCATGGGAGACGCGAGGGTGAGAAGCGGCTGTGGACGAAACGGATGAAACATACGTTTCCGGTCATCTTCACTCTGAGCGGTGATCAACAGTATGACACGCACATCGTGAGACCCTTCCACCTTGTTGATTCTCGTTACATCAATAAGGTATTGTTCACATGGTAACCTACAACAAACTATACAAGATAATGGACATCTACTAAACCTATTACTTCACCCGTTGCCTTGCAATCGAGAATCGGCCATTTTCGGAAAATTCTGATCGCTTTCTCGCTTTCCAACAGAATGCACGAGCAAACAGCGTCAATGGGTTTGGTGCTTTGGTCTGAGTAGGTTTTTTCTTGGAAAATAAACTCCTAGTCCTCGTAACATTTTGCTAGGTACTCCATGACCAAATTCACATACAGCAACTGACAACAATAACTCAGTCATTGTTTGTTGCTCACGAAGGTTTGATCAACGACAACAAATAACAGTGTATTTTTCGTGTACTACTTGATGGAAATAGACAACCTTTCGATTTATTTTGTTTGTTAATTTTTTTTTTTGCTAACTTTTTATTCACTTGTTTACTAATTGGCAACGGCTAATGCAAGTTGGGGGGACAGTAGGCGGAGTAGCTTCAGTTAAACCTACTTTCAAGGATGGTACGCTGGTGTTCACTAAACAGTAATATTTGAATAAAATTGTCATAGCAAACTATTTCTGTTGATCAAAAGAATCAGTAAGGATGAGCCCATAGGCCGAACCGTTTTTTTTCGTAAACCTGTTATCCGTTGCAAAAGTTGTTTTTTCCTTACAAAATGGACGAAACCCAAGAACACCCAATACATTCGCTATTCCCAGTAGCCGAGCAGGCGCAGTTCGATTAAAGGATACCTCTCACCGAGATTTAAAAGAATCGGAACATCGATGATTTGAAATAAAGTAGATCAGAATTTGAGTGACGTACTTACCAACTGGAGTGATCGTTAGCGCTAACGAACTGTCTCCTCTGCAATTAGAGAAAATTCCAAATGAGGGTAAGCACTTTTGAGAAAGAGGAATAATTATTTCAAATAAAACCCTTCTTCGCCTCGGTAATTGTTTCTCTTATATATTCCGTTGGATCAATATTACCCGAAATTGCATTATTTGATAAACTCATCTTGCAGTATGGATGTCTTTGACCCAATCAATACCGTTCCACGTCCACGTTTCTCGAGGGAGAACTGGGTACCTACCTAATTCCCTAATTACAGGTTCAATAATAGGAATGACACTCGTGACGGTAAATTCTGTTGAAATAACTGCCGCTGTAATTGCCCGGTCCGTATATTCATGGACCCATTTAATTACCGCTCCCACGAGGTCTTTATATTACAACCGTGTACTTAAGAAAATTTCCTAGTTCAGACGGCAGATTGACGCTCGGATTACAGTTATCTCTCAACGGTGCACCCCGGTAAATACGTCGGATCAGGTGGATGGGTCAACATTTCATAAATATTTTCGTAACTTTTGGCATCAATGCGGTAACGTTCAAACCGTTTGTAATCGGAAACGAAAGGACGAGTTCGAGATGGGACAGCTTCCGAAAAGGAAACGTAACTGAGGTCAGAGGGTATGGAATGGTGACTGGAGATAGGTGGAAAAGTACCTCATCAATCATCAAAAATATTTTTCACAAAATCAGGGGTGAAATGAGGGATAATGGGCGTCAAAAGACGCTAAAAATCGGTAAAAATGGCTAAAATCTACATACATTTATGCAATCTTAAAGAAGGCATAGTATGGAGACTAGAGACAGAAGCGACCGTTTAAACCAAACCATAATCGTTATGGTTTGATCAATAAATTATTTATTGTTCAAAGTCATCAAATTTGAGTAGGCCAGCTGAAAATTTGCTCACATGGTCGTGCTACATGACGACCTTTGTTTTGCTTTCTCACTGCCGAAGGTAGGGAAGTTTGTATTTCTGCAAGAGTCGAAAAAATGTGTGTCTTGCAAAATGAAAATTTCCACTTGCATTTTACAATAAATTCAAACATCAAGGAACATTCTTGGTTCCGTATCTCTCTGTCTATCTGTCAGTCCGTCTGGGGTCAATTCCTTGTAACGCCCATAACTACCCGAAATAATGTTTTAAATGGACTGAAATTCGGAGGGTAGGTGCGGGTTGGGTCGCAGATGTTCTCATACCATAATCAATGATAAAGTAACATTCGTCTGCGCATGCGCAAGCGTGAAATACTTGAAATGCCAATAACTAGGTACCTTAAACGTCGTTGAAATGAGTTCAAACTTGAGGAGGGTCGATCAGGAATAACACTTCGATAGTTCCATATGAATTTCATTGGAATCACAGTGCAGCGTTAGTCTGCGCATGCGCGAACATGAAATGCTCACCATTTTCTTATAACAATTCTAACTACGCAAAAATAGTCGTAGAGAGCTGAAGTTTTGAGGGTATACGCGAGTTGGATCGCAGATGGTCCCTTCTCATAATTATTGAAGTCGTACCGTAACTTTCATCTGCGCATGCGCACACGTGAAATACTTCAAACGCCCATAACTACATTAAATATCGTTGAAATGAGTTCAAACTTGGAGGGTCGATCAGGATACTTTCATAATTCCATATGAATTTCATTGGAATCTTACTGAAATCTTCGTATAAGCATGCAAGAAACATGAAATGTTGACAGTTTCCTTATAACGCTTCTAACTGCGCGAAAAATAGTCGCAGAGAGCTGAAATTTTGAGGGTACACGCGGGTTGGGTCGCAGATGGTCCCATTTCAAAATCACGCATCGATATTCCACCTATCCACTGAATGAACCTACCCAACTATTCTATGCGTTCATGTGATTCAAGTGAGCAAGCTATACTGCCTACTCAACTGGCAGACGTTTTGTATTTGATTTCATGGATGTCTCTATGGATTCCTCCGAAAGAATCGCCAAATTAATCAAGTGTGTCTCCAGCGATAGAACTTTCATCCACAGTAGCAACTTCTGTGGTGGGGGGTTAGGTACCATTCATGCGAAGAACAATAGCCCACCGCACGGAAACAAGGGAGAAACGCCCGAACAATAGCACCAGTACGGTCGAGGGACGGGAAGGGAAGACGAACGGAAAGGATACGGCACCCACTGAAACTCTACCCATGTGAAACAAGTCAACCTGTCAATCCCAGAGATCCCGCGGAGGATTTTTGACGGCCTCTCCCCAGCGGCTTCGCGGGTTTCTGAAATCTACGAGGGGGGACTCCGGGTTTTGGGGGCCGGGAAGTACTCACATGTTCATGTTACGGTCGAAGGGGTACGGAGAATCCTTCTGCACTATCGGCCCGTTGTTTTTCGAAGCCACCTGTCAAGGCGGACTCCGCATCAACCGCATATCGGCGCGAGTCGCGTCTCTATGGCTACATGAAAACGCTGGCAAGTCCTTGTCACATGGGTTTATTATTCTATTCGACAACCTAAAGAAATATTGGCTTTTCATTTACTGTTTCTTTCATGTGCAATGATTGAAACAGCTATTTTTGATGGCTTCCACCAATTTTGGCTCCTATTTTTTTAACATGTTTAATGTTTTAGGGCTGGGGGTCATTCTGTGAATTCCGACACGCAAATATGCAACGTTTTTCATTGGTTACTACACAGTTACTACCTTCTGTTGTAGCAACCATAAAGAATATCGCACTCGAAAGAAACAAGAGTCAATAGCTACGTTTTTCATTGGTTACTACACAGTTACTACCTTCTGTTGTAGCAACCATAAAGAATATCGCACTCGAAAGAAACAAGAGTCAATAGCTACGTTTTTCATTGGTTACTACACAGTTACTACCTTCTGTTGTAGCAACCATATGTTGATGGCGAGTTCTATAATAAGTACAGTAAATGCAACATTATACTTGTAGAGTTCAGTGAAATTGTGGCTTTCATTTTTTCTTGACATTAAAAAACTATATCTAATTTCTCCCTTGCGAGGGAAAAACATTAAACATGATTTAATGTTTTTCCCTCTCAAGGGAAAAACATAGAATGACCGGGTCCAAAATGACCAAATCCATAACCAGCACCGTAGGGTCCGATGGGAACTGGCGCTCCATTTTACCATTGAGATACCTACATAACAAAAAATTTGGCGAATCAGAATTGTTATAGGAAATGTTCCATAAAAACTGCATTTTATGTTGGAATTGTGGAAACGCAATCATACAAAGTTTTTTATGATAGTTAGCTTCACATGATTTGCCAGATTGGCAACTTTAGTTGTTTTGGTTTAGGGTTACGAGACACACTCTTTTTTTTAAACAAATTATCTGTGATCATTTATAGTACCATTTAATTGCCTTGATTCACCTGTTGATACTACTTCCAGTGTTATTATACAAATTTATGGTGCTTTCAGACAGCTTCCAAGATTTTGACTCATAAAACATAAATTTTGGACGCTGAACCTTCGTTACAACCTCAATTCTCCACTCCTTGGTCAAAATCTACTTCATTATTCGGTCTTCTTTCCATAAAAAAACCTGGAAAACGATACCTCACAAGCTCAAGTTCACTTAAATCTAAATAAATAATTTTAAAAAACTCGAAAAATCCTATTTCTACACCCACTTTTCCCCCATAACACCCCTGGTTGTGTTCCGATCGGGCTGCCGAGCTTAGGATAGGCACAACTAGGATCCAAATGTGTTCCGAAATGGGGATCCAAACTGAGATTCAACATAATCGTGAATGAAACGGTATGAATCCGGCTCAGATATCATTGCTAGGGAGCACCTGATTAGTCGATTTGGTTGTTCTGTGGTAGTATTTAATATGAAGGATGATGGTTCTTTTGGATTTTGTTGAAAGGTACTTCTGCAAATTGAACAAACGTTATAATAACAAAAATTTCCTGGGGGGAGCTCGAGGGTAGGTTCTGACCACAGAAAACAGCGATCCACGCAGAAGGGGCATCTATACAGGTAATCTATAACTCAACGGTTTCTTGTTCACCCTATGTTTCATGAATAAGAACAAATTAATAATAAATTAGTCATAGAATTCTTGAATCCACCGCATATTTATGAAACTGTAGTTGCCTGGCCGTCTCCAGTACTCCATTTAGGGCTTTACTGGGGGGAGCTCGAGGGTATTGATCACAGAATGCAGTGATCTACGCAGAAGGGGCGTCTATACAGGTAAATAATAAACCGTCGTGTAATAATTTGCTGCGTTTTTATTGCATTTTCGGATTCTCCGTACCTTGAAACGTGAACCATCAAATTTTGATTGGGGGAGGGGGTTAAAATGTTTTTTTCATGTTCGATTCCAAAGGTTCATTATTGAAAGTAATAAATCAATATTGATAATAAGACGGATATTACCTACAGAAAGAAAATATTCGAAAGTTTAGTACCTAACTTTCGAAGGTCATTATCATATTAGAAATTAGTTAGTCCTTAGTAATTTCCTAAAGGGGAAAATAATAAATAATTTTGCCCTTAATTCAGTAAGAAAATATTCGAAAGTTTAGTACCTAACTTTCGAAGGTAATTATCATATTAGAAATTAGTTAGTGCTTAGTAATTTCCTAAAGGGGTTGTCGTGAGTCCCTCCCGGGAACACTCCACTAGTAACTTTAAGCTCTCACCAATATTCTTATGCCAAACTTAGTTTCCGTCAATAAACAACTGAGTGGGGAGACAGGCCACAGAACCCAGGGACACAACCTGGAGCCCCACCACCAACTCCCAACAGGGAGTTGGAGGGAGAGGCCTCCAGTTCCTATAAAACCCTGAATCCTGGGGCTTTAGCCTCATTCGACACTTCCTCTAACTAGCTCTCTCTCTTCTCTCCTCTACCTTGCTCCTCCTCTCAGATGATCGGTGGATTACCGCCGCCTGGGAAAACCTCCTCTCCTCTATGTCTAGATGATCGGTGGACTACCGCCGCCTAGACAGCACCTCCTCTCTGTTAAGAACCTAGATGTCGGTGGATTACCGCCGCCTGGGCAAATTCCTTCACTCACCTCCATCTCCTCCCAAAAGTCGTAGATGATCGGTGGACTACCGCCGCCTGCGTCTTTTTCCTTCACGCCACCGTGATGAACCAAATTCCAAATTCATCACAGTGGTGAACCCGACGTTCACACAACCTTCTTCCTCTTTTTCCCACCTCATGTGTCGCCCCCAGTCAAGTTCAGTTCGGTGTCCCCAATTTTAAATTCAAATTCAGTCAAAACAGTCAGTTTTCAATTCGCAATTTTGGCCCACCCTCGACCGCTCGGCGATCACACAGCTCTCAATTCTCCGCTCAGCCACACACACCTCCGCCACCGACTTTTGCGATTTTCAAATCTGCACTTTAAATTTGAATTTTGACATTTCAGACCACCGCTATGGACCCGAACACGACATCGCCCCCACTCCTTCGGCCATCCACACTGCAGCCGCCCGCCGCCCCGACAACGTACGCAACGGCCGCTGCGGACAACCCCTTCACCACCCTCTCGCCGCCCGGCTCCTCCGCATCAACCGCCGCCGCTGCCGCCGCCGCTGCGGCCGCCGCACACGCCGCCGCCGACGTCATGACGACTTCTGCGTCATTTCCCTTATCACTTCCCCCGTTCTACTCACACGACCCCGCTCTATGGTTCTTTCAGGTTGACGCTGCGTTTTCGGCCGCCAACATCCGCAGCCAGAAGACTCGCTACTCCCGCATCATCTCCCTGCTGCCATACGACATCCTCCTCCAGACGTCGGACATCTCCCCCGACGCCGCCGCCGCATACGACGACCTCCGCAGCCGCCTCATCACCCTCTACCAGCCGTCCAAGATCGCACGAGTCGCAGCGCTCTCACAGCCGCAGCACCTCGGCGACCTCAAGCCCTCCCACCTCTACCGCCGTCTGCGTCATCAGCTGCAAGGCATAATGACGTCCGACATCGCACGGACCTTCTGGCTGCGAGCCCTCCCCCACCCCATACAGATGGCGCTCGCCAGCCACCTCGACGGCCCGGATGAGCCCCTCCTGCAACTCGCTGACACGGTCCACGACCTCGCCGCAGCCGCCAGCGTCACCGAGGTCCAAGCGTCCCCCACCACCACACCGCGGCGAGACCGCACGCCGTCGCGGGAACGCCGCCGACCCCCCTCCCTCAACCGGCGCCGCTCCATCTCCGTCGAGCGCCGCCAGACCCCCTCCGCCGACCGCCGACGCCAACGTTCACCCGAACCCCGCACCACTCCCCCTCGTGAACAACGTAGGGGAAAGTCCCCGACCGCTGCGACCCCCTCCACCACACATCGCCCCTCCAAGACTGACTACCTCCCTGCGGACCCCCCCCCCCCCCCACCGATGTTTTTACCATGTAAACTTCGGTGTGGAGGCCCGCAAATGTCAGCCCCCCTGCTCCTTCCCCTCCAAGCAGGGAAACGCGGACGCCCGCCGGTAAATCCGGCGGGCCCCCCTCCTCGCCAACACGGGGGGGACCCCCACCAACCCCCCCCGGCCCGCATTCACACCACCACCGCCCAGCCACGCTACCCCTCCTACGCCGCCGCCACGGCCGCCAACCTCCCGGCCACGCCTACCAGCGCCGCCAAACCCCTCACCCCACCATCGACTGTTCCCCCACCTCGGAACGGCCCCTCCACGCCCGCCTCCAGGGCAGCCACCCTTCCGGCCGCCACTCACGCCGCCGCTACCGTTCCCCCACCTCGGAACGGCCCCCCCACGCCCGCCACCAGGGCGACCAACCTTCCGGCCACCACTCACGCCGCCGCTACCGTTCCCCCACCCCGGAACGGCCCCTCCACGCCCGCCACCAGGGCAACCAACCTTCCGGCCGCCACTCACGCCGCCGCTACCGTTCCCCCTCCCCGGAACGGCCCCTCCACGCCCGCCACCAGGGCGACCAACCTTCCGGCCGCCACTCACGCCGCCGCTACCGTTCCCCCTCCCCGGAACGGCCCCTCCACGCCCGCCACCAGGGCAGCCACCCTTCCGGCCGCCACTCACGCCACCGCTACCGTTCCCCCACCCCGGAACGGGAAAGGACCGCCCCGCGTCTCCTTCGCAGGGGACAAACCACCGCCAACACAACCACCCATCAACTCCGACAACCCTCCCCCCGCCCAGCCGCCACCCCCCACCGCCTCCGCCATTTTACCTCACTCCACCACAGCCCACCAACGCCTCTTCCTCAAGTGCAGCAAAACCAGCATTCCGTTCCTCGTGGACACAGGGGCGGCGCTCTCAATCTTCCCCAACAACATCCTCCGTCGTCAGGCGCGTTGTTATCGGCAACTTCTCTACGCCGCCAACGGTACCACCATCCCCTCGTACGGGACGTACCGCTCATCCATCTACATGAGCGGTGTTTTGGCCACCTCACACCAAAAACAGCCGAAGCCTTTTATGTACCTAATTAAATACCTACCTAATTAAACCACCAAAACCTTAGCATACTACTTAGCATTACTAAAACTAATACTAAACTAATTAGGAATTTAAAACTAATAGAAATCTTAAATTAACTACTAATCAATCTAATAATAATTTCACTTACCAACCTAATGTACACACGTACCTTTCCTCCAATCAATGATTGTGTTCTATTATAAGTGGACCCTGAAGAAGCCGTTCATTATCGTCGGATTTATCTGTCTGGGGGCTTAAGATTAAAGTGAAGGTGTCACAGGCCAACCTGTAACAACAGCTCGGGTCACCTTATCAACTGCATCAAGCCTCTCCCACCAAGATCTTCTTCCAAGCCTGCCCAGCCCCAGTCAGTAGCAATTCAGCCTTTGTTGAGCCTAGTTCTCCTCACCATCCTCCAGTGTTTTGTTTCTGGCGCCGGCTCGAACCGCGATTTTAATCTAGTGGCCACTAGTGTATCTCGGATCTTCCTGTGCACCAAAAGTCAGTTGACCCCAGGAAGGACCCTCATTTCCACTGTGCTGAGGTGGTGAGTGAAATCTATTTTTCTGTTTGGCCAACCCCCTGGAGCATCCATTTGGACTGCAAGCCCAGAAGCTGAAGACCACACATCATCTCTACCTATCATTGTCAGAGACTAAGATAAACCACTGTTTGTGGGAGGATTGTTTTGTTTATATTTTTTAATGAACGCAGTGTCATTGGACAAATAATAACATTTCTTTTCTTGGAGAGCTCTCTGATAGGTAGCTGGCCTTGTGTTATTTAGTTTAATAAACCAGTTTTGGTTGTGGTGCTGGAAAGTCGGACTCAGTATTCTGTCATTCCCTTTCTACACCAAACAAGCGGGCTCGCGTACGAGTGGGAATTTACCGTGGCGGACGTGGAGAAGGCAATCCTGGGGGCCGACTTCCTCGCATATTTCGGCCTCCAGGTTGACGTCCGAAACGCGCGCCTGATCGACACCTCCACCCACAAACCTATCCCCGGTTTCATCCACACTATCGACCGCCCACCAACCGCATTCGAAACCCTCCTCCAACACTACAAACCCCAGCGCCGCCCCTCAGCACATATCTCCACAATTCAACATTATATAGAAACCACTGGCCCCCCCATCACCGCAAAAGCCCGCCGCCTCCACCCATTCCAACTCTCCCAGGCCCGGCGGCACTTCAACAAGCTTATCGCAGATGGAATTATCCGCCCCTCAAAATCCCCTTGGGCTTCACCACTCCACATAGTGCAGAAGCCCAATGGGGATATCCGCCCCTGCGGCGATTACCGCCGCTTAAACTCAAAAACAACACCTGACCGGTATAATGTCCCCCACCTTCGAGATTTCTCCTCCCACCTCCACGACACGACCATATTTTCAACCCTCGACATCTCTAGAGCCTTCCACCACATAAACACCCACCCACCCGACATACCGAAAACCGCTATCATAACACCCTTCGGCCTTTTTGAATATGTCAAAATGGGTTTCGGCCTCAGAAACGCGGCCCAGACATGGCAACGCTATATGGATAATATCCTACGGGGACTACCATTTTGTGTTCTGCTTTTTAGATGACATCCTGATCGCCTCCCGAAACCCACAAGAACACCTGACACACCTCAAACAAATCCTGGACATCTTCTCTGCCGAAGGCCTCGACATCAACACAGAAAAATGCGTCCTCGCCCAACCCTCCGTCCGCTGCCTCGGCCACCAAGTCTCCTCCGACGGTATCAAGCCACTCCCGGACAAGGTGCACGCTCTCACGGATTTCCCCCAGCCCCGCACCGTCTCGGAACTCCGCCGTTTCCTGGGTATGTTAAACTTTTACCGTAGACACATCAAACACGCTGCACAACACCAACAACCACTCATACACGCCATCCCACAACCAGCCAAAAAAAACGATAACCGCCCCATACCCTGGACCCCCGCCCTTACAACCGCCTTCCAAACTTGTAAAAAGGACCTAGTAGACGCCGCTCTATTAGCCCATCCCGACCCCCATGCTCCCCTCTCCATCACAACCGATGCGTCCGACTGGGCCATCGGGGCAGTGCTCCACCAGCACACCGGCGCCACCCCCCAACCCCTTGGTTTCTTTTCTAAAACTCTGTCCCCGACCCAAAAAAATTACTCAACCTTCGACAGAGAACTCCTCGCCATCCACGAAGCCATCAAACACTTTCGTGACTTCGTGGAGGGCAGGCAGTTCTCTGTCATCACGGATCATAAGCCCCTCACCCACGCTCTCCTCCAAAACCGCAAATCCGCCTCCCCGCGTCGCCTCCGGCAGCTCGAATTTATCGGACAGTTCACGTCCGATATTCGCTACCTGCCGGGGGCCGACAACTGCGTGGCGGACGCGCTATCCCGCCCCACTCCCGCGCCAGTGGAGGAGCTACTGCCTTTCCCCTCCCCACAAATCATCCAATCACACCAAACTCCAACTTCCGACCCCGCACTCTCCAACCTCATCTCCGCCTCCAAATTGGAACAACTGCCTCCCCTCAACCTCTGGTGCGACGTAACGGCCGATTCACCGCGCCCTTACGTCCCACCAGAGCTGAGACGGCAGTTGTTCCTCCACTACCACTCACTCCATCATCCCGGCATCCGGGCGAGCCGGGATCTGATCAAGACGCGGTACTTCTGGCCCCACATGAACACAGATATCCATACCTGGGTTCTAGGGTGCCAGAAGTGCCAGCAATTTAAGGTCTCGGCTCACCCCCATGTACCTCCTCAACCCATTCCCGACTCCCTCCCGTGGGAACACGTCCATCTAGATCTGGTCGGCCCTCTTCCCCCCTCCGAGGGGAAGAGGTACTGCCTCACCATGATCGACCGTGCAACCAATTGGGTTGAGTGCATCCCACTCGCCCACATTACCGCGGACGCCGTCGCCGCGGCCTTCCTAAATCAGTGGATCAGCCGCTACGGCTGTCCGCGGACACTCACGGTCGATCAGGGGAGGCAGTTTGAATCAACCCACTTTGCCGACCTGCTCCGTTCCCTCGGGATTCAAAAAATCCGCACCACTCCTTATCACCCCCAATCCAACGGAAAAATAGAGCGGTGGCACTCGGTCCTTAAACAAGCCATCTCCACATCAGCCACATCCCCCTCCTGGACCAAAACCCTCCCCTATGTCTTACTAAGCCTCCGTACTTCCGCCCGTCCTTCAGACAACACAAGTCCCGCACAACACGCTTTTAAAGACCCCCTCCGTTTACCAGCCGACATTTTCACCCCACACAACACTCCGTCAATTAACAGGGAACCGCTCCGCACAACAACACCACACAACGACACCACCTATCCGAAACGTTTTTACACCGCCACTCACATGTACCTGAAGGAGCCCGGCATCCACAAAACATTTCAACCTCTCTACGCCGGGCCCTTTCAGGTCATCCGCTCCACACACACCACGGCTACCCTGTTAATTGACGGGAAGCCCCACACTGTACCCCTCGCCCGATGTAAGCCAGCCCCAGTCCTCCCCGACCAATCGCACCACACCACTCACCCGACCACCCCCGCACCACAAACGCCACACGTCGCCTCCATTTCACCCACCGGACCCCGACGTCGCCGCCTCTCTCCGCGACGTCCCGGGTGCCGGCTCCCACCGGCTCTTCCCCTTCACCACCGCCCTGGCAGTGAAGGGGCCCCTCTATCAGTCTTCACTAACGTGAAGACTGTTAGAGGGAGTCGCCTCTCTCACCCCACACTTCACCTAAACCACACCTACACCCATCCACACACCACAGCCTATCCACACCCAGGGAACGGCGGATTTCCGCACCCTCCCAGTGTACCCCCACGACATTGTAAATACTATCACCTTGTAAATACCATACCTTATAAATACTACACCTGTAAATACTATAACTATAACCTGCTAACTACTATAACTTTGTAAATACTATCACCTTGTAAATACTATAACTTATCAACACTACACCTGTAACTATGATCTTCTAACTACTATAACTTTGTTAATACTACGCCTATACCTAATCTTACGCAATAACTCATTTTTGTAAATACTCGCAACCCTAGGTTAATACTCATCTCCACCCAACTACTCATGTACTCACCTCCTTATGTAAATATTCATCTGTACCCATTTACTTATGTCAATACGCCTAATTTTAAGTTCACTATCACCTAGGATTAAGAATGACGCCCTCAGCACCCATCCTGTTGCCGTGGCCCTCAGCCTCTGTCACCTTTTGCCTTCAGCCCCTCACATACCTCTTGCCCTGCCTTCAGCACCACTGCTTGTTTGCATCGGCCCTCAGCCCCTGTCACCTTGCGCCTTCAGCTCCACTTTTGTTTGCCTTGGCCCTCAGCCCCTGTCACCTTGCGCCTTCAGCTCCACAAATCTTGGTTCGAACTGGGGGGACCTCTGTCGTGAGTTCCTCCCGGGAACACTCCACTAGTAACTTTAAGCTCTCACCAATATTCTTATGCCAAACTTAGTTTCCGTCAATAAACAACTGAGTGGGGAGACAGGCCACAGAACCCAGGGACACAACCTGGAGCCCCACCACCAACTCCCAACAGGGAGTTGGAGGGAGAGGCCTCCAGTTCCTATAAAACCCTGGATCCTGGGGCTTTAGCCTCATTCGACACTTCCTCTAACTAGCTCTCTCTCTTCTCTCCTCTACCTTGCTCCTCCTCTCAGATGATCGGTGGATTACCGCCGCCTGGGAAAACCTCCTCTCCTCTATGTCTAGATGATCGGTGGACTACCGCCGCCTAGACAGCACCTCCTCTCTGTTAAGAACCTAGATGTCGGTGGATTACCGCCGCCTGGGCAAATTCCTTCACTCACCTCCATCTCCTCCCAAAAGTCGTAGATGATCGGTGGACTACCGCCGCCTGCGTCTTTTTCCTTCACGCCACCGTGATGAACCAAATTCCAAATTCATCACAGGGGTAAATAATAAAATAATTTTGCCCTTAATTCAGTCATCAGTTTGTTATTTATTCACGTAGGTATATATGACATTTTCGATCTACAAAAACTCAGTTAATTTTACCAATTTCTGGCATCCAATAACTGGGCATACCAAATAATCTAGACACTGAATTTTGTCCATGGGGATTCATACTTTTTAGCGGTACCTACCTATCAGTTTTAACCCCCCCCAACACACACCAGCTATTGGCTGTAGACAATCAACGAAGCTCAATTTCAAAGTCACGTTTCGCATTGCTAGCGATGTGAGAAAAAAGAATGATACAAGCAAAAATTCTGCTTGGTGGGGTTCTGCGGGCTCTGGTGACAAGGGTCGTCATTGTCAGGATGAACGGTCTTGAGAACCATTAAACCCGCCTTATAGCTCGATTAAAAACCCTCTCTCAACGAACGCTTATATTCCGAGTTTCACAGAGCTGAAGAACTTTCTAATTGCCTGAGATCCATTAGACGTCATGGGATCGATGAGGCACTGAATTGTATCTCCCTCGACCATTGTGGTTGTTCCCCCATTCTCTTGTGCCCTCTCCGAGAAAAGTTTCTGGTCTTTGGACTTTTATATTCCGAGGCGTTCCTTCTCAGAGGGAGTAGAGTCTTGATGGCGTCATCCCATTCAGCCAAGCATCACCTACTATACCGGCCCTAACTATCGCAAGTTACTCGAAAATCGAGAAAGTTCTAATAATTTCAGAGGGGTAAAAAACAGTAGATCGCTCTGGTTAACTAATACCTTCCTTCCCCTCTAACGACTATTTCACCAAAACATTTCAAATTCGTTCAAATTGCTCTCATATATTATTTGCCTTTCTAGAAAAAGGTGGGTGTCAGAAATGCCGAAGAGGAGAAGCTCTCATTTAGCATTTATCACGACGGCTGTCCCACGAAATAATAAGCCACAGAATGAATCTTATGTCTTGAAATCTTAAGGGTGGACGCATTAGACTATCCAAATTTGCTGTTAGTTTTGAAGCCCCGCCGATCCAAGGAGCGGCGCTACGGCACCGAAGGCCCAACCTCCTGTAATGGTTTTGGTGCCACAACGTGATTTAAATAGATTCTCCGACTTGAAATTAATGTTGAGTGCCTAATCGATGGACTATCAGGATTACTTTGCTCTACTCGTTAAGTTACTGCAGAAAAATAGCTCATTATGGGGTTTACGACTAGACGTTTTATCTTTCAGATAACTTTCTCATCTTCTCAGTTACAAATGTCACGGAATGGAAGCAATACATTTATTTCAGGTGCGTACCTATTCTTTGTTTGCCGAAGTTCTAAAACTTTAATAAAAAAAGGCTGCATACCATGCTGGCTACAACTGAATGATTGATGAATGAATGATCGAAATATAGACGGCAAACAGGAAATACTCAACGAGAAAACCGCACGAGAAGAAACTCCATCAAGAAGCATTCCCAAGCTATTTAGTAAAAAAAAAAAAATAAATAAAAAAAATAAAATAAACAGATAAATAAAACCGGTGAAGTTCATTGACGGAAGTTAAATTATCTGACAGTCAAAGTGATTAACAGCCTAACCTTGACATGAAATGTCAAAATCAAAACACAAAATGCAATGAAGCTTCCAGCGGATAGCACACACACACACACACGCAACCACACAACTGGTCGGTAATCAAATCGGGTCAATGGTAAATTGTATTTTTCGAATTTGGCAGGAGAGCTCGGAGAAGTTTTCCAATATTCAGACTAGCTGGAAAATGCGGATCGCATATTTAAACTTAGGTTCAATCAAATTATTTATGGTTTAACTCAAATTATCAACTCATGAATACCTGTTATAAGTGGACATGAATAAAATATATGCCCCATTTTTCCGGTTTTAAGTGATAAATGTGAGATAATTTTTACCAGAATAAATAGATTTATGATGATATGCACTTCATATAACACTGCAGTACATATAAAATTCATTTATTACTGAAATAATAGCTAATTATCATCACTTTCAGATCTCAAACCTTGTAATGGGAATTCCTCAAGATACTGTAACCAAAACATCTATAAACTTTCATTAGATTGTTTCACAATGTACGCTGAAGCATTTGATCATGTTTACCTACCCGAAAAATATCTTTCGAATCATGCGATCAAAAAATTACTACAAATTTGATTAAATTCCGGGTAATAAGTTTAGTAAGTAACGAAGGCACCAAAATATAACTAATTTCAAAGTACGATGTAGGTACATACATGTTGATAATCAGCCCTTCATCCCGTCCTCACAGAAAAGCGTGATTCTGGGACCCTCTTGCCCTCTGCCTCTTGTTCTTTGTGTTTGTGGGAAAACTGGCGTACCAGTGGTAGAATTCTTCTAGAATTATGCTAGTCTCCTTACAAATTTTCATCATATATTTTTTTTTCAGAATAATAATAATACCTATGTACCAACAAACTGCTTGTTGTACCTACACAGTTTTCTAATAGTTTGAGGAAACGGGTCTGGTTTGTTTCCAGCAACATAGACCATAATATTATCATCTAACCATATTAATTTTTCAGGTGAAGTTGATCAAATGTCATTTGAATGATTTTACCTCCATATTTAATTGGTAAGTATAGTTATAAAGGAGTTATGAAGCTCAAATGCCAGCTGATAACTTTTAATATGTTGATTGATGTGCCCCAAAAATCATTTATCGTACATGTAAATATATTTTTTATATTCATTTTATCTTTGTAATATTCACTGAGCCATTCAGGTAAACATTTAAAAATTTTGATTTCTTCAATTTATCGTCATGGTTGTTAGTTTTTATTTACTCCAGCTGTAGATTCTATAGTGTTGGGAAGAACAAAAACCTCAATTTGTGGACAAAATGCGTTTTATCAGTTTTACCACCAAACCGACGATAATATATTAACCATTATTAATAATATTCCCTTGGCTGGTAGGCACTTTTTTCACTGTTCAGGAACTTGAAACGGTTGACGGAGGTCTTCGGTGTGCTTGTAGTGGGTAGGCTCTCTTCCTATGATCCTTCTACCTAACTATATTTTCTTTCCATTATATGTTTCCACTGGATAGTTTGGATATTTATAGCCAAAGATGAAGGGTATTTCGGTAAAAATTTTCGTCTACTGGATGTTTGAAGTATTTTCCTTATTAATGATACTAAATGATGAAAACTCGTCGACGGACTTATACCATCGCTGTACTTTCCTTCCAAGCTAATCCGGAAGCGATTCGACGCTTGCCCGAGTGGAAACTGTGTTTCTCCCTTGAACGTTTCAAAGTAGCCTCATCAGGAATTCTGAAGGGTTGAAAGAGAGGGAGAGGCCTCTGTTTGATCCTTTTCTTGTGACCCCAAGCGTCACCGACCACCTGACCCCCATCAAAAAGGACTACGGTCCCGAACAACTACCGACCAGGTATTTGCATACAAACTCCTTCCTGTCCAGACTTGAAGACCCTTGGAGGACCCTTCTTTGGATCGCTTCTGAAAAGGTTCTCTGCTCTCCCTTTTTGCTTCAACAACTTTGCCTAAATCCTCATTGAATTTCCCTGGGGAAGCCTTCATTCGAAATTATACATCACAACATTTTTCATCTCATGCATGCTAGGCAGTATCACTGGTAGCCTGAACCATTATGGAAAATAAGTATTTACCTACCCATCAAATAATTACCTACCCGTACCCATCAAAAGTTCATACCTTCACACATCACTCTCATGTATCTCAGGAACAGGTTCTCAATGAAATAACCGACAGTCACCAATGAGCAACATATGTGATGTAATTATGTGAATAAAGAGCTGTAAGATACCTACGAAGTAGGTACTTTTATTCCAACTCGTGTATTTTCTTGATAGTCGAATACCGAAGAACAGTTTACAGCATATCCTAGCGTATCCATGGTCCCTGAAAGGAAGAGACTGAGAGGCATAGAGAGGTGATAGAGGTCTGATCAAGATGCTCGTAACACACCCTAATTACCAAAAATAGTTACTGTCTTCCTAAAACACATAGGTCTTTCGGAGTGTAGTGATTATAATTACGGAAGTTAAATTAAGTACTTATGATGTTTGTATTAGCGTGTGTTAGACCTACCTATATTTCATGATGAACCATTTTGTAGGTATCCTATTATAGAATAAACCAAAAATGATGAAAACAGGTGAGGTGAAAAAAAAGTCTCCCAATTCGAGTAGGCAGTTTAGCTTCCTCACTTGAATCACATGAACGTATATCATAGTTGGGTAGGTTGGTTTTGATGCGGGACCATCTGCGACCCAACCCGTGTGTCCCCCAAAAATTTCAGCTCTCTACGACTATTTTTCGCGTAGTTAGAAGCGTTACAAGGAAACGGTCAACATTTCATGTTCACGCATGCGCAGAGGAAAGTTAAATTACGATTTCAATGATATTCATTCGGAAAAATT
The DNA here is from genome assembly GCA_954871275.1 of Leptopterna dolabrata. Taxonomy (NCBI): domain Eukaryota; kingdom Metazoa; phylum Arthropoda; class Insecta; order Hemiptera; family Miridae; genus Leptopterna; species Leptopterna dolabrata. The sequence continues at coordinate 17,711,163 of OX940986.1, read as the reverse complement.
GAAGTACTATTCCTGATCGACCCTCCAAGTTTGAACTAATTATAACGATATTTTAAGGTAGTTATGGGCGTTCCAAGTATTTAACGTTTGCGCATGCGCAGACGAAAGTTACGGTGTTTTTTCTTCAATGATTTTGATATGGGACCATCTGTGACCCAACCCGCACCTACCACCCAAATTTCAGCCCATTTCGACCATTTCGATTATTATTATTATTAGTTATGGGCGTTACAAGGAATTATTACAGACAGACAGACCGACACGGAACCAAAACTGTTCCTCGATGTCTGAAACGCAAAATGGTAGTGGAAATTTTCATTTTGGAGGACATGCATTTTTTTTTACTCAGTCACGAATCTAAGGCTTCCCTTCCTTCGGTAGTGTGGAGGCAAAATGGGCCGAACATACAGTCTAACAAGTTACAACGTAGATATTTAGATGATTATTATTAAGTTTACATATTTTCACCTTTCCTTATTTGTTGATGAACTGTGCAACTGTTGGTTCTGGGTTTGATTGCAAGTGTATTGTCTTTCTAATTATGAAAAGGACTAGATCAATGGGCCGACTGCAGCCTTTCTAAACTACGTACTCAATTGATTGAGTGAGCTTTCCGAACAGAGTGCTGAAGGTTCAAGCCACGTAAATGTTACATTTTTTTTCACCGTAATTTCTTTCTAACATTCACCTACTCAAATGATGCCTTTGGGACGTCGGAGCCAAATCATTCGTATAGAAATTTATTTGAAAAATATTTTTTACCCGTCATTCGGTGTACCTGAAAGTGGGATTACAAAATGACAAAGCCAACGTCATTCCCCGTATTATGAAATGTAGCGTAGATGAAATTGGACTCTCCTGACGCCACATCTTTCCAGCAGAATGTTGCCTCTCTACTGCGGCTATCCAGCAAACTACAACGCGCCTCCTCCAATATCTCAGGGAAGGGCTGACTGGGCGAGATGTCGTTCAAATTACTCAAGTTGGACGTACCGCCATTAAACTTTCAAACTGCTGGGCAGGGAGAAGGCATCTGTTGCACTACTTTGGAGTTTCTGATGTATCAGGCCTGGCAGGGGAAAAAGCTCATCCCGAACCCCCAGGAGCCCCTTTATCGATTTGCTATCAAAAACTTTCAGCCGAGCTGGAGCCTCAGCCGCACTTATGCCCCTACTCTATTTATCAAGACCACACTCATAAAAAAAATCCCCTAATACGAAAATACCGCTAGCGAGGTGTCGGTTATCGTTTTTTGCTGCTGAAACGGATTCGGATCTGTATAGAACTATACTAAATTGCTGCCAGTATCAAAATGAACCAATTTAAAAAGACTGGGATTAAAACTGGGTGTTGTACATGATGACACAATGAGCCTCAATACTACTGTGAGTAACATAGCGAAAACGAGTATCAGGATGAGAGGAAACTATGATTTTAGGTCACCGAACCATCTTGGTGATGAAATTACTTTTATAGGCTCGACTGGATTTTTAGTGTTATAAACAGGGACATGAGGTACACCTGGCGGGCTTGGATTATGAAGTAATATAAAACAGTTTCTAGCTGTCATCATTCGAGAAAACAGCGTGGAGCAAAGAGAAAAGAGTGGTGGGGCATAAGCTTCACTTCTTCGAGAGAATCTCAGCAACAGCTTCTTCGTGTTGCCAACAAACACTACCTCCCTACTCCGAACAGGTTGTTCTCGTTATATCGGCTGTACATTTAATTAAAATCTCACTAGCAATATTTGTACGCACAAGTCATCTTTGGTTATATACAGTGTCTATTCTACTCTAATTCGGTGATTATCTAATCAAAGTGAGGGCTAATCCATGAATTTAATGCCGTTCATTAACAAGATTAATCAGTTTGTATTGCGTCACCACTGCTTTAAGACAATGTCTTACCGCCTTTATTGTGTTACAAAAATGGAATCAATGTTGTTCCAACTGGAACTTGAGAATCAAGCCTGCTCATATTGAATCTGCGATTAGAGCAACGATATAATATCTGCACAGGTAGGTATGCAAAAACTAGGAATCCAAAAACAGTCTATATATTTTCATGGAGGTACATACCTTACCACATTTCGTCACTTCGTAGGTAGGCATGTCAGAAAGTGTTACAGTTTGTAAATAGATTTTGATAATTTCATATATCTGATATCCATGTATATTTGATACACCAGCTAATTTTGTTGTCAAAATGAAGCTATATTGCCTACCCGATCAGCGGACGTTTTTCAATTTGAATGGCCAGTGGGGCTAGGTAGTTACACATTCTACAAACACACTGGTATGTTATACCGCTACCCACGATTGATAGGTTAACAGAGATAGGACGTTCCTAGTAATCCGAACGGCGGCGGCTCGGATCAGGGGTTGCCTCCTCGCTGATGGACATGACGACCCGAGTGTTTGGCGGTCGTAAAAGGCCCTAATTCTATACTTACTAGTCGTAAATGGCTCTATAATGGTCGTAAATGGTCGTAATTCTATACTCAATGGTCGTAAATGGTTCTCTAATGGTCGTAATTCTATAATCACTGGTCGTAAATGGTTCTATAATGGTCGTAAATGGTCGTAATTCTATACTCACTGGTCGTAAATGGTCCTGCTTGTTGAAGGTCAGTACCATCTGGCGCAGTGAGGTTGTTATCAGGGCCTGCAGCCACCTGCATAGGTCCCTCAGTTCTGCCGGGAATTCTCTCAAATGATCAGCAATGGTTCCCCATTTGGGTGCTGAGATGGGTACAGAGATTAAGGGGATATCTCCTCTTTCCTCGATTGACGACCTTTTAACCAGCCGCATGGGCCTCGTTGTGTATGGCGCTTTGCATTATGGGGAACCCTAAACCCTAAAGATGATGTGCATTTTCTTGCAAGTCTGTCCAGGTTTTTCGGAGTTCATAGTCCGCTTCTTGGGTAGAGGAACCCTAAGTGATGGCGACATGAGGGATTGATTAAATAATAGGGACTGGGTTTTCTTGGCGAGATACAGGAATGCGGCCTGCAGATATACGATAGTTTTCAAAATTCTATATATTTCTGCTGTGTGAAGGAAAAACGCCTCCACTCGAAATTAGTGAATTTTCAGAAATCAACTTTGAAGTTTTAGAACAAAAACTCACCATAGGTTCACTCCAAATCATTCCCGCGACCTCATTTCTTGGCTAGACGTTGGTTCATGTTCAACCAGATCGATGGTTATCATAAATACTCCAAATACCAGGTTTTCCAATCGATTCATGGCACTTGAGGTGTTTATCAGTTATTTCTTGCCGGTTTTGAAACGTTTTTGGAGGAAAAACGCCTCAAATCTGCTACCTTTACACTGAATGGGTTTTCTTGGAAAGATTTTGTTGCAAAAACGCCTCAACTTTCATTACGTTACTGTAAATTACTGTGTGTCACGAAAAACCCTCGCGGTCGGCCAGCTGCGTAAACATTTGAAGGAGAAACGCCTCTCAGAGCAATGTGAAACGCCTCAACCCGATTCCGAAGCCAGCGGTTTGGAGGAAAAAAGCCACAACAACGTTTTTAGTGAGTTGAGGCGTTTTTCCTCAAGAAAATACAACAACATAGGTGTTTTTACTTATCAAACACGCGGTTGAGGGGTTTTTCCTCCAAATGGAGCATCTTTCAGATGTCAACCCCTTCCGGGTCGAATTTACAAATTGTGAATGGACCATCAAAAATATGGGGTAGGAAATGGGGGGGTAACGTGAAAATCCCATTTTCGGGAATTCTGGAGTTGATGCGTTTTTCATTCACACGGCAGAATTATAATAGTCGTGCATATATAATAAAAACGTACCTAATTTATTGTAATTGTAATCTTAAGTGTAGCTCGAGTAGCATATCAACCCCGATAGATAAGCTCATAGCTTATTATTGTGCTTGCATGCATTTGTTAATAATGTTACTTTCCTGTAATTTGTAAAATGAACATATTTTTCAGTCACTAATTCACAGATTAATCATGGACTGCCGTTCCTTTATTCAGTTACGAGTATAATCTCCATTGACAATACAGCCATGCGGATGAGGCGCTGCATAACAAACATCATCAATACTGAAGATCCACCTTGTGATTCCATGATAAACGTTTCCCCTGAAACGTGAGGGGAAGGCAGAACTATCGACTAAACCGCCGGTGGACAGAAAGCCGATGTTTATTCAACCGTAGTCATCCATCAGCTGAGAAAACCGCTTCCATCCTTAGAACCCTGCACGCAAACACCTTCGTATAGCATTTCGAAACTCCATTCGGATTTCCTTCCTGCCTCACCACCCCTCACCAGCTTTTCTGAGCAGAGCTACAGTGCAAAGGCGGAGAATGAACTCGAGGCTGCTCGCGAAATGTTTCATGACAAACGTTGTCAATTCAATAACCTTCTCTTCTACCTGTGGAGCTGGGACAGCAGGGGGACGTGATTTATAGGAATCGATTCCACCATCTATATATAGTCCGCGCCGCTCGTCGGTTGAAAAGTTGGATAAACCCTCGGTAAACCTGACCAAGGCTTTTTTGCTGAGGGTATTTCACTTAATATTCAGTGCAAACAAACGACACCTACGCCATATTGACTTCAAACTTTGTACCAACTACAAATTTTCCCATACGGATAACGGTTTTGTTTGAGTTAGAAATATACACAAAACACTGTTATACTTTTACACAGAAATAGTTAGTGGGGAAGAGGCGTTGTCAGCCTTAAGAGTAGGTACGAGCTGGAGGACTCTTGAGTTGTTTGCATTAGTGTGTGTAGTGCAATACAACACTTTTAAGGACATTTTAAAAATCCGATGAGCTACTGAAAATATCGGATCATCGAGACAGAGATGAAAGCGTTACCCCAGATAGGTACGTACCTGCTCAACAATAATACCCTCTTCAGTAGGAAGCTCTAAGGTATTATAGTGGACGAGTTCATCGGACAGCTTGATGGTATGATGCAATCAACAATAATGAAGGGTTGTCTACGCAGGACATCTACGAAGGTAGGAAGTTACGCACTGTTATCATATACGCTGTTATCTAATCATTGCTGCCTATCGATTTATCGCATGCTCGTCGCCCTCGGAGCGGGGAATCATTGAAGCTAACAACCACCTGCACAACAAAAATAGCATAAATCGGAAATTAGTACATAATTCATCAGCCAAGCACAGTTACAGAATCGTATAAAAATATTTGTTTCCGCTGTCTATTGCCTCACTATCTAGAGAAAACGATACACTTGCGGTTGTTGGCACTATTCTGACTAATAACAATCGAGATTTCAACGTCCGCGGGTTGTGACCCAACTTTATTAATCCACCCTCGCATGCCTCCAGAGAAACACGTCATTTCCTAAACATCGTGTTGCGCCATTCGACAAAATGTCGACCTGGTATTACCACAAGACCTTACTGATATAATTAAGTCGGGAGCAGCAGCGATCGAAGGGGGTTTTGGTCTTTTAATGTCACACTAGGCCCTTTTCTATGGCATGACCTTTGTGGTTTTTAAACCCCATACCACGGCTTCTACCAACGTTTCATTTTTACCCTCCGTTCCCTCCCACTTCCACTCGTAACTTCCGCTCAGCTCATTATTCTTGCACCAGTCATTTCCTCATCATTACGAAATTAAATATGATCGGACTTCCTGCTGGTTTGGATAAGTCCGCTATGATCAATCAAGCAGTCTCGCTGAACTAGGATATTCCAGTAGAATGCTTGACACGGACTGGAGGATTGTCTGGCCTGAAAGATTGTTTAATGACACGAATATTTCAATTTCCGGGCAAAGTGAGATATTACCATCCCCACAGGGGAGTCATATATTCCGCACTGGTGGGAAATACCATTCTCAATTTCTCTCTCTTCCTTTCTCGCTCGATTTTGACTCCTTAACTATAAATGGAGAGGTGCAGCGTAAAAACCGACTTTGTCACACGAATCAGAATGTTGGGTAGGTAGGTACCTAATAATGAAAACATTTTTAGAGTCAAGTTTTAAAGGTACAGTGCTGATTAATTTTTCTTCCAAATTCGCATATTTTTCAGTGGATTTATCGTGTACAGTGGACGTAGATCATCGAAAAATCTCTCAAGTTTGATATATTAAATAATTTGATATTGATAAAGTAGGTTTTGCAAAGAACTAGCTGGAGTAAGTCGGTTCTGCACCACAATTTCGAAAACAAAGTTGGTTTTACACCAACAGTACGGATGTCGTCGGGTTTGTTCCACCCATTACGAACATAATAATTATATTATTACCTCCGGTCATCACATGTATCACTTCGATTTTGATATCCCCCCAAAAAGTTAAACGTTTTTTTTCGCTTTTAACTACGAGTATAATACTGCTCTGCTCTCCTCCAATTATGAAAATATTCCGTGTACTTCTTTAAATATCGAAGTTTTATACCTTGTCGAGTTGCAACAGCGATGCTGCTTTCAGTTTACCTGAATGGAGAAAGTTGGTTTTGGCACAAACCAACCAGTGGATATAGTCGGTTTTGCTCTGGCGCCCTATTCAAGCGTTGATTTCACCCCTTTAGTAGGTTTTGCACCGCATTTTGTGGTTTAATATTAATACCTCAACTTGCAGGTCTCTAAATCAATATACAAACCATTTCAAAGTGAACTCAATTTCAAAAATGTGTGAGAAAGTCGGTTTCGCGCCGGAAAACTGATGAATCCGCAGAAGAATTTATTATAGATCTATAATATTAATATGGATCATCATAATAATTATGATTTTGTTGTGAGAGCAACGATAGCTGAATGAATCGTTGGGAATACTTTAGTAGAACGGTAATCCTAGCAGCTGAGGGGCTTGGTTACGAACTAAAAACAAATTTTTTGAAAATAAGTGGTACGTACTTGGTTCTCTGGAGGTTTTGAAGGGTAGTTACCTAGTTTTCCCTACATTATCATCATATCTACGGGGAATAATACGCATTATATCATTGCCGTGTGTTATTTCCGAATGAAATGTAGTAACCGCCAAAATTTTGTCGAATCGAAAAGTAGTGTACCCAAAAGGCACCTCCTACATTACACATCTTCGGTGTACACGTGTGCGACCGAAAGTTATCAAGTAGGTAGGTTACATACCTTAACCTGTAAAATAATAGCCCTTCTGTGCGTAATTCAAAATGGCACTTTAGGTCTGATTGGCCTGACGGTATTGAGGACATGATCTAATGAGGGTCAGAATTCGGGTTGATCATTTCACCTGAAGCATTCACCACGTGTAGTGAAATCCGTGATTAAACGGTACCTCCATTACTTTCAGGTCATTTAGTCTTATAGCATTCAGTATTATACTGAGTAAAATAGTACTTCAATAAACCAATTCGTTTCAAATGAGTATCCAAGCCAGTGACAGTCCACTCAGATGGTACTCATATACAAAGGGAATCCGCATAGTTCAAATCACTATCTCCCGGGACTCACTTCTATTATGCATCCATGAATCACTCTTTAATGTTCTGCCCTGGACATAAGATAGCTGCGCATCAGCCCCTAATGTGGCACCGTAGTCTAATTGATAAAGGGAGGGATCCCACGGGCTTATATGGAGGGAGATGGTTTCAGAGGGGGTCGCATATATGATATTCCACTCGATATCCATATTTCAATTGATTTGGCCATAAAGGACATCACGCGCCAAGGGCTCGACCCTCCAGGGAACAGTCTCAGCCGCACTTAGTTTCTTCTAAGGAAGCCTTTCAGGGGATATCAAAGGCAGTTAGAGACTTTCTGACATCCAAGCACCACAGTCAGTCCACATGGGCGTTTTATACCAGGTTTTTATTTCTCCCTCATGGCTACCGATACCTTACTGCCTACCGATGTATTATTAGAATATGACGAAGAATGATTCACTGGTAGGTAAGGCTTCCTAAGTGATGCAATAACCCGTTCTCTTATCTTAATACCTGCTTTCGCAATTCTTCTTAAACACCATACGCATTACTAACAACATCTAATCGGATGAACGATGCAAACTAACGGAAAGCTTAAAGATATTTGCGAGTTGGTTTCCAGATGGTCCCGTAATAATATATTTCATACAAACCTAACTGAATTTTTAGTCTATACGTGCGTCAACATGGAATTATCGACACCTATTTTTCAGATATTATTATACAATATCCAGCTAGGCAGTGCAGCAAACGTTCGCGTTCCGCAGCTCCTGCACATGCATGAATATGAGATTCCTGTAACATCACGGTTATGTTCGACAGATTCTGATTAAATTCTCAAGGATATTTCAATTATTACACGTTTTGACTGAGCCCCCTTCAATTTAACGTATTTGCTATTACATTAACTATAGATAGGTTTCCACATTCGCAATAATGTGATCTCCTCGATATTTAAACAACTGACTATTGGAGATATCTCGTGCAGTTTCTGCATCGGCAGGTATAACGTACCCACATCCTGCATCCAGTACACAATTTATATACTAAACTCCATCAGGTCAGGATCAAGCATGAACGGAATCCACAGATAACAATCAGTGAGTGAGATAAGTAACTGATGTTTTTCGAGTTATCTGCAAAGTCTCATCCAATTTCCACTCTCAATGCGATCCTGATTCTCCTTATTCTCAATTCCTTACGCTGTCCTCCGTTCCTCCACACGAGAAAGGCCAAGCCCAGCGAAATAAGCTGGCAAGACGACTGAGGCTATTCATCTCTGGTAGAACAAATCCAGTTGTTACGGAGGGTTGACGTCGGAGGTAAGAATTTCCTAAGACCCAATAACCCCGAAATGGAAGAGGATGTGACAAGTATAGGCTGACAATACCCACCGCGGCAGTTTGCTTCCCAAAGGGTACGAATAGGATGGTGGTGGAGGGAATATAAAAGGAAGCGGAGTTACCTTGGATGCAGGGTGTGGAAGCCTTTTTTCGAAGGCAGAGAAGGAATAAGTAGACGTGTCAGTTGCACTCTCCGCGGAACACACTTCACCTGTTCGAATGGGGTGTATGAATCTTTTTGGAGCTTTACGGCTTAGGGTATTCGAAAGGCTTGTAGGGCAGAGAAATGTACATGAAAATTGTATGATTTTCTCGTCTCGTCTGAAATGTTACCTATCGAACGAAATAATCAACTTGCGCATTTTATAGCCTGCACGTGGATCGCTCCCATTGGCCTTCACTGATCGACACCACCCGTCAAAAATCGATCTAAAACAATATTAAATTTTACTGATGATACAGACTGGGTGACATTGCAACAGTGTGGGCTGTTCTCGATACATTTTTTCTTCCGGTGGAGACGGGGTCACTTGGGGAAGCCTAAACGATATCCCTTCTTAACCGGTGATAATCTCGCTGGTCTAGGAGGGGGACTCTCGAGCGTCCACCCCCACTGTTACACACGAAACTCGTGTGAATATGAACATATTCCTCCAATAGTCACATGAAATTCGAGGGAATACAATTATATTTCTACCATATTTCCGCGAAACTCGTGTGAATATGAACATATTCCTATTATATTCACATGAAATTTGAGAGAATACCACTAGATATCTACCATATTTACACGAAATTTGTGTGAATATGGACATATTCCTATCATATCCACTTGAAATTCGACTGAATACCATCATACATCTACTATATTCACATGAAATTCGGGCAAATACCATCATATATATCTACCATATTCACACGAAATTCGTGTGAATATGAATATATTCGTATTCACATGGAACATGTGTGAATATGAGATATTCATATTTACACGTGTAAATATGAATATATTCATATTTACACGTGTAAATACGAATATATTCGTATTCGTATTCATAGAAAATGCGCCGTGCGAATATATTCATATTCGTATTTACGAATATGAATATGCCCATCTCTGATTTGTTCACAGTGATAATTTTGATACTTACATTCATAAGTATCACAATACTTTCGTTAAAATAGCGAACCCGGAAGCATGTACCTACCCATCTCATGTAATGATAAGAATAGGTACTACACAAACTTCCCGAAAAAATTTGTGCACTAAAAACTTGGAAGATAACATAATAAATCGATCAGTGTATCGCGAATTAATCAAATTAGATACACAGAGTTTCGTGGCTGCACGTCTGGTAGACAAATTAAAGAAACCTCAAAAGCTTAGCTAAGCTCAAAATTAGCTTAGCTTTATTTCTTGTTGCGTCAGGCAACGCGACTGGTTTGTACCTACGGTTGAACACCTGTGGGGTTTAAAACACCTCTCTGAGCGCAAGATTTAAAACCCGCCTTTCTTTCTCCTTCCGAGGATATACGCATTGCAGTCCCCGTGTTCCTGGGGGTCGAGGATAGAAGTGGGGGAAAACAGAACCGGAACCATCCTGGATCGGGTCCAAAACGCTCGGTATCTCCTCCCTTCCGCCCCGAAACCTATCTTTTCCTGAAAAACACGTCCACTTGTTACTCTCCCCTTGGTAGAACCGCTGAGCCGCCAGTCTGGGGGATTTATACCGACAGACGCCTCGCTCTTCCATTCACTGCACGTGCATGTTATATACTCACTTGTTCGGAGGTAAATACGTGCACCTAACCTACACATACCTAACTGCCGTAGTCACGGTCGTGTTGACGATGTTTTTTTTCGGTTCAAACTTCAAACCCTTGATTGTGAACGATTGGCTGATGGTAGGTACATACAATGCTTCAGCAGATCCCAAAAAACCCTAATCCATCCATCCAGATTCGCCAAAAAATGTGCAATTATTTTCAACACTTCCATGCGTCTTGGAAGTGTCAACACCTATTTTACCCCTTCCTGTCGACCTTTGAAGTGAAAAGTTTTTAGGATCATCCTTGGCATTCAGTGTACTACGATAATTTTTAAGGTATTTCACGACACACTATGCGTAACAATTATTGAAATAAAACATTCAAATACTACGGTACCTTACCAGAATGAGCCCTAGAAAAACCAACAGTACGAAATTTGAAGGTATCTCTTTGCTGCTCTTCTAAAAGCTGGTACAGTTTAGGGGCTTGTACATTTCTCACTAACAGTAGACATTTTATTTTGCGTAGGTATATATATGTAATAGGGCTCGTCGTATTTCCCTTTTCCCTCTCAACCCCACGCATCTTCTCTCTTTTCCACAGTACAAAAATGATAACATTATCTCACCCCGGTCCCGTAACTTCAAAAAGGACTCACAAGAGCCGCATAAATTCCATTAAATCCAGGATCCGGCGAGAGAACGGGCCACGATGATAAAGTCTGGGCAGACCCTGCCCTCAGAGGAGATTATACAGGGAAAGACCCCCAAAAAAAATGTTATCAGCTCTAGTAAATCCAGGTTGACTGCTCCCAGAGGAAGAAGCTATGATACCAATAAACGTCGGCGTGGCGTGGGATCCAAACATAACAGTATTTCAACCTCATCGCGGATGCAAATGAAGTGACACCGTCTTCTGAAGGGTCGGAAAGCGGTGGTTTTTTTCCCCGAGAACGCGTCGGATGGTTTACAACGCGATCCTTCCTTCCGAACCAACTACTTTCATATTCGGGCGGGAAGGGGTCCTGCGACATCGATGTTAGCGGTTTTGCATACAGATAGGCAAATAACTGTGCCCACCTACCTGTCCTCCGATGCGAAGGAAACCGATTCATTCTGAGAAAATTTGAAGAACTTCTCAAAGACACTGTAAGTTTGTTATGAATGGTAATCCGAATTCAAACACATAATTATCAAATCTTGGGACGAATAAATTATGCGTGGACTGTACGATAAGCTAGTTCACTCCAAATTAATTAGGTCCAAATAAAAAGTGGACACCACACAGCAGGTCTGACGAACGAACAGAACAGGGAAGGATGTCGGGATGTCAGGGAATAGGATTATACGAACTAAATCACTCGCGACGAAATCGTGGAAACCCATTTCAAAGAAAAACGGAGTTATTGAAAAATAGCCTATTTCCACTAATACACGAAAAACGCAAAAAACACTGTTATACCGGTTTCGGTGATCAAACCATCGTCCACCATAACGGAGTTATTGTGTGTTACTGACGATGGTTTGATCACCGAAACCGGTATAACAGTGTTTTTTGCGTTTTTCGTGTATTAGTGGAAATAGACTATTTTTCAATAACTCCGTTTTTCTTTGAATAGGATTATAAGTCAATACTTGACTCGGATGTTTCAGTCAAATTATAATTAAATCTCTGAAGGAAAAATCTGGGGCTGGATTCAGAATACTCTGAACAAAACAGCTTTGTATTTAGTATTGCCTACTTCTATTCAACTAAGTAGACAATTTGAGGTGAATTTGGTACAGATGGGTGAGGGTACTTAGCTGGCATGTAGATAATCGCCCCACGGAGCTGGAACGAAGATAAGCAAGGTAGTTTTATACTTTTCATACTTTCAAACAGAGATAAGGGAGGATGGAGGTTAAGTGAGGTATAATAATAGTTTGAAAAATGATACTCTAGTCCCGGAAAACCGTGCAACGAATCATTTCTGAACTCTAGGGAAAACCTCGACGGAAATGCAACTGATCATCTGGCGAGAACCTGAATCAAATACAAATGTCTCGCCCCTGCATCCTTTAGCGATCAAACTGTTTAGAGGTGGCAGTAAATTATTTAAAGAGGTCCCGCAAGTTGACTTAGCCACTTCTCCAAAGACTTTGAGCCTCCCCCCCATCCTCAAGATTAACCAACCCAAAGCGGAGCTTTTTCAGACTGGAATTTAAATAAAGGAAATTGAAAGGTGCTTTCCTCTCCTTTCCTTTATCCCTGCTAATGGAAATCGGCGAAAGGACTCCAGAGCGCGGAATTTAAATCCAAATCTTTGCGAGAGGTTTACAACTCGAGGGATAGAAAAAAAGGAAGTGGACGGTGGGGAGAGGGTTAGGGTTGGGAATAATTTATCGGCAGCTTTTGAGGATCACAGTGCCGGTGTTTAGTATTCATTACTTTAGGGATTTGATGGGATAGCTTGGCGAGGGATGATGCCTTCCACAGTCCCTTTCCTCCGATATCGGGGATTGTCTGACGAGAAGGGTGAAAGAAGCGGTAAAAAAGTTTTCCATTTACTCCGACAGTGCCGGGGCTTCATAATTTGCTTATCTACCTGGAACAGACATTAACTGAGTTTTATTTGTCAGTTGAAACACCAAATAACATTTCTTTCCCATTCCCATGAGCGAGCAAACTTTGCTTTTTGTATGACGACTCTCCTTGTCAATGTCCCGTTTACATGACTGATCAGCATTCATATTTCCTTGAGAACTCTGTGATAGTAGTAATTTCTCACACCTACCTACCTACTTGGTTAGACTGATTTCTTTTGCTCCTACCTTTACAGCCGTTTTATTACATTCATCTCTCGTATTGTTCTTCGATAAAATTAAACATTTTTGTATGAGTTCAAACTTTTTTAAATCTCTGTGTTTGGGTCGTGGCTGAGTACAAAATTATGGGGATTAATTTGACTATTTACTCGCCTGTCTCATAGGAAGGGCCCGAAAACATAGGTAAGCTGCACATCAATTGGTCACAAGAACAGGAATCGAACTAGTATTTATCCATTTATAACGGACTAAAGAACCCAGTGAAGAATGAAAAACAGTAGGTATCTACCATACATTTGTGACAACACAGAATATAATATAAGTATATGTTGAAATTTCTGTATGTAGAACATAAATGTTGAAATTTTGAACGTGTAACATAAATGTTTAAATTTGCATAGGTATGTATTTATAATTTATATGGGAAATGTATAGAAGTATATTTGAAATTTATGTGGATCTAACCCTTCAAATGTGAGCTCATTAAACTATTTTTTCGTTTAGTTATATGCGTTGCAAAGATTTCACGTTTGCACAATGATGAGGTTCTCGGCCGCAGGAATAACGATCGAACCTCAGTAACCTCCAAACTATAATCATTTCACGTTTGCGCATGCACAAACGATGAATTCGTTATGACCATCTATGAAATTCAAAAATATGAGACCACCCATGCGCAAAGCCACCCCTCCAACATCAAATAGAGCACAATGATGATAAATCTGAAAGTCTTTTACGAATAATTGCGACAAGTGGCTATACCTGTTGTGGAGGACAACAAATTCCTCTTAGAAGTGGTCATAAGGTCACAAGAGTTCGGCTTGAAAAACTGCTAGGGCAGCAAAACATAATAATTCACATCGCCCAGAAACAAACGACATGAATGACATATATTATATACTGTTATACAAGAACTGTTATACAAAAAATAGGCTTGGAATGAGTCGCCTGCAATGTGGTAGTTCCATTCATCAGGGGGTATCCAAAACACCTTCTCCCTGTCACAGGTTCCATTAGATGACGGAGCTTCAAGCCCTAAAACGTCCCGAGGAGGGTGGACTCAGTCAGATGGCGGATTTCCCACCGCCTCCAAACACCTGCCTCCAGTCCAGTCCCTCCAATATGCAGTTACCGTTGAGAGAGAAAAAAGGGATATAACGACAGTCGAACGAAATAGTCTTGCCTACAGCCTGAGTCATCAGCCCTTTTTTCCTAGTCATCTTCTGTTCTCAGAATGAGGGACTTGTCCAAGTTTCATTCACTGGCACCCTGGGGTGCTGTCTCCCGAGAAGCTACTTTCGGATAATCGCCGCCCAGCTCCAGCTCAATTACTCGCCAAGCATTTCCGTTTAGTACACTTTCGGGAGAAGTTGGCCGTAATGTGCTGCCTTGCTACCTTCCCGTGAACGGTCTTGTATTTGCCTCTGAGTATCGAATGACACCTGTTCTCATGTTACGCAACAGCGCCTCCTACACTGCAAAGACGTATAAAGCCTCCAAATAGCGGACATCTCACGGACGAATGGTTGTGTGTGGGATGGGGGTGCGATAGCTGTCGCGTTGCCCTTCACTGTGATACTAATAGCATCTCTTCATTCCTTCCCATTGCAAACCGTCGCAAAAATACCATTTAAGTTACTATGCGATCTTTGGGCGCCTTATTTATCATAAGCGAGGTAGGGCGCCTACGCACTTGCGATTTTCAGCCGCGCAATTTAATCTCCCCAGAAATGAAACACACAGAACTCAATGGATGAACGCGCACCTGCGATAATAAATCGCAAGTTTAGAAAAAGTCGCAGCAGGTTCTATTTTTCGGGCGGCGCGGTTAAGGCGGGGGAAAATGCGAAACACAGAATTGAATAACCTTGCACGCACAAGCGGTAGTTCAGTCGCGCGATTGCTTCGCTCTTGGGATTTTCTAGATTGTTTTCATTGATCTTACCTCAATGTGACTGACAGGCGTTCTTCAGGAGGTATTGAGCGTCTCCACTTGGTATCCTGGTAAGTGATTCTGGGCCGTGTCATTTCGAGAAGTTGGTTGAAGCTATTTACACTCATCCGATAATAATCGAAAAATTTTGCAGGGTATTGCATTAAATCTTGATGAATTTTATAAAATTGCCCCTTTGCTTCCCTTTGGGAGATAATAGGGTGTACCCAAAACATTTTTTCGAATTTTTTATCCCGCCGCCGTTTTTTTGCTCTCAGAGCCAACGCTACGACACAATGATATCTCCAAGACATCCATTATCGCACTACCGCAGCCGCTGGTGCGTGCGCGGTGATGACATGCTGCCGCCGCGATTCTTCAACCGCGATTAAATCGCGCGGCTGAAAATCGCAAGTGCGTAGGCGCCCGTAGTTGCTAATTACGCTTTTTCGCACCCGCTGCTACTTTTTGCACCCAAGCCCTATTCTTTTTTCTCACCTGCTGCTACTTTTCACACTCAAAATCTATTCCTTTTCCGTACGCGTCCTCTTCGATTTTGATTTTTCAAAATTCTTGATTCAATTTTGGAAACCCTAATCTATAAAAACTGCGGCTAGCTCGTCCCCGACGTACCCTACCATAATTATTATGTTCTGTGATATGAGGGTTGGACACGTTTCATAATTCTCATTACAGTCCAGCGTCGGACTGGAAGTTTCGATCATTCCTCAACTCTCCCAAACCCCTGTCGAAGGCTAGCGGTAAAGCAGGATTAATTGGGGACTATCGGCTGGTTGGTGTAACAGGTACGGAGCATAACCATTAGTAAACATCGCCCCAGACTTGATCTATGGGGGCCACGTGTTTGCTTCACGGCTTGTAGACCTTTGATCTAACGGTCCGCTGTGACATTGAGGACAATGCGGGTTACAACAGCTGGGGCAGAGTGATTGGCACTACCGGGATTTCATCGAGCGGCGCGCTCGCCGTTTCGCTAAGAAAAGTCTGGCAAATGAATGGAGTATTATCAATTAACAACCCAAACTGATGGAAGGTGTTGGATATTAAACGATTTATTACTTTTACTTTATTGTCCGTCAGCTTGGAATCTTGAAAGTCAGTTTTGAAGCAGTACCTACGGATTATCTTACCATATGGATTATCTTATCATACAGAGATTTTGCACACGTTCTAAGAGTTTGAGGACAATACCTTTTTAGAAAATTTTGGGAAAATGTTAGTAACAAATACTCTGCAGTCTCTTACAATGGATTTTCTGTATGACTGATACTTCTGACTGCGTCAATATTCTGAAAATTAACCCTGGAAATTAACATAACAATATCAGAAAAAGGTACTATAGTGTTACTGAGGTAGGAGCGGTCCGTCACACATAAAAATCAACTATATCCGAATAACTACGTATGCTATACATCTGGGCAAGTGCGAAGGTTTCCCTGGATAACCTATATAATTATTATAGGTACTTCCTGACGACCTACTCTTCATTAGACCCCGACATGTTCCTTGGTAGGTACCAATTGCGTATTTACAAATTTACGAATACGTACCTAAATTACCTACATCCTCATTTTATTTACAAATACGAACTCAGTACGTACAAATACGTAGCTACATCCTCAATCTTCACCAAAAATTAGGGGGCTAACGGCTACCAAATATTCGTATTTAATCGCACCTACCAACAACATTTCATATTAGTTGAACCTATCAAAGAATTACCTAATATTCTAAATAATAATATATTCTTTTCGGCTCAAATATTTAAGTACTCCCTCAGAACAACAAATTCGACTTGAGAAATCATGTGCGATTTGAGTAATACCGTAGTATCACAATGCTAAATGGGCTGCAGTTATAAAATTTGTTTCACGCTCATGTAGAATTTATTATTATCAATAACTAGCTTTTGGATTCGGGCATGAAAATATCCACACCCCCCCCCCCCCCCCACCCCCCCATAATCAACATTATATTGTTTCCGTTTCAAGGTACGCAGAATCCAAAAGTGGAAAAAAGCTGCAAATTATTACACAACGGTTTATTGTTTACCTATATAGATGCCCCTTTTGCGTAGATCACTGTTTTCTGTGGTCAGTACCTACCCTCGCGCTTCCCACAAGAGAGCCCTGAAATCGATTACTGGAGCCGGCTGGGGAATTGTAGTGCATATGCTGGGGAATGAAGAATTGTATCATTAATAATATTATTTGTTATCATTCATGAAGCACCACGTGGTTCAAATGAAGAAAGTAGGTACTCATCAACAGAATCCAAAATAACCGTCATTATGCAAATGAAATAATATCTCGGCACAAACAACTCGATTTCGCCAGTAATGATAATTGGGCCGGATTTATACAGTTTCATTCACACTCTTGCTGACGAAGCTTTTCGGTGCAAACGAAAGGTCGGTAATACAATGCTCCGGGTGGTCTCAAAAAATTCTTTAGTTCAAGATCAATTTAAAAACGTAAAAAAACCATACCCATCTATCTGTCAACAGTTTTCTAGATGCGGCGTTCGGGAAACGTCAACCACTATTTTTCACCCCTTAAAGATTTCTGACAGTAACGCGGAGCTTCGAGGACCAACTAGACCCCAGTTGGGACCTACAAACCAAATTTCAGTAATTTTGGTTCACGTTAATTAAGAAAAGTGCGAAGTATGGCGTACGGTGTACGGCACAGCATTTTTGTTGTTCTATTTTCGGATTCTGCATACCTTGAAACGGAAACCATCAAATTTTGGGAACTTTTCCTTTTTTTTCATGCTCGATTCCGGAAGGTTCATTATTGAAAATAATAAACCAAAAATTTCTGTCCGGCCGCCGTGCGCTGTACTTCGCACTTTCCTTAGTTACCATGAACCAAAATTAACGAAATTTTGTTTGTAGGTCTCTTTGGGGTCTGTTCGTTCAACAAAGCTCGGTGTTATGCCAGTCGTCTCTAAGGGATGAAAAATAAGTATTGAAATTTTTAGGGCGAATTTGTTTCGTTTTTTAACTTATCTCGAAGTTGGGAATTTTTAGAGACCGCCCGGAACTTTGTACGTCCAGCCGTTCGTTCACAGTAAGGCCCCAAAATTTGCACCGAAAAGCTTCGTCAACATGAGTGCGAATGAAATGGTATAATAATTGCCAGGGAGCACCTGATTATAATCACGTATAGCTGTAAGGAATCGAGCGGTTTGTTCCGTGATATTATTTCATTTGAAGATTGACGGTTATTCACGATTTTATTGATTGGTACTTTTATAACTTGAACAAACGTCATGCTTTATGAATAACAACACGCAATTATTAACGATGGAATAATTGAAAATGTAATTTCCGGGCCGGCTCCAGTACTCGATTTAGGGCTTTTCTGCGGGGAGCTCGAATGTAGGTATTGACCACAGAAAACATTGATCCCGCAGAAAGGGATTCAGGTAGGTAAATAATAAACTGGTGTGTAATAATTTGCAGCATTTTTTATCTCGCTTTATGACAGGGAATTTGGAGGGTGAACACTGTATTAGTATCAATATCAAAATAAACAATATAGATTGTAACAGAAATTACTAAAGCAAGTAATGGCGCCAGAAGGAAGAGCTGCACGTGTGTGTTTAAAAATTATTTTGTTGGTTTTGACAGAATTCTATTTTTATTCCAATAAAAGGACCTATCTGATAAGTTATCCATAGTGTTGTGGTTCCTCCCTTGTATTCAAAGAATTTCGTTGACATTTAACCCTTGGTAGACTAGGCAATATAAAATTATGAACCACAAAGTTCGAATCGAGACCGAAATGATAATATTAAGTCACTTCTATCATTATAAATTCAACAGTCTAACCCCAAAAACTCATAGCGTCGCTGTGAACCGTTCAATCATGCACGATTGCTTTTCGCACATGTCGTCGAATTTTCCATTTCTTTTTTTTTCACTCCGTTTGAAATATAGATGTCTACCATATCCGGGAAAAAGCTGCGAGGTAACCGGTGATTGACAATGAATAAGACACCCACGACAACCTCGACAGACCTTGGGTGAAAGAATCACAAATGTGAGTGGAATATTCGAGTTCCTCATTTCAACGCCGCCTGTAAGTTCTGGGACGAAAATTATGAATAGTGAATTATTACGAAATGCGTTCCTCTCTTCATACTCCCTCCTTATATAATTCACATCGCAACGCCGCCCGTTTCAAATCTATTCTTCAATTCAAAGCTTTTCAAACCCTCATTGGCTAACATAACGTGACCAGTGAGAGTTGTTTGGAGGAGAAGTGGAGGAGTGACAGAGGTGGATTCTTGAATATTTCAAACGAACGACACACATAACGCCTTCCTTTAAAATGTTGCGCAGAGGGAAATTATTACGGAAGTAGCCGATAAAACGGTAATAATTCTGTCTTCGTGTATAATTACGTACCTTCAAGTACAGGTAACGTGTGTGGTAATTGTTGGGAAT
This sequence comes from Leptopterna dolabrata, assembly GCA_954871275.1. NCBI lineage: Eukaryota > Metazoa > Arthropoda > Insecta > Hemiptera > Miridae > Leptopterna > Leptopterna dolabrata. The sequence continues at coordinate 17,691,414 of OX940986.1, read as the reverse complement.
GAAAAAATCATCCTATCGGAACCACATGAAATACTGGAACACTGTATTATCATCACCCAGTGAAAAGTCCAAGGGAGTGGTGTAACTATTACCTACATATATTTAGGTACACCAAAATTCGGTTTACGAGGAATCGATCAAACATAAACACTTCGATGAAACTTTGATGGGCAATTAGAGTTATTTTTATTTCTTCGGTAAACTGATGAAATTGTTCCGGTTATGAATGGAAGTGTTAGCGTAATAAAATTGGATGGTTCACATCTGCCTCTCAATATTTTATCGAATGGATTTAATTTATCGCAACTCTCGAATGGGAAGAGTCTTCGTTCGTTTTCACCTCACCATCAACGACTAATTAGTAATGAACCTTTCAGCCGCTTCAGAGCTTTTATATAATTTTTGTTCAAATGCCAGCAACTCTAGTGCCACCGAAATTATACGTGATTGATGTGGGAAGTGGGTATTGGATTTGGTAATAAAGATGGTTCAGAATTGTAGTTTTGAGGTAGGTAGATGCATCTATAATGCTATAATGAGGATAAGGCCGACACACACACACACACCAACCCCCTCTCCTTAGCTAATTCTTCGGTTGTAGATATAATATACATAGCTCCCTCGTAACTTGTCAAGATTGCAATAGCAACTGCATGGCCAACCAAAGGAATAGCTCAAAATTCCTCTGTTACGAAGCCAACCCGAACAGAACGGTGATCTCCGTAAGTAAATCTGCCTTACGGCTTGCCTGCCTACAGTTACCATTATTGCTATGTAAGCAATAACCTACAAGCATTTTAGCAAGATGACGTTATCATTCCCTTGCACTCCAAAACAGCAACTTTTAGGGATAATAAATGTATGTGAATAATTAAGAGAAAGAAAAATTGAATTGGCAGTGTTTTTCACACAATTCTGCATGATAGAGCGGTGATAAATTCCACAATATTATCCAGTAAGGAAACTCCAGGATTTGTCTTCAAGATTATTTTCCATCCGTAACGTTTCAGTCAACAAAAAAGATCCAGTTTATGTGGCAGGTAAGGTGACTCAAGGAGAACAGGCCGGAGATATTACGCCACCTCTTAATTATCCAAGGCCTCTCCTGGGGAAGCCTATTGAAGAAGAAGAGATGCGATCTTCCATTCAGAGCTAGAACAGGGGAGAGCTGGAATAGAAGCCAAAAGTGTTTTAATCAAGGAAGTCGTCCGAAGGTAGTGAACCCAGATTAGGACGAAAAGCATTCCCGGACCCTTTCGGTCTCAGAAACGAGCGGGAGTGGTAACTGCCCTACGTGGCGAAGGGGACCAGGTTTACGATAACTACCCTCATCGCCCCCGCAAACCCCCCCTTTTGCCAACAGGATTAGCCCAATGCCGCAGGCAATAATGGAATTATGTTTATCGTCGCGGATTAGAACCAGGGGACCAAAATATTGTGAGAACGTCCTGCAGAAGTGGGAGGGCCTCGGGTCGCCCTGGGGTCCCAGCGTCGATTTGCATATGTAACGACTGGTTCATTAAGGGACTGGGAGTCACATTTGTGATTGCTCTGCCGAAGGGAGTTGCAATCACTGGCAATACAGTCTGACTGCAGTGGTATACATTAGGTGTTCGATGTGGGCTGGCCAAGTTGGGGATGCCTCCCTCATCAGTTTGCAGTAATCCTGGTTGATGACGGTTTGTCGTTGCTCGTTCCGCCCCTTTTCTCAATTGAGAGAACAAGAAAGAAGATAAGTTGGAGTCATAGGAAACTTCAAATATATATATAGCTAAACGGTAAACCTCGAGGTAGAAACCGCTGCAAAGTTTATTGTATTGGGGCTGGTAATTTATTGTCTTTCATGTGCAATAATATAGCTATTTTTGGTGATTTCCACCGATTTAGAACCCAAAAACACGAATTATGCTCCTGTTTTTGACAAATTATCTCGATTGATAGATAGTGTAATTTAATTGTCTTGATTCACCTGTTGATACTACTTCTACGGTTATTATAAAAATTTACGGTGATTTCAGATAATTTCCCATGTTTTTGACGCATAAAGAAAGAATTTTGTGAGCTGAACCTTTGTTACAACCTGACTTCTTCACTCTTTGGTCGAAATCTACTTCATGTTCGGTCTTCGCGCCCTAAACAAACATGGAATATAATACCTCACAAGTTCATGTTCACTAGAACCCCAAAAAGACCTCGAAAAACCATATTTTTACACCCATTTTCCCCCATATCACCCCTCGGTGTGTTCCGATCGGGCAGCCGAGCTTCGGAGCACAACTAGGACGCAAATGTGGACCCAAACCGTGCGGAAGACCGATTTCATAAGACATAAGCCCGTCTTCAATCTTCGGTTGAAGATTGGTTAACTTCCTCCCACTAATGTTTCGTCGTAACTAGTGGTGCCTTATACACAGCTTCTTATATAAAGCTTGCAATCGTGTTCACAATATAAATTATTGAGAATGATCACCTGTGTGTAAACAATTATTTAAACAATCATGCTCATACCGCAGCTTGTCGGCCACGCACTCCGCAGTGGTTAACGTAATATGGTTAGGTAAATCGAGAGCTATCCAACGAGTGGTGAACGATTTTTGTACGATGATAACTGGCGAAGTTAAAGTTCCGTAGCAACGAATCGGTTGTATGTGAAAATCATTAGAAATGTTGTCGTCCCAGATTTCGTTACGAAATTTCGTTACGAAATTTCGTTAGCTTTTTTGGCCAGTTAGTCCATGGCTAAAACACATTCTGTGTTAAAATTTTGAGGGGTTGTTACAAATATTTTGTGCAGAGCGAATACATTGGTGTATTATTCACAGAATAATAAACCAATAATTGGATACCTGGATGGTTTTACAGCCGCAAAGAATTTATAAAAATCGAGTAATCTTCAACAGATTTGTGTCACAATAAGGATAACTACTAGAGGTTCAGCTCGTCAGGAGCCTCGCTTCCGCCAAGAAAAAACTATACGAATACCGAAAACAAATCGAGAGATTATATTTCAGTAAACTCAAAACAAGTAATTGAGAAAAACGTACACCCATTAGAGAGAAACCTGACACTTGATAATTAATCCTGTTAAGGCTAAATGTAACGACAAGTTAGTGAGATTCTCAGATAAGAGATGGCAGCACTATCGGGGGCAAATTTCCTTGACTCCTCACAGGAGAACGAATCAAGATATTTTGAATCTGAAAATGGATTTGATAAGATATCAACCCATAGTTTGGACGAAATCGGTTTAAACAATTTGTACAATTTTTTTGCGCACTGTTCAATAAATTTTTTGATTAAATTGAGACTTTTTCAAAAATGTCGCCTTATACAGCAGTGTGCCCATGCATACAGTGTACAAATCCGTTTTCAGAATTGAGATTGGTCAAAAATTACGATCGTAATCCTTAAGATTGGTGAAACAATAATAGGGCTGACGGGGTGGAGGAGTGCGCTCGAGCGAGGGGGGCAGTTTGGTGAGGTGGTGCCGGCCGCCTGGACCCCTCGTATGAACGTTCTCCGAATTCTCCTACTCAAGGTCGGCATCAAAATCGAGTCTTCCTGATGTTGGTTGGAAAAGAAGTTTTGTCTGTGAACAGGATTGGGTCAAGCCTTGTCTCACGTTTGTGGACTACGAGAAAAGGGGGGCCTACGTTGGGGGTAGTAGATTTCGTTTTTTTCTTGTAGGGGATGTGACTGATACGCAAAATCCATGTTTTTGACAACGGTGGCCCCCAAAACTTTGGTCAAAATGCGAGAAACCTCAAAATTTTCGCACTTTTTGACAAAAAGTGTACATTTTGAAACTGAATTAGATTTGCTAGAATACTAGAATAGGCTCGGTAGACTCAATAGTTTCCGAGATACAGCTAAAATACCATACATACCACCACTCTCAAAACCGCGTTGTGAAATCCAATTTTCTTTCTCGTATTTTTCGCTATATCTCCAAAACGTATTGTCACATCCGGAATTTAGTAGTGAAGTATTTCAAAACTCAAATAATTTTAGATTGTATTGCAAGTTGTGTCCCTAAATACATACATACAGACTACATACACACTTTCAAAATAATTTTGTTACTTTTGCGCACTGCAACAATTTTTTATTGTTCACAAAGATTGGCAGGTACCTACAACAGCGTGCCTACATGCATATAGATGTTTCAAAAAATACAAGTCGATAAATCTTTCATATAGGTACCTACGCGAATTTTATGGGACAGCGTGTGAAATCATAGTCCATGAATCTAGTCTTGAAAAATTAAACTGGGTATTTAAAATCTGAGCAGTATCGAAATTAGGGGACATATAGGTACAGATCATCAAACACTTGAAAAATTTCTGCTGTTGAATATACTATATTTGCTTTCAAAATAAAGTATTATACTTTGAGGAATTTTCATCCCAAGTCCTGGGTAGGCTCCCGTATTTCCAGCGAACGTGGTATCCTTGGATCAATAATTTCTGGGAGCAGAACATTTTCATAACAATATTTCAACTTTGTTATCATTTTGTCCTCCCAGAATGAGCGATCCCTTTGTATTATCTCGTAATGTAGATCCCTAGGGGTCCACACTACGAAAAAACAACGCTCTCTCATCGTTATTTCCAATTGTCCTTGAATTTGGAAGAAGTAGTCGCTAGTTTTTTAAGTTTTTTATCTTTACCAAAACAAAAATTTTTAAATTTGTGTCCAGAGTTTTCGCTCTGGAAACACTAAAGTTTTGCACCATAGTAATGCACCAAACAGACTCATGAAACCTACTAAACACTATGATCGCAACATTTTCCATGGAAATTGGGTAACGGAGTTACGAAATATGGACGCACGCGTTGTTGTAGAAGTCCATTTTTGTGAAGCCAATTTTTGTTGGAGCAGTGCAATAAAGTTTTGGCACATCAAAAACATCAGGTAGGTACATACTGTTGGCAAAGTAAATACCATTCAGATTCATCGACTATAATAGTTATGTAAACACAGTTGCATAAACGTCACCTGATTTCGAAAAAATCAAATCCAAATCAAATCGAAGTGTCGGCTTCTTGGAATTTGGGCAACCTTTTTGGCGAGTTCATAAGAGGAACTATCTAGGTACTCTGTAAGCAGATACCTCGTGACATGGATATATGTGTAGGGGTTATTATTATCTCTATCTCTATCCTTATTATCCTTATTATATTATAAATTCGAATCTTTGTCTGTCTGTGAAACTGTGATTCTTTTCACGGCAAAAAGCATATTATACCTATTTATGTTATCACAATATATGTACAAAAGTAAATAAAAAACGCTGCAAAGTACTTGTCACATGGGTTTATTATTCTTGCGGACATATAGAATTGTACTCCATCAATATCAAAATGTCAAACAATTTTTTCACCATTTATAAACAACTAGCCTGACCGCTCGCTTCGCTCGCTATCCGAGATTCGCTGTACGCAGTATCGTGGAACCAACAAACGACGGAAAAATCCCATAGCCTACCGGGTATTTGTGCCCAATTTTATCAAAATCCGTCAAGCAATTCAGGAGTTGACCATGGTCGACCATATTTCCGCTATGGTCAGGGAATTAAAAATGTGCCTACGTTCAACTTGGGAGGCTACCGGATATTGGTGCCAAATTTGGTCGATATCCGTTAAGCAATTCGGGATTCGACCATGAGGGGCCCATGGATGCGCTATGGTCGACCGCGGGGGTAGTCCGAAGGGTCGATCGTAGATAGAATTTCACGTAGATTACGAATACGCGATAAAAAATAGGGGTTAAGTAGAGTCAATATGGGGATTCTGGGACATTCCTGTTTGAACATGCTCGTCAGTCTAACCAGCTGCCTCCTGCCTTAGCGGGCGAGTCCACCTTCTCACCCACCCCTTACCAACCACCCCCCCCCACCCCCTCACTTCCCCTCACCCCCTCACTCCCCACTCCCCCCTCACTCCCCCCCCACCCCCCTCACCCCTCACCCACTCACACCCCTCACTCCCCTCACCCCCTCACTCCCCCCTCACACCCCCTCACTCCCTCACACCCCTCACCCCCCTAGCCCTCATTCCCCCTCACCCCTCACCCCCCTCACCACCTCCTACCCCTCCGCCCACAAACCTTCACCCATCACCCCCCCCCCCCCCCACCCATCATCCATCATCACCCATCAACCTCCTACCACCCTCACAAGCCCACAATCCACAATACCACAATCACCCAGGCCACTCACCCACCTTGGAAGGACTTGTGTAAACAGATCTAATCAAGTTTGGAAAGGTCTGGACAATCACCCAGGCCACTGAACCACCTGCCTCAGCAGGTCTGAACAGGCACTCCCCTTCACCCCTATATAAGGAGCCGGAGTCCCTCAGCAGCCACACTTCGTTCTGAGTTCTCAACACAGAAAGTCCTCCTGCCTGCCACTGCTCCCATCTCCTCAACTACGGAAGATTAAATAGGTAATCCCTAATTAATATTCATTGTTAGGATCATTGGTTCTAGTAGCATCCCAAACCCTTTGCGTTTTTTTTTTTTCTCTCTTTCTTTCTTCATCCTTCTTTTAGGTTAAATTACCTCGTTTTTTTTTTTTTTTTTCTTCTCCCATCTCAGTTATTATTATTCAATTTATTTTCCCCCTATTTTTTTCCCATATCCCGCAATAGTTTTTATCTCACTAGCTGAGACCCAAACTTTGAAGAAGTATTCATTTAGTTTACCCCTACAACATTTTTTTTCGCCCTTTCCCCCTCCCTTGCTATCAATTTATTTTCTTATCCAGTTAATTTTTCATTTTTTCTTTTTCACACATATCTCGCAATAGTTTTTCCCACTCGCTGAGATCCAACATTCAAGAAGATTACATTTAATTTACCCCCATCACCTTTTTCTTTCTTAGATCCGGTTTCGTTCGACTTTATTTTTGTTTTCTCGTTTCTCGTTCAGAGTTCCTTTCTCGTTCCTTGAAAGAGGTTTTTTTTTTGTTATTGCATTAATTTGATAGAAGAGCGTTCGTTAATTTTCGTAGAAGAGTACTTAACTTTATATTTTGGAGTTCAATAGTTTATTTTGATTAATTACCAACTTGTACAATGGCATCGTCTTCTAAAACTTGCTCTTTTTGCCATTCAACGTTCCCATGCTATTATTTACTGACACAGCACGAGGCCAATTGCTGGCGAAGAATGTTCGAAGTTGAAGATTTTGTTTTGTGCGACCGATGTGGTAATAATTTGAATGCAGCCGATCACAATATGAGCTGTGACGCGCCCCCGCTTAAAAAAACAAGGTTTTCTTCCCCACCCCCACCACCACCAGAAGATGTAGATATTTTCCAGTGTATTTGCCAGTATTGTGGGGAAGCGTGTAATAGTCCGTCTGATCGAATGAGTCATGAAATTTTACACACTAGGATTTCTTATTGCGCGAAATGTGGGGAAGTTTTTCAAGATATATTAGAAAAAATAAGACACGAACTAGCCTGTAAAGCTGATTTGTTATGCGATACGTGTGGTGGACAGTTCGCTAGTGCAGCCCTATTTCATGCCCATATACAATTATGTAGTACAGTGCCATCAATTAGCAACAATTGTAGAAGGTCCACTGATCCTCACGTAAGAAACTTACTAGCCACCCAACCTAATATTGATTTTATCTTACCGTACGAAACAGCTTTTACGAATCGAATCGCATCATATTTTATACAATCAAATTTTACATTGGATCTGCCATTATTTTTACATGATGTGAGGCACAAAATAACTAGGATTTTAGTACAAAACCTCTCTGATCACGGCCCCATCAAATTTAATATATTCGTGGACTGCCGCATGGTGAACATTTTAAATGAAAACCTAGAGACCAACATTAAAGTGAAGAATGAAATTTTATTAGATCATCCAGAAATTGACAATATTTTAAACAACATGTTCATAAAGCTGAATGATGAACTAACAGAATTAGAACTGAAGAAGAGCGGATGGAAATTGGAATTAATTTATGGGCTGCGTTTAAAAATAAACAAGTACTCCCCCCTACGTGGAGGGGCTGGTCCCTTCAAACTACCCAAGATAATCGCTGATAGAAAAGCTTGTCTAAATGTCCCAAATGACGACAACCGCTGCTTCTATTTCGCCATTTTAGCCAAGTTCGTTCCCCATCATTCAATGAGGCCATCACAATATCGGAATATCCCTCACCGCTACGATTTCAGCTGCGTTTATTTTCCCACCTCCCTACACGACATCAAAATATTCGAAGCTAAAAACAATATTTCTATCAATGTATTTACTCTGAACGAAAAGAATATTGTGTGCCCAAAGAAGGTCGTGGATAGGGAGTTGGATGACCACAGGGACCTCCTAATGCTAGAAGAAGGGGACAATAGGCACTACGTTTACATTAAGGATTTTAACAGATTAGTTCGCAGTCAAATAACAAAACATAAAGAAAGAATAAATATATGTAAGCGTTGTTTGTGGTATAAGAAAATCCAAGTTCTCATTGTTCAAAAGGGTATTCAACTGCGCAGTGCCACATCTGCCTGACGAAATAAAGTACCAAGCACTTCTCAATCAACTTAGCCCTGAAGTGCAATCATCATTCCGTCGATCTGGTTCGAGGTATTCCGAAATGTGCAAAGCACTGTGCACTGAAAATTCGGGCTAGTATAGATTAGCACGCCAACCGTAGACTCATCCCAAGGTTGCAGCAGCTGGATGATTGACAGATTTCTCTCATCTGCCTGGAGCTGGGTGAGTTCAATGGAGGGACTTCCACTAATGAACTGGCATCCTTCCTTCTGTTCGAAGATCTTCTCAGTAAGTGGATCCGGCTATTAAGGACAAGTTCCACCAGGGGGGAGATGGAAGACGAGATCTTCTCATATAAGCAGCTCCTCGAAATAGCTCAAATTTGCCCAGATGATTCCCCAGGGGTCACGACCTAGATCAAGTTCTGAGGAAAGGGGTTCCAGTAAGCAGCGAAAACCCAGGCCCCCTCCCACTCCTCGCACAACAGATCGACCACCCTCGCTCGGTCAGTCACAAGGGAGCGGTTCAAATGTCATCACTGCTCAGGACCTCACTTCCCTATACCACTGCGAAGAGTTCCGGTAGTTCAGCGTCGAGGGTTCATCAGATCAACTGGACTCTGCATTCATTGCTTTTTGTGGAAGCACAACTCCGCTCAGAACTGTACTTCACTCCAACAGTGCCATTGCGGAGGATCACACGACCTCCTACTCCATGTCGACGAGAAATCCGGACGATCTGCCATCAAAAACAGTTAAGGTATACGGGGAAACCAAAACCTTAGGCTCCCAGGCCCCGGCCCTCAAGTTTCCAGTTCAGGGGTACCCACTGTGCTAGTAGTCCTCCACGACGGTCTTGATGTCCGGTCAACTTTGATTCTTGTTCAGATTGCTCTCAGAATGCATTAGAGTACGACACTAACCCCCCCACTCACCAAACAGGTGAGGGCTCCCGTTCGTCTAGTTAGGACCTTGCTGGCAGTCGTTGTGGATGCCCATCATCTGAAATTCCTGCCAGAGCCAGTACTCGCAAAGTAAAGCTCGATGGTTCAGGTTCTAACTCAATGTTCAAGCTCAGCTCCTGGCAGGGAGTGAAAAGTAGACTCTAAGGCTCCTGATGGTTCTAATTTGCGCTTCCCTTTCAGCTCTCATAACGTTACCGATCCCGTAAGTGAGAACCAACATCAGGGCTGACCGTAGATTCCGGTAGAGCGGTAAGGGGACTCTGCACCAGGAGATGACAGGGCGTATGAATTAGCAGATCATTGGGCGAAGTAGACTGAAACACCAAAGGCCTACTGTTTGGAACTGCCTCAGGTGTTGAAGGACCCTTCTCTGCTGAAATCTAATGGTGCCATACACAGGAGAAGTGGGATTCATTGCATTACTCTTTTGATTAGTTATAGAGTAGATGTTATTAACCCTATTGAACCCGTTGTGCCACCAACCGCCCTAGGTCATAGGCCTGGCCCACGTTATCTGTGAATGTCTAGCGAGCCCCACCGATCGATCATTGCGAGTAACTTCGGTTCTCATACGTCCACTAGTAGGAATGTTTATGGGGATCATTCTAAGTATCGATCAGTTTGCTCAAAGAAAAGGTCTTCTTTTCATTTCCCACGGTCAAAGGGGGAACTACTTCCCACTGCTATAGTTCGGGTGTTCTCAGACGTTACCTCTTCTGGTGAAGTCTGCAGGGCTTTGCTGACATGGCGTCTGAAATCCAATTCATCTACCACAAATTAATTGACTCTTGTGGCCAGTTTACTCGTGACGCCGATCAATCATGTAGTGTTGGGTGTGGGAGCCCAGCCACAGACAGTATGATGTCACTTTTTCGGCATACTCGAACTGGGCACAGATTGCCCTTTTTAGCCTATGATGTAGATCAGGTCACAGCTCCCCCCTTGACCTCCTCTAGTTTATCGTTAAATCGTTGGCCTCATACATGGAGCGTGGAATCCAAGCTTGGGGACTCTTTGTTGAGTGAGCGGGATGACATCGATCTTTCTTCTGGCGTAGATCCTTATATGCAGCTAGTTCTGCCTCAAACAATTCCCTCAGAAGGGAACTCTCCTTGGCTCCTTAGTTCTGAACTGGGGTGGCTCGTGATGGGCCACTTGCATCGGGAGTGTGTTCAGTTTAGTCCACTCGCCGAACTGCAAACCTTCAACTCGGATGAACCAGTCCTCTCCATCACACACCACGCTCTTTGCCCTACCTCTGCACCAGGAAATTACCGGGCATAGGAACTAGCAAATCATTAGGCGAAGTAGACTGAAACACCAAAGGCCTACTGTTCGGAACTGCCTGAGGTGCTGATGGTTTGGTAATTTCACCTTAATGAGCCTTTTGGCTTACCTGACCACGGCCTCCCAAGGACCGCCAAAGTGGGGCACTCGAGGCGGTATGAATTCCTACTGTACCCCTAGAGCTACTAATCTGTCAGCAAGGGCCAGAGAGCCTCCATTCTCGAGTAAGATTCTGAGCCTTCGGAGAAAGTTGGCTGAGCCAAGGAAGTTCTGACCATTGCCCGACCAAATGACAGAGGGACCCCCCTGCGATCTATGAAGCGTTCGAGAAACTGTACAAACTCATCAGTACTGAGGTCCATAACCACCTCCAGATTGACAGCCTTGGAGACCATACTGCCAAGTACATCATCAAAATCCGAGCGCCTCGCAATCCCTCCACCGAAACCGTGAAGGGACAGGTCACCTGAACAATGGCATAAGAGCGCTGCACTTGTCCGGCAGGAAGTTGGCCCATCTCGGGCTGTAAGTGCTCAGGTATAATGGAACAACAGCAGGTACAGCCCGGACAGCACTTTAGTCACCACAGATCTCCCCAGTCACTATCCTGAACCTAATGCACAAATATGCTAGTGTAGCGTGAGGTCCCACGTGCAGACAGCTCTCGTGAGCCTGCCGAACGAGCAACATGGTAAAGACGTCCTGTGCTGGAATCAAAGTGGGGTGCTGGGTGTCGTACAGATTAGAGCTATGCACCAATCTGCCTCCCACGTGGAGAACCCCATCCGTTAAACGAAAAAGAGCTAACTGCCTCATCAGCTTGGTCCTAGGGCCTGACTTGACAAGTACCACCATGATATTGTGGAAGTGGCGTTTCTGGACGGGCCTGACTAAAACCATATCTGCTGCTTTCAACTCCTCTGTGCTGAGTGGAGCTATTTGAACCAAAAGTTCAGTGATTGAGAGCCTTTTCTTGGAACAGGAACCGCTTCACCTTACTAGGGATGGCCTACAATTCTCTTTGGACTGAAGAATCCAAGCAAACACGCGTCTAAGGCGAGCCTGTGAACTAAAGTCCTTCTCTAGCAAATCTGCTCAACAACAACACAATGAGCGCCCGCAGCACGGATCTCTCCAGCTATGGACTCCTGGGCTAAATCGGGACGGATATGCCGAATTGGCCAGTGAACTCTCTCTAACTGCAACCATGTGGGTCCAGTCCACCGCAATGAGTCACGGAATAACTGACTCGGAGTTTGCCTCCAGAGGGCACATTTGCGGGGTTGTGCCTAGTCAACATGAAACCAGTACTCAACGGGCAGATCTGCCAGTGTTTTGGCTACCCTGTTTCCTACAAAGACCTTCCACTGTGGAGCAGGGTTGGCAGTGAGCCACGAGAGCACCATTGAACTATCGGAACATGCCACAATATTACTGTCCAGGATCTGAGCAAAATAAGGGACATACCTTTCTCACGATTTTTCTGAGTGGTTCTGCTGACAAAAGCTCGAGACGAGGTATCATCTCTTGTTTTAATGGAGCGATCCTTGCTCAGAACATGATCAAGTGAGTTACGAATGAAGAACTCTGAAGAGAAACATGATACACCACAGTGAAGTAGGCTCGCTCAGACGCGTCGGCAAAGCCTACAAGCCACTGATTAGAACTGATCAGATTTATGTACCTGGGAATTTGTAGGTCTGCCAACATTCCCATGGAACCGGCTGAACCAATCATGAACCAAGGAACTAGGCAACCGATCATCCCATCCAAACTTAGCAAACTTCACGGTGAATGCACCGAGCAAAGATCGACACTGGCATGACCCACCCCTCGACCTACTGGACTGGCCAACTCCCGCTTGGGGGCCTGATATGGGGGGTAGTGAGGACTCTGAAGAATAAACAGTCAGATCTGGGATTCCACGCAATAGTTTTAACGGCTTTTCATCCTCTACGCCGAGGTCAACAGCCTCCGCAACATGCAGGCAGTACTCTGCAGGACCGTATGATCATTGGAGGCCCACTTTAGAAGCTCGGAACCAGCCGTCTGCAGAAGATCAATCAGTTCATCTCGAGCCTGCAGAGCCAACTGAACGGTTTCTCCCCCACCATAAGCATAATCTACGTACTTGTCATTGGATAATATTTCCATGGCCACTGGGTGAGTCTCCTTACCAGAGGCAGCCAGATCCACAAGTACTTGTATGTCCAAGAAAGGGGCAGGGGCCGTTGCATATTTAGTGTACAAAGAGCGTAGTCCTCTACCTCATTTGAAGGGGAATCTCTCCAAACTATACGCAGCATGCCCTGATCCTCATGGACATGCTTTATTTGTCTGAACATTTGACGAATGTCAGCAATGAACACAAAACGGAACAACCGAGACCGAAGCACTACAAGACATATATGTCCTGTTGGAGCTTGGGACCTACTTCTAAGATTTAGTGGAAGGCCATTTGATGTGCGTTGCGAGGCACTGAATACCACTCAGATATTGTTTGGGGGGTCGCCAGAACGTGCACAGCATGATGCCGTATATAATAATGGGGTAAGTCCAAAGGCACATGCGACCCGAATCTCTATACTCGTGAATGAACTACCGGTAAGACTGAGCTAGAAAGGGATCCTTTCTGAACTTGGACTCGAGTCGGTAGAACTGTTGAAGAGTGATCGCGCGAGAAGCACCTAAAACAGTATGGTCCTGGGCAATGGGCAAAGGAACTACATAACGCCCACTCTCGTCATGGCGAGTTTGACTAACAAAGAGCTGCTCCGCCTCTAATTCAACTGTGGTGCATCAAGACTCAATCACGAGCATTTGACGAAGAAGCTGATCTGTCTCGCACATCAACAGAGACGGGCGTGGCTGCCACGTCGAAACGAGCGGGGTTCTGAGAGAAAGGAACAATGGAGGGAGAATCCACCAAGTGACCAATTAGGATTTGAGAACAAGATGGGATAATATTGAAGCACAGGGGCTATGGAGAACAAGTTTCGCACAGCCATCCGAGCAGCCTTGGACAGAGATGCCTGGACCTTAGGAAAGAACAAGGGTTTACGGGAATGGGGCAGCTTGGTATGCTGGGGACAAGAATCCTTGATTTCACGCTGGGGAGGGTCCGAATAATCACCAGGCGCAACACCTGAATATCTTCTTTTAAGGCCTTGGGGAGGTGCAATCTGTATTTTCGAGTCCATTCAGGACAAGACAATTTTTTGATCTAAATGCAACATGAGACTCGTGTCCCAAAGAGCGTGGTGTCTGATGGAGAGGACTGGTTCATCCGAGTTGAAGGTTTGCAGTTCAGCGAGTGGACTAAATTGAACAAACTCCGGATGCAAGTGGCCCACCACAAGCCACCCCAGTTCAGAACTAAGAAGCCAAGGAGAGTTCCCTTTTTGAGGGAATTGTTTGAGACAGAACTAGCTGCATATAAGGATCTACGCCAGAAGAAAGATCGATGTCATTCCGCTCACTCAACAAAGAGTCCGCAAGCTTAGATCCCACGCTTCAGGTATGAGACCAACGATTTAACGAGAAACTAGAGGAGGTCAAGGGAGCTGTGACCTGATCTACATCATAGGCTAAAAAGGGCAACCTGTGCCCAGTTCAAGTATGCCGAAAAAGTGATGACATGCTGTCTGCGGCTGGGCTCCCACGCCCAAGACTACATAGTTGATCGGCGTCAACAGTAAACTGGCGCAAGAGCCAATTTGTGGTAGATCAATTGGATTTCAGACCCCGTGTCAGCAAAGCCCTGCAGACTTCACCAGGAGAGGTAACGTCTGAGAACACCCGAACTATAGCAGTGGGAAGTAGTTCCCCCTTTGACCGTGGGAAATGAAAGGAAGACCTTTTCTTTGAGAGAAGTGAGCTAGACTTAGAATGATCCCCATAAACATTCCTACTAGTGGACGTATGAGAACCGAAGTTACTCGCTATGATCGATCGGTGGGGCTCGCTAGACTTCGCAGATAACGTGGGCCAGGCCTATGACCTAGGGCGGTTGGTGGCACAACAGGTCCAATAGGGTTATTAAGATCTACTCTATTACTAACCAAAAGAGTAATGCAATGAATCCCACTTCTCCTGTGTATGGCACCATTAGGTTTCAGCAGAGAAGGGTCCTTCAACACCTGAGGCAGTTCCAAACAGTAGGCCTTTGGTGTTTCAGTCTAATTCGCCCAATGATCTGCTAGTTCTTACGCCCTGTCATCTCCTGGTGCAGAGGCCCCCTACCGCTCTACCGGAAGCTACGGTCAGCCCTGATGTTGGTTCTCACTTACGGGATTGGTAACGTTATGAGAGCTGAAAGGGAAGCGCAAATTAGAAAACAGGAGCCTTGGACTCTACCCTGCCACTTATCACTCCCTGCCAAGAGCTGAGCTTGAACATTGAGGTAGAACCTGAACCATTGAGCTTTACTTTGCGAGTACTGGCTCTGGCAGGAATTTCAGATGATAGGCATCCACAACGACCGCCAGCAAGGTCCTAACTAGACAAACGGGAGCCCTCCTTGGGAGCTGGGGCCTGGGAGCCTAGGGTTTTGTTTTCCCCGTATACCCTTTTAATGTTTTGATGGTGAAGGCAGATCGTCCGGATTCCTCGTCGACATGGAGTAGGATGTGGTGTGATCCTCCGCAATGGTGCTGTTGGAGTGAAGTACAGTTCTGAGCGGGGTTGTGCTTCCACAAAAAGCAATGAATGGGGAGTCCAGTTGATCTGATGAACTCTCGACGCTGAACTACCGGAACTCTTCGCAGTGGTATAGGGAAGTGAGGTCCTGAGCAGTGATGACATTTGAACCGCTCCCTCGTGACTGACCGAGCGAGGGTGGTCGATCTGTTGTGCGAGGAGTGGGAGGGGGCCTGGGTTTTCGCTGCTTACTGGAACCCCTTTCCTCAGAACTTGATCTAGGTCGTGACCCCTGGGGAATCATCTGGGAAAATGTGAGCTATTTCGAGGAGCTGCTTATATGAGAAGATCTCGTCTTCCAACTCCCCCCTGGTTGAACTTGTTCTTAATAGCCGGATCCAATTACTGAGAAGATCTTCGAACAGAAGGAAGCATGCCAGTTCATTAGTGGAAGTCCCTCCATTGAACTCACCCAGCTCCAGGCAGATGAGAGAAATCCGTCAATCTGTATGGCATCCAGCTGCTGCAACCTTGGGATGAGTCTACGGTTGGCGAGCTAACCTATACTTGCCCAAATTTTCAGCGCACAGCAGAAAATTCAGTCGATTTTCAGTGCTTCATACAGTTCGGGATACCTGTAACCAGATCGACGGAATGATGATTGCACTTCAGGGCTAAGTTGAATGAGAAGTGCTTGGTACTTTATTTCATCAGGCCATGGACCCAGAGCTGCCCTTAGGTTCCAAAGGAGATAGGACGGAACGGGTTTCGGGACCAAAGTCAAGCGGACAATCAGTTTGCTTACCTTAACAATGAGGATCTCCTCCATGGCATCCTCAAAACCCGCCTGAGCCACATCGTTTGTAAGAGATCGACCCTGAACTACAAACTGCTGTACTAGATTTTAGAGGGCCATTGATCTGCAGTTAGAGCTGGGCCCACCTGAAGGCTCCAGGTTTGTAAGGCCTTGTAGATCCTCTTTTGATCCGTGTTCAGCAGAGCTAAAATGGCTTACGTCGAGGATAATTTTCAAAGATCTTGGGCTCATTATGACGTCCAATGACAGCCTGACTACTGATTAAAAACTACAAGTTAGGCGAATGACCGCAGTTGAGCTTAACCTCACACGCTGGATAGTCACTCAGCCATGGGGCAGAACTTCCCGGGTTTCGGCACCAATGAAAAGTTCTCAGGATAAGCACAAGCTCTAGATCGATCATGAACACTACTTTATATTCGACAAAATACAGATCTGTTTAGGTACAAGTTCGGACTATTTAATATACTAATTTCGCAAAGTCAGAAATTCACATGTTTGTGGTGGCGTCTTAATAATATTCACACAATGAATCACAATATTAGAACTCACCCCGGGCCCAGTGCTGCCTACCCAGGCACGAGATTGCCCCGTTCATTCCTATATTTTCTCGCTCTTAAGATCAGTTCAAATTGCACACCCAATCAGCTCGATGATCCTAGAACAATGTCCCGCTCGATTGAATAATGATTCTAAAAGAATAATCTCAAGATGAGCTACTGAGCATGGATCAAGAGTTCCGTTCATGACCGAATCATGGCCTCATTTGACGGTATCCTTATATGGCGGTCAAACATTTTGAATTTATGTATGTTTGAAGTATTGTGGTTTGAATAAAATGAAAAAGAAAACGCTGCAAATCCCTGCACAACGGTTTATTTTGTACAGAATACCCTTCTGTTACAGATCAGAGCTCTCTGTATAGATAACCCGTCTATATAATATATTATGTGAATCGCAGACCCTACGTAGGTTAGTACCTAACCCCGTACTCGTTACTAGGTACCTACCTAAATCACGAGTCAAATGTTGCTAAAATAATACAGCCTAAAGGAAAATTGTTTATGTGGAGTGAAATAGATGCCCCTTCTGCGTTGATCACTGTTTTCTGTGGTCAATACCTGTAATGAACCGTTGTGTAATAACTTGCCCATCAATAATACTTCAACGGTTGTTCAATTTGCAAAAGTACCGATCAACAAAATCCAGACCCTTCTTGGTAGATGAACCGTAAATTATTACCCTTGGTAGATGAAGGGTAAATTATTACCCTTGTGTAATAATTGCCGTTATGTATAATTTACCGTTGTTTAATAATTTACCATTGTATAATAATTTACCCATCAATAATACATCAATAATATCACTCATATCGCAGAACAACCAACTCGACTTCATACAGCCATCCTTGATTATAATCAGGTGCTCCCTTGTGATGATATCCCGGCCGGATTTATACCGTTTGATTCACGATCGTGTTGACGAAGCTTTTTGGTGCACAGGAACGGCTGGACATACTAATGCTCCGGGTGGCCTCAAAAAAATTGTTTAGCTCAAGACAAATATAATAACGAGACACGCTGGCTCCTGTCTGGTTGGAGATGATCATTTTAAATTACAATCATAATGAAATATTTTCATAGGTAGATTAATATCTCCCCATTATGCTTGGGTGAGAATCAACATTTCGAACATTCACCTTAATATTATTTGCATAAGTTAATAATAAGTCCACTGTTTGGAGTTTCAAGTAGGTGGGTAGGTATTCATGGTCAAACAGGATTTCCAGTAATTCCGAGGGACTTTATTATGCTTACCTGATACAATTAAGTAGGTAGGTATTCATAATCAAAACGGAATTCCAGGAATTTCAAGATGGTGGAAGGGGGTCTTCATTATGGTTATCTGATGGAATTAAGTAGGTAGGTATTCATAATTAAAACGGAATTCCAGAAATTCCAAGATGGCGGGAGGGGGTGGGTGACGTCATTATGATTACCTGATACAATTAATTAGGTAGGTATTCATAGTCAAAACGGTATTCCAGAAATTCCAAGATGGTGGGAACCATCCCTAACCTGCTGTGCTCTGATCGTGTTAGCATTGTATCTAGGCCGGTGGCCCATGACAATGCGTTTCCAGGCTCTGTGTGTGGCAGACATTTTCCAGGCTCTGTGTGTGGCAGACACTTTCAACGGCAGACTTTTGGCATATTCTATGCCATGCACAGCAGGTCCCCCTTTTGTTCTGCCCCCTCCGGCGTTGGTCATGCTCAGGCATGTCCGGGATGGACCACGTGGAGGTGCCGGGTTTTGCAGGGATGTTAGGGGCAGAGGGGTAGATTGCGTTTCGCAATCTTTTACAAAGCTCGGCCTCAGTACTCCCCGCCTCTTCTTATGGCATGCGGTTCTTCCATCATTGGCAGGCATTCATGTTACAGTTTCGCTCGGCCTCGTTACTCGCCGCCTCTTCTTATAACTTGCGGCTCTTCAGTCATCGGCAGGCTCTCATGGTCAGTGGCAGATTGTCACACGGGGTGACGGGCGAGTACTCCTATAAATATTCCTCCCCGTCCTTATTCTAAACTAGCCTAATTTATCACAGAAAGGTTGAACGCGGTTATCACAGTCGGGTTGCATATAGTACTACACAGTCACTCATTAATAAATTACATTCTCGCACATAAAAACTCATACTCACTGTCACATTCACACATTAGACCGAGGGATGAGAGGAATCCCACCGGTCCCGAGCCCACCCTACCTTAATGGCCATCCTGGCACCGGCTGTTTAGGGCTTTCTAAGGCCAGGTGGCCGAACAGCCCTAGGTAAATTAACAAAAGGGAAATAAACAAAAGCAGAACATAAAAAAAGAATTGATAAAGGCAAAAATTGTAAAGACCTACCGGTTTGCTGCCCCCCCAAGACCGGCAGGCCCCCCTCACCACTCATCCATTCCACACATACCATTTAAAACTGCCTAATCCTATTTAGTCTATCACAGTCAGTTTCACTAATCTATTATCACATGGTAACTAATCTAACGTGGCGAGTACTTTTATAAATATTCCTCCCACCGCTAATACTAACCTATTCTAAGCTAATCTAAGTTAAAAAGACCCCAGTACTCAAGTCGGGGCAGAGACTATCTCTGCGCCCTCTCCTCGAAGTCTGTGCCACTGATCACAAAATGTCACAAATTTTCGGTGCTGGTCGCGGGATGTTAATAGCTGGCTCAGGTCATCATAATATATAGGGGCACCACACATCTCAGTTCTCTGCTGGCTGTAGAGGGGACATGCTCTGATGACATGTTCTGCAGTCTCGCTTGGCTCACCGCACGGGCATCCAGGGGACTCGCGTCTCCTGAAGCTGTGCAGCTTGCCGCTGAAATTGCCATGCCCTGTCAGAAGCTGAGTGGAAATGTAGGATGGCTCAATCCACTGGGACGCTAGTCTGGTGCTGATATCAGGTATGTAGGCATGCGTGAGTCGGCCGTTGGTGCCTCCGTCCCACCGCTCCTGCCACTTGGTCAGTGCCCATCTTGATATGGCCTCACGCTTATCCTTGACCGTTCGCAGCTGCCCCAGTTGCTCGGCCATTTCCATATTTATCGGGACACATACCCTGGAGGGCCATCTCACTGATGCCTCCGCCACGCGCGCATCCAGAAGGATGTCGAGTGGCAGGCACCCCGCTATCACTTGAATCGCCAGGGTTGGGGCTGTCCTGTAGGCCCTGGTTAACCATCCCTAACCATCCCTAACCACCCCTAACCATCCCTAACCATCCCTAACCACCCCTAACCATCCCTAACCATCCCTAACCATCCCTAACCATCCCTAACCATCCCTAACCATCCCTAACCATCCCTAACCATCCCTAACCATCCCTAACCATCCCTAACCACCCCTAACCACCCCTAACCACCCCTAACCATCCCTAACCACCCCTAACCACCCCTAACCACCCCTAACCATCCCTAACCATCCCTAACCATCCCTAACCACCCCTAACCACCCCTAACCACCCCTAACCACCCCTAACCACCCCTAACCACCCCTAACCACCCCTAACCACCCCTAACCACCCCTAACCACCCCTAACCATCCCTAACCATCCCTAACCACCCCTAACCACCCCTAACCACCCCTAACCATCCCTAACCATCCCTAACCACCCCTAACCATCCCTAACCATCCCTAACCATCCCTAACCATCCCTAACCATCCCTAACCATCCCTAACCACCCCTAACCACCCCTAACCATCCCTAACCATCCCTAACCACCCCTAACCACCCCTAACCACCCCTAACCATCCCTAACCACCCCTAACCACCCCTAACCATCCCTAACCACCCCTAACCACCCCTAACCACCCCTAACCACCCCTAACCACCCCTAACCACCCCTAACCACCCCTAACCACCCCTAACCACCCCTAACCATCCCTAACCATCCCTAACCATCCCTAACCATCCCTAACCATCCCTAACCACCCCTAACCACCCCTAACCATCCCTAACCATCCCTAACCACCCCTAACCACCCCTAACCACCCCTAACCACCCCTAACCACCCCTAACCACCCCTAACCACCCCTAACCACCCCTAACCACCCCTAACCACCCCTAACCACCCCTAACCACCCCTAACCACCCCTAACCACCCCTAACCACCCCTAACCACCCCTAACCACCCCTAACCATCCCTAACCATCCCTAACCATCCCTAACCATCCCTAACCACCCCTAACCACCCCTAACCACCCCTAACCATCCCTAACCATCCCTAACCATCCCTAACCATCCCTAACCATCCCTAACCATCCCTAACCATCCCTAACCACCCCTAACCACCCCTAACCATCCCTAACCATCCCTAACCATCCCTAACCATCCCTAACCATCCCTAACCATCCCTAACCATCCCTAACCATCCCTAACCATCCCTAACCATCCCTAACCATCCCTAACCATCCCTAACCATCCCTAACCATCCCTAACCATCCCTAACCATCCCTAACCATCCCTAACCACCCCTAACCATCCCTAACCATCCCTAACCATCCCTAACCACCCCTAACCACCCCTAACCACCCCTAACCATCCCTAACCATCCCTAACCACCCCTAACCACCCCTAACCACCCCTAACCATCCCTAACCATCCCTAACCATCCCTAACCATCCCTAACCATCCCTAACCATCCCTAACCATCCCTAACCATCCCTAACCATCCCTAACCATCCCTAACCACCCCTAACCATCCCTAACCATCCCTAACCACCCCTAACCACCCCTAACCATCCCTAACCATCCCTAACCATCCCTAACCATCCCTAACCATCCCTAACCATCCCTAACCATCCCCAACCATCCCTAACCATCCCTAACCATCCCTAAACATACATAAATTCAAAATGTTTGACCGCCATATAAGGATGTAGGCGCTTAGGAGATGATTTTTGTTGTTAGTTTTTCTACCTCGTTTTTATATTTCCGCGCCACATGTTTTCCTCCCAACGTAGTTACCTCTGATAAATAATAAAATTCATTCCAGTCCAGAAATTGATCAAGCGAGTTCGTCATATCAAAAGATTTGTACAAACGTACAAGGATACCGTCAAATGAGGACATGATTCGGTCATGAACGGAACTCTTGATCCATGCTCAGTAGCTCTTAATCTTGAGATTATTCTTTTAGGATCATTATTCAATCGAGCGGATCATCGAGCTGATTGGGTGTGCAATTTGAACTGATCTTAAGAGCGAGAAAATATAGGAATGAACGGGGCAATCTCGTGCCTGGGTAGGCAGCACTGGGCCCGAGGTGAGTTCTAATATTGTGATTCATTGTGTGAATATTACTAAGACGCCACTACATACATGTGAATTTCTGACTTTGCGAAATTAGTATATTAAATAGTCCGAACTTGTACCTAAAAAGATCTGTATTTTGTCGAATATAAAGTTGTGTTCATGATCGATCCAGAGCTTGTGCTTATCCCGAGAACTTTTCATTGGTGCCGAAACCCGGGAAGTTCTGCCCCATGGCTGAGTGACTATCCAGCGTGTGAGGTTAAGCTCAACTGCGGTCATTCGCCTAACTTGTAGTTTTTTGTTGGATCTCAGCGAGTGGGAAAAACTATTGCGAGATATGTGTGAAAAAGAAAAAATGAAAAATTAACTGGATAAGAAAATAAATTGATAGCAAGGGAGGGGGAAAGGGCGAAAAAAAATGTTGTAGGGGTAAACTAAATGAATACTTCTTCAAAGTTTGGGTCTCAGCTAGTGAGATAAAAACTATTGCGGGATATGGGAAAAAAAAATAGGGGGAAAATAAATTGAATAATAATAACTGAGATGGGAGAAGAAAAAAAAAAAAAAAAACGAGGTAATTTAACCTAAAAGAAGGATGAAGAAAGAAAGAGAGAAAAAAAAAAAAAAAACGCAAAGGGTTTGGGATGCTACTAGAACCAATGATCCTAACAATGAATATTAATTAGGGATTACCTATTTAATCTTCCGTAGTTGAGGAGATGGGAGCAGTGGCAGGCAGGAGGACTTTCTGTGTTGAGAACTCAGAACGAAGTGTGGCTGCTGAGGGACTCCGGCTCCTTATATAGGGGTGAAGGGGAGTGCCTGTTCAGACCTGCTGAGGCAGGTGGTTCAGTGGCCTGGGTGATTGTGGTATTGTGGATTGTGGGCTTGTGAGGGTGGTAGGAGGTTGATGGGTGATGATGGATGATGGGTGGGGGGGGGGGGGGTGATGGGTGAAGGTTTGTGGGCGGAGGGGTAGGAGGTGGTGAGGGGGTTAAGGAGGAGGGTGGGGTGGGTGGAGGTCTGGAGGCGGCAGGTGGCGGGGTGGGTGGAGGTCTGGAGGCGGCAGAGGGCGGAGTGGGTGGAGTCTGGAGGTGGCAGAGGGCGGGGTGGGTGGAGGTCTGGAGGCGGCAGGGGGCGGTTGTAGGCGGCAGGGGGCGATAGGACAATGTCCAGGGGGGGGGGGGGGGGGGGGATGGGGTGGATGAGGGTATGGGCGAGTGGGGGAGGGGGGTGAGGGGAGTGAGGGGTGAGGGGGAATGATGGCTAGGGGGGTGAGGGGGGTGAGGGTTGTGAGGGGGTGTGAGGGGGGAGTGAGGGGGGGTGTGAGGGGAGTGAGGGGTGTGAGTGGGTGAGGGGGTGAGGGGTGAGGGGTGTGGGGGGGGGAGTGAGGGGGGAGTGGGGAGTGAGGGGGAGTGAGGGGGTGGGGGGGGGGGGGTTGGTAAGGGGGGTGGGTGAGAAGGTGGACTCGCCCGCTAAGGCAGGAGGCAGCTGGTTAGACTGACGAGCATGTTCAAACAGGAATGTCCCAGAATCCCCATATTGACTCTACTGGGTTACTATTTCAATTAACGAAGTTGACCATGGTTGACCATAGTTCCGCTATGGTCAGGGAATTAAAAATGCGACGTTGCACAACTTGGGAGCCTACTGGATATTCGTGCCAAATTTGGTCGATATCCGTCAAGCCATTCAGGAGTTGACCATGGTCGACCATAGTTCCGCTATGGTTAGGGAATTAAAAATGCGACGTTGCACAACTTGGGAGCCTACTGGATATTCGTGCCAAATTTGGTCGATATCCGTCAAGCCATTCAGGAGTTGACCATGGTCGACCATATTTCCGCTATGGTCAGGGAATTAAAAATGCGCCTACGTTCAACTTGGGAGGCTACCGGATATTGGTGCCAAATTTGGTCGATATCCGTTAAGCAATTCGGGATTCGACCATGGAGGGGCCCATGGATGCGCTATGGTCGACCGCGGGGGTAGTCCGAAGGGTCGATCGTAGATAGAATTTCACGTAGATTACGAATACGCGATAAAAAATAGGGGTTACTATTTCAATTAACGAAGTTGACCATGGTTGACCATAGTTCCGCTATGGTCAGGGAATTAAAAATGCGACGTTGCACAACTTGGGAGCCTACTGGATATTCGTGCCAAATTTGGTCGATATCCGTCAAGCCATTCAGGAGTTGACCATGGTCGACCATATTTCCGCTATGGTCAGGGAATTAAAAATGCGCCTACGTTCAACTTGGGAGGCTACCGGATATTGGTGCCAAATTTGGTCGATATCCGTTGAGCAATTCGGGATTCGACCATGGAGGGGCCCATGGATGCGCTATGGTCGACCGCGGGGGTAGTCCGAAGGGTCGATCGTAGATAGAATTTCAAGTAGATTACGAATACGCGATAAAAAATAGGGGTTACCATTTCAATTAACGAAGTTGACCATGGTCGACCATAGTTCCGCTATGGTGAGGGAATTAAAAATGCGACGTTGCACAACTTGGGAGCCTACTGGATATTCGTGCCAAATTTGGTCGATATCCGTCAAGCCATTCAGGAGTTGACCATGGTCGACCATAGTTCCGCTATGGTGAGGGAATTAAAAATGCGACGTTGCACAACTTGGGAGCCTACTGGATATTCGTGCCAAATTTGGTCGATATCCGTTGAGCAATTCGGGATTCGACCATGGAGGGGCCCATGGATGCGCTATGGTCGACCGCGGGGGTAGTCCGAAGGGTCGATCGTAGATAGAATTTCACGTAGATTACGAATACGCGATAAAAAATAGGGGTTACCATTTCAATTAACGAAGTTGACCATGGTCGACCATAGTTCCGCTATGGTCAGGGAATTAAAAATGCGACGTTGCACAACTTGGGAGCCTACTGGATATTCGTGCCAAATTTGGTCGATATCCGTCGAGTCGTTTGGCCGTGCATAGAAGGACAGACAGACAGACAGACACACAGACAGACAGAGATTCGTTTTTATAATATAGTAGGGATGTGCCATTAATTCGTTTTTCCCGTGTTTTTTCCGATACTTTTAGGTAACAAACATCCCTAATATAGATACCATCTTTGGACCAACCCCCACCTACCCTCCAAATTTGAATCACATTCGACCATTTTTACGGTAATTATGGGCGTTCAACGGTTTTCACTTCAAAACTCCTAAAAAACGCCTCATTTTTGCCAGTTTTTTGTCCATAAAATCCAAACCGTTGGTCCGATCGAGCTGAAAAGCTTGCGGGCAACATGTCTGTCCTAGATGAGTATTTGGTGCAAATTTCGACTCAATTGGACCAATTTTGAGGCAGTTATGCGTGACACGGCGGACGGTGACGGACATTGCATGAATCCAGACACCTTGAAACGTGTAAGAAAAAATTTTGAGGGGGTGTTCCAAAAAATTTTTGCTGAACGACTGCATAGGTGTATTATTCACAGAATAATAAACCAAAACGATTTATTCATCTTCTAATAGACAATCACACCAAGCCAGTTTCCGAAAATACCAATTTTGGGAAAAAGTGTCTAAAAATGTGAAATTTGAGCCTATTTTGAAAAATATGTGCTTTTTGGAATCACGTATCAAAATTTTAGGGACGTATCGACAAATTTGGGAAAAATCGAAAAAAGACTTATTTTTGGCGATTTTAGCTAAATGGCTGAAGCGATTTTGACGTACTAAACTCCAATCGACGCGCAATTTTATGCTCCTTATTCTAGCATAATTATAGTGAAAATAGTCTTCGAGAAGCGAAAAAGCTGAAAAAGGTCGGCAAATTTCGCAGTTTTTTGGCTCTCAAAAGTTTAGCACAAGCCAGAGTACGTCGCAAACTCACATTTACTCGTATTATGCCCAAATTCGATTAAAATAATTTCCAGCTAGTGCACATTTATTAGGCAGCAAGCACAAGTCCAATTTGACTTGGCTATGACCCAATCCTGCTCACACACAAAACTTCTTTTCCAACCAACATCAGGAAGACTCGATTCCGAGAACGTTCATAGGAGGGGTCGAGGCGGCGGGCCCCACCTCACTAAAATGCCCCCCTCTCGCGCGCGCACTCCTCCACCCCGTCAGCCCTACTATTGTTTCACCAATCTCAAGGATTACGATCGTAATTTTTGACTGATCGAAATTCTGAAAACGGATTTGTACACTGTATGCATGGGCACACTGCTGTATAAGGCCACATTTTTGGAAAAGTTTCAATTTAATCAAAAAATTTTTTGAACAGTGCGCAAAAAAATTGTGCAAATTTTTTAAACCAATTTCGTCCAAACTATCGGTTGATATCTTATCAAATCCGTTTTCAGATTCAAAATATCTTGATTCGTTCTCCTGTGAGGAGTCAAGGAAATTTCCTTCATTTTGGTGCTGCCACGTGGTGGCAGGTTTTGCAACTAAAAGCGTTACATTTAGCCTTAACTGGCGCCATTACTAGCACAGAGGAGCCAGTGGTGCCATGTGTATCTTTCAGACTAGTATCACTCTCATAATGGCAAGTCGTAAGACGCAAAACTAGCTGTTTTTTTAAACTCTAACCCTTGGCGCCATCGCGACACCAAATAAAAAAAGGTTGTTTTCGATGGCCTATTTAGAATTCCCTACGAATTTCAAGTCTCAAGACCCATTCGAGAGGAATTATTTTACTTGGCACAGAAAATACGCAAACAGAGACAGATGTCATTTCAAGTATATCTACTCCAACGTTATCGTATTATGTTTCGTAATAATTATGACAGTTATCGACACCAGACCCACAGGGTGAGCTTCAATAGCGGTCACGAAAAAGCTCGTGCCCACCACATAAACATTTCTCTGCCTGTCACAACGCAACAACTACTTACTTACCTACTGTTGCTCATTTCACTGAAGTCTAATATTTTAAATGTCCCTACATATAGCAATTATTAATAAACTTCTCTCAATACATCCGATCTTTTACATACCTACTACATACATACATACTCAACATCAAAACAGTCCGTATCCGATTTGACGCAACGCAACGTATCAGCCTTGCGGTTGGGCCCGCTTCCAAAACCAATCACCGAATTCCGCTCGAGCGAATAGATGTGTCGGTGAGTTGAGTACCGATAGCAATCAATCGCGGTTTCGCTCCACCTTCAAATCACGGGGAAACGAGCGCAGGTATCGAAAACATATCAGGAAACAATTAGTTCAAGGCTTTGCCGCTACATGGAGCTAATTAACGTTTGATGAGTGAGCTTCCGACCCTAATCGAGGTAAAGTGAGGCGAGTAATTCTGTGGTAACTGTTGGGTACCTGACCAGAAGCGAACAACTGTAACCTCATAACAAGATCTAGTTGCCTTACGAACTCATTATCGCCTGTTTTCTGTAGATGACCCTGTGAGCCCCTAATATTCCCGATGTTGCGTTATCTCTTGCCTGTCGGCCTCCACCTGCCTTGGGTGGGTTGGGGGCCAGGCAACGCTGGGCTCCTGAAGGGAGCAGACTTGGTGGTATTAGGACTTAGGACACAAAACGCCGGGATTCAGTGGTACATGGGAAAATTTTATTGGTATTTAAATAGGCCTTAATGATACGCTACTCCGAAATTCCTACCTACTTCCTCCCTAGGGCTATAGTGCCTAAATTACTGCAAGACGATCGCGGAACGGACGGGAATGAAATTACTCGGGATGGTCCACGTACCTTCGATCCTGCTCCTCCGACCTGGAAACGAGCTAAGTCCCAGTCGTGCCGGCGTCGGATTGTAGGCTGGCTCTGTCGGTGTAGTACCAAGGATCGGGCCAGCTGGTAAGTACCTCTTGGTGGGGTATTGTTTTTCCACCAATCATAATGCGCGAACACAGACGCGTGTAGCGGAGGACGCAATGAGCTCCTGGGTCAGCGCCTTTTGTAACTGGGGCAACAAAGAATGTCGAGGCGATCGGTGAAATGAATATTTTTCGCCGAATCGTGTCTGACAGACCTTAATAAAGTACGAGAGTTTTCAGGGTCTAGAAGACATTTCCATAGTTTTGAGATACAGATGCTCTGTATCATATTCTTCAATTTGGCAGAATTCCCTATTCACTAAAATAGATAGTGGAAAGAGATTATCTATTTTGAAAATCTCCCGCGAGAGATAGTCTCCCCTGGGGGATACAGTCTCTTCCGATGTCTCCCGGGTTCGTCTATTTTACTGAATAGCTCCAAAGACCTTGAGAAAGAGATATGGATCCTAATACACGAAAATGCCATAGTATATCCATGAAGTGCGAGATGTTCAATTCCTCATTCAATTCCTTAATAATGAACGCATTTCTTAGTAATACCTATTCAATGGGTAATTGGGTACCTACCTACCTCAATCCATACTTGGACGTTTTTACTCACGAATCGGATAAGTTTAAATGATATTGAAAAAAGATTCAATTATAAACAGAAAAATTCGAATTAGGGGGCTTAATGCTTGTATTATATATACACCTAATGAACGGCCACTCTTAGGTAGGTAGGTACCTACCTCAGCCCGTACTTGGACGTTTTAACTCATGGATCAATAATTATGCATATATTTTTAATTAAAATTGAAATGAAAAATTTTATCTTTATGAAATGAAAAACTTTATGATGAAAAGCTGTATGAAATGAAAATACACTGCCAAGTGGCACAGGAGCTTCCTCGTCACAATCAGAGTGACCCATTATAAAATAGAACAGACTCGGAAGCAAAATAACATAACATAACATTACATTACATTACATTACATTACATTACATTACATTACATTACATTACATAACATTACATAACGTTAAATATACATATTACATAACATTACATTACATAACATAACATTACATAACATTACATGAAATATACATATTATACATAACATGACTTCCATAATACATTACGTCCATTATACATAACTAGCCTGACCGCTCGCTTCGCTCGCTATCCGAAATTCGCTGTACGCAGTATCGTGGAACCAACAAACGACGGAAAAATCCCATACCCTACCGGGTATTTGTGCCCAATTTTATCAAAATCCGTCAAGCCATTCAGGAGTTGACCATGGTCGACCATATCTCCGCTATGGTCAGGGAATTAAAAATGCGCCTACGTTCAACTTGGGAGGCTACCGGATATTGGTGCCAAATTTGGTCGATATCCGTTGAGCAATTCGGGATTCGACCATGGAGGGGCCCATGGATGCGCTAAGGTCGACCGCGGGGGTAGTCCGAAGGGTCGATCGTAGATAGAATTTCACGTAGATTACGAATACGCGATAAAAAATAGGGGTTACCATTTCAATTAACGAAGTTGACCATGGTCGACCATAGTTCCGCTATGGTCAGGGAATTAAAAATTCGACGTTGCACAACTTGGGAGCCTACTGGATATTCGTGCCAAATTTGGTCGATATCCGTCAAGCCATTCAGGAGTTGACCATGGTCGACCATAGTTCCGCTATGGTCAGGGAATTGAAAATGCGACGTTGCACAACTTGGGAGCCTACTGGATATTCGTGCCAAATTTGGTCGATATCCGTCGAGCCGTTTGGCCGTGCATAGAAGGACAGACAGACAGACAGAGCGCATGCGCAGGGCGAACCGCTGGCTCTATCATGTTGAAATTTATATGGGACCTCAATGGGCCCTACCCGCTTAATCCCTGAGAATTACATTGAAATTGGGTGAAATCTTTGGTTACTACGGCTGTAACAAGGAAATTGAATCTATTTCAAGCCAGCGCATGCGCAGAGCGCACCGAGGGTCCGATCATGCTGAAATTCATACTGGAACTCACTAGGCCTTGTCCAAACAACCCTTGAAAATTTGAGCGAAATTGAATCAAAATTGTGAAAGTTATGCGTGTTTGTTGAATTTAACGTTAGCGCATGCGCAGGGCGTACCGCTGGATCAATCATGTTGAAATTTGTATGGGACCTCAAGGGGCCTTATCCGCACCATCCCTCAAAATTTGAGCTGAATCAATTCAAAATCGTGGAAGTTATGGCTGTAACAAGGAAATGCGGA
This sequence comes from Leptopterna dolabrata, assembly GCA_954871275.1. Lineage (NCBI taxonomy): Eukaryota > Metazoa > Arthropoda > Insecta > Hemiptera > Miridae > Leptopterna > Leptopterna dolabrata. Next base: position 17,661,322 of record OX940986.1, on the reverse strand, counting down.
CAGACTCACAGACTCACAGACTCACAGACTCACAGATTCACAGACTCACAGACTCACAGACTCACAGACTCACAGACCGACAGACACGGAACCAAATTTGTTCAGTAGGCTTTGAAACGCAAAATGCAAGTGGAAATTTTGATTTCTGAAGACAAAAATTTTTTGGCTCACGAAAGTGAACACAAGGCTTCCGCTGCTTCGCAGACTCGGATGCAAAAATACACGATCAAAATTACCATTGTGGTTGCGGATGAAGGAGGCTATTACACGATCACTGTGAAACAAACGAGAAATAGACTCTCTCTTTCGAGGAAAGACACCTAATTAGCTGTCTATCTGAAAGAGATCGAGAATGCCAAGATGGCCGCCAACTCTCTCTTTTAAAAGTTACTGAATAACCCTGTCATGGATACTATAAAAGTCTATTTTGCCAAAAGAGAGAGTCGGACCTGAAAGAGATGTCTCTTTGGCTTAGTGAATAGGTCATTCTAAGCCGACGCCGTTCTAAGTTTGGCCTGTTCCAGTGAATATTTGAATCCGCGCATGGCTTGCAAAATAAGAATAGAATGACACAGTGACACCGAAGACCCAGAAGTTTTTCAGGTGAATCCGAACAGTAAAATTAACTTTATTAATTTAGAAAAATATAATAATTGTTAACATTTCATAAGTTTCGGAAGATATCAGAAGCCTTGTGCATCAAGAGGTTGTGCGAAAACTGGAAGGAAAATTCAGAAGTAGGTAACTAGAAAGATTGAGCACCTGCTTAAGCACCATAGTTGGAACTCATGGAGCTCAAATGCACATAATACCGTTGAGATCTACGTTTTCAAACTGTTTCGTTATGTAATGAAACACTCTGAAAACGTAGATCACAACGGTATTATGTGCATTTGAGCTCCTTGTGTTCAAACTATGCCAAACACAGCCTTGAATTGATACATTCATTTAGCCTCCGCCAATGTTGGTGCTCAATGTACTTTCAACATTGTTTTTTGAAAATCAGGTAGACCCATTGCCGATTTAACTCGATTTTGAAAAAAATTGCCCTTGTTAAACTCCAAGTGCTGTGGTTTGAGATCGATACAGTTGCAGCTAAGATAACAGGAAAATATAAAAAGTGTACACTGCCATTCACGCCGAGCTTTCAACAGATGTTCATCAAGGCTCCAAGCTGTTTCATTCCTAGTTCACTCCATTCGCACCGTTTAGTTGATTAATTTACTTTGCTCAACATTTTATTAAAACGTCCGGGATTTGAGGAAAAAGATTACCAGGCTATACCACCTTACGGAAGACGGGCGAAAATTATCGACCCGGATTTCCCGGGCATTCCCCGGAGTCAGGACCCCGAAGCATTCCGGTTTTATTTTTGAACAGCAACAAGTCCTCGTTTATAAAAGGGTTCGTGCTTTCTGGGGGTTTTCCTCCCCCAGCCGCCGCGTGCATTTATCAAAGTAAACACAGCCCTATTGTTTGTCTAAGTGGTTACAGGCTGTACCTGTTACTCAACCTTCATATCGACCTGGTCGCGGGGAGTATGCTGGTGGAAGGGAACCGTTCAACCTCAAATGCAGGGAAGGGAGCACCCAACCCCATTAAGAAACTCGTTTTTACGGGTTATTCGTACAATAACCAACAAACGGCTGCATGTAGCAAGATCGTGGAGCCGACAACGTATTGGATACTGGGCTGGAAGGGGTTGGGAACCATCGGATTTCATCCCACGTTCGCAAACGGCCCATACACATTCACACAAGTATTTGGTATCGTTATTATGTTGGGTCAGTGGTTCAGTCTTACTCCTCTAGGGAATACAATTTTAAACCGATCTAATTCCATTATTATTTTCAATAGGCAATAATCCAATTATTTAAGGTTTTGTAATAATAATCTGGACAGTTTCCATTTTCACAGAGCTGATAATTAAAGTTTTGCCGGTAAGTAGTAAGAAACAAGTTACTAAATACAGATCTTGATTCTTACATAGAAATAAGCTTCAACTCCGAGGTTAGGTTTTCTTTTTTTTCCCACCGATATAATGATAACTCACGCGTTGAGGTCGACAGAAAGCTACTTCAAATTGTCCATTTTATCGAGTTGTTCGTATCAGAGATCTTGCAAAAGTGCTTTTTGCATTTTCTCCGTAGCGACGAGGAATGAAGGGATGAGGGGAAGTGGGAAGAATTCCCTCGTTACATTTCCCTTTCAGATTAGCCGCAATTATTCACCGCAGAATATGCAACGACCCCCCGCGAACCATTGTCAAACCCGGGACCATCAACTTGGCCTGGAATACGATTTGAATTTTCCAGACATTACTTGCTCGCCTAGTCGCGATAAGTACTTTTTTTTCCGCCTCGGAAATGGGGTTTTGGCATACAAGGGCGCTAGAACAAGGGCCTCATACTGTTCCCGATATACATTTACATGTTACACCGTTCTACTAGGAAACATACCCAAAGTTTATCCACTCAATGAAACACATAAGTTGGTACGAAATAAGTACATATGGAATAATTTTAAATCTTATTGTGTGAGTTTTCTCTCACTTCTGTAAAGGCCTGTCTAAACACTCTAAATGTCATCTCAAAAAATCGGAGTACTCCAGTCAGAATTTGTTGAAGAGAAACGAGGATTTCTCTACGGTAACAGCAGCGGGAAGCCAGGGGCCATCCCTTCCTGTAGCGCTTTATAGTAGTTATTTAGTAAGTTAACATCATCAGTATCAGCATCTAGGTTTCGTATGTTAGAGCCTTAGAAATAGATTAACAGTTATAACCAATGACTGTGATCGCATCGCATGTAAAATTTGGCTAGGATTTCAGAATTGGTAGCGAGTACAGAAAATGCCATTACAAGTTCGACAACCCACAACAAGTCTCCCAAATACGTCCAATTCGGATCGCGATGTGCGAACAATTCTACATAATATTATACAGACACACAAAGAAAAATTAGGGCTTTGGTGCCCATTGTCTTCAAACGACACATTACGGAAACGGAACTACATGCGATGCTGTGATTGTAGTAAAAATTCATAGAGAGCCATAATTACGATTTTATCTATTATAGATGAATGTTCCACTGGAAGAATTGATTATGAAATTTAATTATTCTGAACAACGCTGGATCAACTGTTGGAAACGGACAAGCTCTCCTCATCACGCTACATGTTCCCCAACTAGAAACCTTCATTATTACTCATTCGGGGCGCACACGGAACGAGATTTCATTACAAAGCCGTCTCCGTAATTAATTATTTCAGCGTGACACTTTCAAAACCGATTTCAAATTCATAGTATCATATGATTCAGCTTGTAGGGCTGGAGGGTGTGGATAGGTTGCCTAAACAAAGCCTCGTAAATTGAATTTCGTTATTAATAGGTCGAGGAGAGAGTGGGACCACTCAGGGGCGTAAGGTGATGTGAGTCAGCAGGATTCGGGTGACGAAGGAGTTCAAGTCGACACACGGAAAACGCACAAGCAACACCTGAATGATTCAACAACCAAAAACGATTCCCACCCGCCATGGAATTTCGAACTGACGTGATATTATTTTTAGAAGAGACACTCTCCAAGCAGTGAGGCAGTAGAATGAGGTGTGCGAAGGGGTTTGTTAGTATCTACAGTAAATAATGGCGCACATGAAACTACGAGCACAGTAACAAAAAATTTGAGCTCAATCATAGTGTTTGCTGCACTTAGCTTTCCCGTATGAGTAGAACCAAACACTGGTCAAATAGTTCTTTAATTGATGTGTACTACGTATCTTAGACCAGGTACCAACATAAATTTCCGATTACTTATCGTGAGATGCCTATCAGTGGGAATTTTCATAGCAACGTACCTGCGATCGGAATTCAATTTGAAGTGTCGAACCAAATGCTAGTCCCGAGAAGAAACGCCATAAAGTCCTTGTAATATGTGTTTACTATTCTCGACTGAATACAGCACGATTGGGATGAAGCGATCCACAAAGCTAATTTATCGGGTTTAAAACAGTAATATTAGTTCCTATTTCTGAAAAAATATTTTTGATCAGTGAAATTGTCATTGAACTGTCTTGATTCACTTCTTGTACAACCTCCCGTGTTACTATACAAATTTCTGGTGATTAAAGCCATTTTCACAGGTTTTTGACCCACAAATATTAAATTTTGAGAGTTAAACTTCGTTAGAACCTCAGTATTTCACTCAGTGGTCTAAATCAACTTCAAATTTGGTATCCTCACCCTGAAAATATGAAAAACGATACCTCACAAGCCCAAGTTCACTATAACCCCTAATTTTGATATAAATTATTGATTAATAAATAAAAAGACTGTTCACTCTTTTCATTCACTTGATAGGCGTAAAACAAAGAAAATAAATGAGCGGGGACAAGGAAAAAATTGATATTATTTATAAGCCACTATAAAAAATAGGAGGGTGGTAATAATGGCCTAAACACAATATCTGCTGCAGGGGTTGGTACGCCAAGCAATAATAAAAACAAGCTAACATCTCTGCCTTTATCTCTGCAAACAAACTTTAGGGATTTCGCCCAAGAGCTGTAGTTTCTTTTTATGAAAATACTCTCCTCCAGCATCGTTAGAAGGTGACAGTTTGAGGATATTACTGCCAGGGTAGGCTTAGCGCGAGGAGATGTCCTTCCCCGTTTTCAAGGATGAACCTGGGATTATGGTGTTTTGCAAACGAGTCGTTTCTGTTCGTGATAATAGAGAAAGTTTTGGGGGCAAAAGGACGTTAGAGGCGACCTCGTCAAGGTTTCCAGGAGAAGAAAATGTGAATTTTCGCAGAGCTGGACATAGAAAAGCTGAGATGTTTAGTTCGTGAGAGCTGATTGAAAAGTACTTCTCGTATGGCACAAGGAAAGAACGAATTTTTTATTGAATTTCAAAAAACGAAGGCACCACCGGCTTCAGTCGCCATTATCCCCAGTCACTCATCAGTGGTGACGGTGCTTCCAGCACCTTTTTGTCTTCTCACGTAGTACCTATACCAACAATTTGCGACGACAATGAGATGCCTACTGAGATTTTTGCTGTCTGTTTCTTCACGAAGTGTCTCAATCGTGCCGAGATGGTGTTCCAACTGACACTTGAGTCAACACTCCTGTAACTAATGAGCGAAAAATGCAGTGCACCACCACGCAATCAGACTGACGCAAGCGCAACTTGTTGACTCCGGAGTTACCAGCGAGTAAAAACATTCGTTAGTGCACACCCAGCTGAAGAGGTCTCCCAGCGCTTTAGGTCTAGCAACTATACCTATAAAGGCTGAAGAGGCTGGGCGCAGCTGAGCCGGAGGCTAACAAACTGGGAGGTAGTGGCACGTAATTACGAAGGAGAGGCGCCTGGTGAGTGAAGCTGTTGAGCACGAGCTTGTTAGGCTTGCTGTTGCTTTCCCGAATGGGTTCTCCCACCGGGAACCCTCGGCGCACGTTTCACATCAAGTGGCAGTTCTTGATATCTCACCTCACACGCTCAGGCGCTACTGGTTACATGTCAGCTTCTCTTCATTTCTACTCAGGACCCTTCCCGAAATACCGTTTAATTAGGGAGGAAGCTCTGAAATAAGGATCACACATAGCGACACCGAGGGTGATGCCTGCGGGTTTTCAGGCAGATCGTGAGGAGAGCGAAAAGCCGCCCTGCATACAGCATCTGCGTAAAGTTTTTTGGATCGGTAGACATAGTTACCGCAAAAGCATTTTTTACCTACCAGGCTAAGAGCAAGTTTTGGTTGCGATAACTGCAGGTGCCTAGTCTGCCCAGGGTTACTAACTGTTTTCATTTTAGATTCTTCTCTCATTCCTTTCATGTCGAAGTTTGTGCCAATAATTGTGCGAATTGCACTTAGGGCTTCTAGAGCTGACATATTTCCTAACACCAAAATATTTCGAAGGAAAGCCAAATTTATTTATGTTTACTTTTATTAATACGGGTGAACCCGCTTAAAAAGATAAACACCAAACAAGATAGTAAATTAAAGATGGACAGTATTTATAAAAGAAGAAATTATTATAAATTACCTACCTAATTATAGGAAGTACACAAAATATTTGAAAACTCGGCGCTGCGCGCCTCGGCGGGGGCTTCGCCCCCTGCACCCCCGGATGACTTCCGCTTAAAGCCTGACGGCTAAAATGTGGTGTACCTGACCCTTCAGGTTTTTGTCCCCCTCGCTGTATTATATAAATTAGCTTTAGGAGCCACTCAGCTGATCCGGGGCCTGGGCAGTGTCAAGTTAAAGTCCTAAGGTGCCCACATCCCAAATTACAGCTTCGTAGAGTGAATAGCATAGAAATTAGCTGTAGGAGCCACCCAGCTGATCCGGGGCCTGGGCAGTGTCAAATTAAGGTCCTAAGGAGCCCACATACCAAATTACAGCTTCGTAGAGTGAATAGCATAGAAATTAGCTTTAGGAGCCACTCAGCTGATCCGGGGCCTAGGCAGTGTCAAGTTGAAGTCCTAAGGAGCCCACATACCAAATTACAGCTTCGTAGAGTGAATAGCTTAGAAATTAGCTTTAGGAGCCACTCAGCTGATCCGGGGCATGGGCAGTGTCAAGTTAAAGTCCTAAGGAGCCCACATACCAAATTTCAGCTTCGTAGAGTGAATAGCATATAAATTAGCTTTAGGAGCCACTTTATAAAATACGCGCTACTTTTGTCTCACAATTTGGTCTCACTATTTGGTCTCACTATTTGGTCTCACTTTTGGTTTATTATTTTCAATAATGAACCATTGGAATCGAGCATGAAAAAAAAAAAAAGAACGCTGCAAATCCCTGCACAACGGTTTATTATTTTGTATAGAATACCCTTCCGTTACAGATCACAGCTCTATGTATAGATAATCCGTCTATATAATTATTTATGATATGTACTACTCTATACATATAATGTAGATCGCAGACCCTCCGTAGGTTAGTACCTAACCCCGTACACGTTACTAGGCACCTACCTAAATCACGAGTTAAATGTTGCTAAAATAATTCTGCCGATGACAAACAGTACCTAACAAAAAGAAACACACACAATGAAGTTCTGAAAAGAAATTGTTGATGAGGAGTGAAAAAAGTTGCAAAAGTACCTACCAACAAACTCCAGCCCCTTCTACGTAGATGGTATAATGAACCGTTGTGTAATAATTTACCGTTGAGTAATGATTTACCGTAGTAATAATTTACCCATCAATAATACTTCAACGTTTGTTCAAGTTTCACTACCTACCAACAAACTCCAACAGAGCCATCATTTTTCAAATGAAATAATATCACAGAACAACCAACTCGACTTCATACTCCGCCAATATAATCAGGTGATCCCTACCAATGATTGGCCGTATTCACAAATTCCTATTGTGGGCGCGTCTCTGGTTACGAGATTTGGTTTGAATTGTATACAATTTCATTCACACTGGAGTCGAAAATGCCTGTCGGTGCAAACTTCGGGGCCTTACTGTGAACGAACGGCTGGACGTACGACGCTCCGGATGGTCTTAAAAAACTCGCAAGTTCGAGAACTATTTAAAACCGTAAAAATATTTACGTAAAAAAATTGTATAGGCGTTTTGAAAATTTCAACCCCTATTTTGAACCCCTTAGAGATGACTCACAGTAACGTCGAGCTTCGAGGACCAACTAGACAGCGAACGGAACCTATAACCCGAATTTCATCAATTTTCTTTCATGGTAACTAAGAAAAGTGGCCCGTACGGCGTACGGCGTACGGCGGACAGACAGAAATATTTTTATTGCAGTTTTGGATTCTACATACCTTGAAACGTAAACCATCAAATTTTGAGGGGGGGTAAGAATTTTTTTTTTCATGCTCGATTCCAATGGTTCATTATTGAAAATAATAAACCAAAATTCTTACCCCCCTCAAAATTTGATGGTTTACGTTTCAAGGTATGTAGAATCCAAAACTGCAATAAAAATATTTCTGTCTGTCCGCCGTACGCCGTACGCCGTACGGGCCACTTTTCTTAGTTACCATGAAAAAAAATTGATGAAATTCGGGTTATAGGTTCCGTTCGGCGTCTAGTTGGTCCTCGAAGCTCGACGTTACTGTGAGTCATCTCTAAGGGGTTCAAAATAGGGGTTGAAATTTTCAAAACGCCTATACCATTTTTTTACGTAAATATTTTTACGGTTTTAAATAGTTCTTGAACTTGCGAGTTTTTTAAGACCATCCGGAGCATCGTACGTCCAGCCGTTCGTTCACAGTAAGGCCCCGAAGTTTGCACCGACAGGCATTTTCGACTCCAGTGTGAATGAAATTGTATACAATTCAAACCAAATCTCGTAACCAGAGACGCGCCCACAATAGGAATTTGTGAATACGGCCAATCATTGGTAGGGATCACCTGATTATATTGGCGGAGTATGAAGTCGAGTTGGTTGTTCTGTGATATTATTTAATTTGAAAAATGATGGCTCTTTTGGAGTTTGTTGGTAGGTAGTGAAACTTGGACAAACGTTGAAGTATTATTGATGGGTAAATTATTACGACGGTAAATTATTACTCAACGGTAAATTATCACACAACGGTTCATTATACCATCTACGTAGAAGGGGCTGGAGTTTGTTGGTAGGTACTTTTGCAACTTTTTTCACTCCTCATCAACAATTTCTTTTCAGAACTTCATTATGTGTGTTTCTTTTTGTTAGGTACTGTTTGTCATCGGCAGAATTATTTTAGCAACATTTAACTCGTGATTTAGGTAGGTACCTAGTAACGAGTACGGGGTTAGGTACTAACCTACGGAGGGTCTGCGATCTACATAATATGTATATAATAGTACATATCATATTATATAGACGGGTTATCTATACATAGAGCTGTGATCTGTAACACAAGGGTATTCTATACAAAATAATAAACCGTTGTGCAGGGATTTGCAGCGTTTTTCCTGTCGTTTTTCGGCGGGGGGTCCCATCGCAAAAACCTGAAGGGTCAGGTTAAAATTGGAAGTACCTATGGCCGAATTTTATAAAAATTATGGTTTTTGAGCCTACTTACCATGCGTAGCAAACACTTTGTGATAAGTAACTTTTGGAGAGAAAAAATAGAAGTGTCCTACAACATCAGCATTTCCACTTGCGTATGTTTGCGTTTCAGACTTTCCTCAAAAATTATGGTTCCGATTAGATCTATCCGTTCGGGTCCACAAATTGTTGCAAAGATTCCACAAATCGTTTCCACGATTCCAAAAGATTCCACCCATCGGTTCCACAAATTGTTGCACAGTCAAATTCGAGGCGTAGAAGCAGGATGATCCCAAATGGTCCAGTCATCAAGAATGCTTAAAAACTAATATCTGCGAATTTGTAATAATGAAACCCGCAGATTGTCTTATATTTAACAAATATTTAGGATAGGTATTCTATGGAAATCCTTTGCGAAAGCAAGTTTTAGTACCTAGATATGAATGTTTTCGAAGGAATTTTTCATGGATCGAGGAATCTATGTGCTACAACTTGACAGACGTTTCGAAGAGAAAGAAGTTATACAAGTTAATTATTGAAACATGGACGAATACTGAATGCTAATTGCTCCTTCAGACACCTCTCTCTAAATAATAATCTGCTGACGACACTGTATTATTATTATACATTTAGACAACAGTTTGTGGATCAATCAACTACGATAGCTACAATAATTTCGCTAATGCGACTTGGTGTGAGTTTCGCTATGTAATCAGTAAGTAATCACTATAGCAACAGTTGACGGGCAGCCTCCCTCTATTTTCTCTTCCTCGAGCCACTGACTGTTGCATCATACGTGTTTGACCTCCTCAGTATCTCTCGCTCTCCCGCTAGCAAGTTACCTTCGATGCCGATCTCAACGTACATCAGGACACCTCTGACGGACTTGACTGGGCCGATGGTCAACTGTCAGCTCATCAGTCCTTGCTCCAACATGGAAATGAGAGCGATCAACTGCCTGGAAGCGTACGGGGAGGAGAGGGCTCAAGAGAAATGCAAGGCTCTGTTGGAAGATTTTCATGAATGCATTACCAAGACGAAACAAGTGAGTATACGCACTATTCTTAACGGGTTGTGGTAGATAGACTCCAAAATTGAAGGCAATGAATTGCCCCGTCTAATGAATTGAAACTCCCGTTTAATAAAGTTCACTCTTTATAATTTTCGCCGAAAGATTTTCTCCTTTTTAGCGAATTTTCGAAGAAAAGGAAGCTATTGTTCTCGGTCCAAAATTTTTAAAACTCGAATTTCCGAAAGATTTGTATACCAAAATCCGTTTCAGACCATCCTGAATTCACTGCCGAAAGACACCAAAAATTATATGTGTATATATATATATATTTATATATATATTTATATATTTATATTATGTATGTGTCATTCCAGACGATAACTCTCGAAAGAATTGAGATAAAAAGTTCAAATTTGCACGAAAAATCTGTCTTGGCAATCGACAGGCTAAGTTCGAAGATGGGCAGAATCGGGTCACTCTAAGGGGGAGTTTTGGGGAGTTTTAGGGGGGGGAAATTACCCATAAATTCCCAAAATGAAAAAGTCTGACAAGTGACACCTCATTTTAAAGGTTTTTGTACGCTGAACACGATGGTGAAATCAGAATTGCGATATCTCATTCCATTCTCAAACTGGAGCACTTTGAAGATGAAGGAACGTGGTTATTTCTTGAGATGTTCTTTCTGGTTCGTCTGCTCTAATCTGATAACGGAATGGGATATCGCAATTCTGACTTCACCATCGTGTTCAGCGTTGGAAAATCTACAAACCGAGGTGTTACTCGGCAAAAAATGGAACAAAAAATTTGTTACGTACCAATACCTACTCTTCTGGTATTCAAAACATTTTTGATTTCCCCCTCCCCCTCCTTCCACCCCAAATTTTACTTTGCGTAAAACTACTCCTGTTTTAATTTTGTATGGTATCAAGTTGGGAAAACATTGGCCGAAAATTAATTTTCAGAAAATTTTAGGCGGAGGAGGAAGATGCCGAAAACTTCGAAAATTCGCTCTTATAGCCATGCTGCATGACTGTGGTTTTTTTAGTAATAAAATTACAAATCTAAACAATGCTCCAGGTCCAAACAACTTATACGAATTTAAATTAATGATTAGGTATATCGTACAAATTACCAATGCCCAAATTTTGACATGGATATGTCTATTATCTGGGGGTCAGTCAAAAATTTCCGTCAGCAAATTTTGCGTCATCAAAACAAAATTAAAAAAAAAGTAAAAAAAACATTGTAACGTTTTTTGGGACACTTCCGGTGGTTAGAGAGAGTAGCGAGTATCATGAAAGTTTTCTAAAAAAGCAGACGATTCCAACGAGTGGTGAAAGATTTCTGTGCGATGAACACGACGGAAGTTCCATTTCCCTACCAACGGCTTGGTTGTACGTGAAAATCATAAGAATTTTTTCGTTACGGTTTTGGGTGGCTCCTAAACCTAACTAATTTGTTAGTGTTACGGAATTTTTTATCATAAAGTTGGTTTGTCCGGTAGCCAAGGTCCCAAGGTCCCAAGGTCACAAGTTTATATTAGCTAAGTTTATATAGCTAAGGTCATAAGTTTGTGTGGAGTGACACATACTGGCTAAGCATAGGTATAAATATATTAGTACATTTGAGTATAATATGTAATGAACATGAATATTTTGGCTGAAAACTTGGATTGGAAAAATATGCTGTTCGATTGTATTTTTATTGACATTTTACGGTTCAATAACTTCGTACTTGTTCATAATTTAGATGGGAAGAGTTTTGGAGTTGAGAGTCGAGAGAGACAGACAAATCCGGAGAGGACTTCTTTCAACTCCGTATGCCGATGGCCCAGAAAAAGATAGCTTCCAGAATCAAAACACTTTCAAATAGAATGTTGAATTGAATTTCAATAACCTCTGGAATAGATCCAGTTTTGAATATAATCCCATAAATTCAACTGTAATAATTGTTCCATAAATATTGTAGAATTGATAGGCGAAATATATTGTTGTAGTTTGGAATAACATGAACGATTAGAAGTTGGAAGACTGTTTTATCCAATATGCTTGCATAATACGGTTTATTATAATAATAATATGGTATGAAGGACAATTATTAATGACATGATTTTACGTAGTAGTAATTTACGAGTTAGTTTTTAATGTTTAGGCTGTCTCATGCAAGTGAAGTATCTTCAATATTCAAATCGCTCTACCCGACAACATACCATTATATCGCTGTGCTTTGTTGGCGTTTTATTTTGAGAGTCCCAGGCAATCAACGTCGATATTGCCATTGATAATAAATTATAAGTCTGCTCTTAAGGGGATCTCTAATCTAGAACATATGTGATACTTGGGTTATCCATAAACTCGTTCGGCTTTGAATCACTAATGCTCCCGAATAACTTGTTCAACCTGTTTAGAGAAAGAATAGCCTAAACGTACTTTAGTTTTAATTTGCATATAATCCACCTGTAATAATCAATGGACACTTATTTATATTGGTAGACCTGCAAACCGTACGTGATCCATAAGTTAGTGAGAACAATGGAGCCGTGAAGATACGTCTTCGAGTGCGTCAGTAATATCCTTGAGTGGGTTGCCTCCCTTCACTCGAGCTCCCTAAATTGCTGATATTTCGCAGATCTCCGGCCAGATGTTTCAACAATCGCAATAACGCAAAGGGAAAATGGATGGGTTGAAGGCTTCGTTAGATGATCTCATATCTTGGGTAAGACCGTGGATTACCCTCTCCAGCCCTTGCATTACTCCTTCACGTCGGAGCAACTCAGAGGAGCATCCGTCTTGGAGCGGTTTCCCCCCTCAAGGAAAAGAAAAAGGTTTCATATATGTCAATAAGACGGACAATATTGGTGTGGTGGGTGAGATGTGAATTACTGTAATTATTAATGACACTGACGTCACTTTAACACGTGCCTACCTTTGTGACGGTAGCTGTTCTCGAGTTTTTTTTTCGTTCCGGTGAAGATGGGGTTGTTTGGCTGAAGCCTAATCGATATCCCTTCTTAAACCGGTGATAATCTCGATGGTTTAGGAGGGAGGGAATCTCGAGATTCCACCGTCACTATCCTCGCTCTGTCACACCTGCTAAAATCTTGTACTTTCAAATGCGGTTTTTTCGACCCAGCAGCCATTTTTTCGTCAGACTTTACGTTTTTCCCAATGTACAGTGAACTTAGAACATACCTAATATTAGAACCAAAAGTGCTTGTTTTTGATGGACAATAATTTATTGCCCATTTCATGTTTCCTGTATTCTTGAACCGAACGGGTCTGTTGCTTCAAAAGTGGCGAAAAAAGTGCCACGAGTCAATAAAAAAAAACTGGCGAGCTACTTCCAAACCAGATTGACGGAAACGATGTAGCTCCAAGTTGAAGGAGCATGCGGCTCTAGCGAGTTTTGATCCTTCGTGCCAGTTTAACAAATGGGATTCAGATTGAAGGGCGAAAGTTGAGGGAAAAAGAGTTATAGGGAAAAAGGGGATGAAAAAAAAAGAAAAGTTCGATAAAACTTCGTCTGAAAGAACGGGGCCTAATTTGAACTGGGAACTCCCCTCTACGCCAGATGCACGAATGCCGATAGTCGGGAAAAAGAATCATGCTAGGTATAAGCTGTTATAGCTCTTAAATGGCGTCAGTTTAGTGGATACAGGTCGGAGAGAACGCCGTTCTACAACTTGGTATCAATTTTAGGAGTCTTGCAGGAGGTAAAAACGGTAGGGGGCTGATGCTCTTCCATACAGGGAACTCCTTACGCGATCTATCGAGCGATCAACTTCATCAGATAGGAGTAAGTTAAGATTCGCGTGGTTGAGGTTCATTTGAATCAAACGATGCGCGTATGCCTTCAGCGTTTGTTTGGCCTTATCGGGCCCCCCGAAACCCTTAAGAGCCTTAATAACGCCCTTACCGTCTTCCCTACCTCACCGTCTCGACGTTTACAGGTAACTGCGTTGTACAGCTCTCCCTTTCTGGACTGATGAATAAATATTTTCCCTTCATCTCGCGTTTATAACCGGAAACATGAAAGACCGAATTCATAAATACAACAGGTGAATTAGTTTTATTGGTGTTTTCATTGAAAATTTCCTTTGAAGTTTCCTTCGTTCTGAGCGTGTGCCTCAACATTAAACTTCGACCATTAAGTTAATAACGTTTCATTTTGGTTCATTGCTCTGCCTGGAATCTATCTCATATTGGAACATAACGATATTACTAAGAACTCAATGGGATTGGTGTTCACACCAATGTGTATATATAATATATATATATATATATATTTTGGTTTATTATTTTCAATAATGAACCATTGGAATCGAGCATGAAAAAAAAAATTCTTACCCCCCCTCAAAATTTGATGGTTTACGTTTCAAGGTATGTAGAATCCAAAACTGCAATAAAAATATTTCTGTCTGTCCGCCGTACGCCGTACGCCGTACGGGCCACTTTTCTTAGTTACCATGAAAAAAAATTGATGAAATTCGGGTTATAGGTTCCGTTCGGCGTCTAGTTGGTCCTCGAAGCTCGACGTTACTGTGAGTTGTATCTCTAAGGGGTTCAAAATAGGAGTTGAAATTTTCAAAACGCCTATACTATTTTTTTACGTAAATATTTTTACGGTTTTAAATAGTTCTTGAACTTGCGAGTTTTTTAAGACCATCCGGAGCATCGTACGTCCAGCCGTTCGTTCACAGTAAGGCCCCGAAGTTTGCACCGACAGGCATTTTCGACTCCAGTGTGAATGAAATTGTATACAATTAAAACCAAATCTCGTAACCAGAGACGCGCCCACAATAGGAATTAATTTGTGAATACGGCCAATCATTGGTAGGGATCACCTGATTATATTGGCGGAGTATGAAGTCGAGTTGGTTGTTCTGTGATATTATTTCGCTTGAAAAATGATGGCTCTTTTGGAGTTTGTTGGTAGGTAGTGAAACTTGAACAAACGTTGAAGTATTATTGATGGGTAAATTATTACTACGGTAAATCATTACTCAACGGTAAATTATTACACAACGGTTCAGTATACCATCTACGTAGAAGGGGCTGGAGTTTGTTGGTAGGTACTTTTGCAACTTTTTTCACTCCTCATCAACAATTTCTCTTCAGAACTTCATTATGTGCGTTTCTTTTTGTTAGGTACTGTTTGTCATCGGCAGAATTATTTTAGCAACATTTAACTCGTGATTTAGGTAGGTACCTAGTAACGAGTACGGGGTTAGGTACTAACCTACGGAGGGTCTGCGATCTACATAATATGTATATAATAGAATAGTACATATCATATTATATAGAAGGGTTATCTATACATAGAGCTGTGATCTGTAACAGGAGGGTATTCTATACAAAATAATAAACCATTGTGCAGGGATTTGCAGCGTTTTTTAAATAACCCAGCGCAAATTTGCTTTATTGAGTCATTGAGTATGGTATGGGTGAATGTCATAATATTATATTTCTCATAGGGTTCTATGAAACGCTATTAAGCCAATAATACGATATTCAAAAGTTTCAGAGGATGGGTTATTTTCCCATATTATTCATACTGCTCATTTCTGAGGTAATTCATCGCGCCAATATTTCGACTAACTTCAAAATTTGACTCAGTCATTCACTTTCGACAACATACCTAGTATACTAGAGGAATTCCAGAGTGAATACGGAAGAATCAGGCAATATGGTGGCCAAGTCCTTTGAGTCGTTCCTTTGAAGATTGGCGATAACAATAATTTTGTGCTCTTATCAGTAGGTACGGGAGTGATTTTTGAATGTAGAGTAATTATCATGCATCCAAATTTCCTTTCTTTATCCTCCAAGAAAGTGGATGAAAGTGGATTCAGCTCGAGCACGATTAATTGAATTCATATGAGTGGCTACAAAACAGTCATTTATGGACATTTCATCAAGAATTGATAGTGAAGATAAATACTAAAGGCTCTATGTTTGAAGAGTGCAATTATCTAGTATATATATTTTGTGGTTTTTAAATGTTGATATTTTGTTGGCTACTAGTGACTGAATATCAAAACGCTGCAAATCCCTGCACAACGGTTTATTATTTTGTATAGAATACCCTTGTGTTACAGATCACAGCTCTATGTATAGATAACCCGTCTATATAATATAATATGTACTATTCTATACATATTATGTAGATCGCAGACCCTCCGTAGGTTAGTACCTAACCCCGTACTCGTTACTAGGTACCTACCTAAATCACGAGTTAAATGTTGCTAAAATAGTTCTGCCGATGACAAACAGTACCTAACAAAAAGAAACACACATAATGAAGTTCTCAAAAGAAATTGTTGATGAGGAGTGAAAAAAGTTGCAAAAGTACCTACCAACAAACTCCAGCCCCTTCTACGTAGATGGTATAACGAACCGTTGTGTAATAATTTACCGTTGAGTAATGATTTACCGTAGTAATAATTTACCCATCAATAATACTTCAACGTTTGTTCAAGTTTCACTACCTACCAACAAACTCCAAAAGAGCCATCGTTTTTCAAATGAAATAATATCACAGAACAACCAACTCGACTTCATACTCCGCCAATATAATCAGGTGGCCCCTAGCAATGATTTTATCTCCGCTAATTTTCCTATTGTGGGCGCGTCTCTGGTTACGAGATTTGGTTTGAATTGTATACAATTTCATTCACACTGGAGTCGAAAATGCCTGTCGGTGCAAACTTCGGGGCCTTACTGTGAACGAACGGCTGGACGTACGACGCTCCGGATGGTCTTAAAAAACTCGCAAGTTCAAGAACTATTTAAAACCGTAAAAATATTCACGTAAAAAAATGGTATAGGCGTTTTGAAAATTTCAACCCCTATTTTGAACCCCTTAGAGATGACTCACAGTAACGTCGAGCTTCGAGGACCAACTAGACGCCGAACGGAACCTATAACCCGAATTTCATCAATTTTTTTCATGGTAACTAAGAAAAGTGGCCCGTACGGCGTACGGCGTACGGCGGACAGACAGAAATATTTTTATTGCAGTTTTGGATTCTACATACCTTGAAACGTAAACCATCAAATTTTGAGGGGGGGTAAGAATTTTTTTTTTCATGCTCGATTCCAATGGTTCATTATTGAAAATAATAAACCAAAAACGGGCAAGTCTGCACGCCAAAATTGCATTTCATTAACCTTTCAAGTGGATTCAGTTTTCGATTCGGTTTGATTCAAGTCCTACGAGTGGCTCCAAAAACAGTTATTCATGATAATTCAATAAAAAAATTTGAAGGTATTGAAGGAAAAATTGTGTCTAAAAACACTGACTATTGGTTTATTATGTTTGATAGTTACCTATTCACTTAATAATGGACCTTGAGAGCTAAGTTTTCTACGGAAGCTTACTTCGAAATCGCAATGGCTGGAGTTTGGTACACGGGTTACATAATTAGATATTATGTAAGTACACACGTACATACACACATAAAATGGGTGAGTTCCAGAAGTTGATTTTCAGAGTGATTGCAATAATACTTTTCTTCTGCTCTTCAGGTTCAGCAAGTATTGTAAAACCTTGGTAGGGTGGGCCATTTAATACAGTTCGCAGGCTCCCCTCTCATTAAGCTGGAATTCTCCGCCATCGAAATATTTTCAGAAGTGAGCAAACTGGATTCCGTTATACTTTCATCCTTTGCCAGGTTCACAGTTTAGTCGGGCATGTTCTTCGTTCGCCTTGACGATAAATCAACAACCCCTGTCTCCTGTACATTAAAAAGTTGTTTGTAAAGTGCTCAGAAAAAATACTGAGAGAAAAATCTTGTAAAAATCGCTTTGGAAGCAGTCACCCAGAGGTTTATGTGGACCCACATTTTCCCTAAAGTGCCTGCGCAGTTAAAAGGGCCAGTTAGAAGAGCCATTAGCTAACTTTTTGGAACCTTTCCCTCCTCTCTCCCGCTTTTCATCCTCAGTCAAGCGGTTTCGGGCCAAAACAGATCGATCTGGATGTTGTTTTTCGTTCTTTTTTTTTGCATAATACATTTTCAATAAAGTTAGTTGGCAGTGGGTTCCCTTTTTGTCGGAGTTTTTTTCCCCCCTCATGTTCCGAGTGGCGAGTCCCGTGGTGTTAGCTGTGTGGCGGAGGTGGAGGGGGTGTCAGGGGTAAAAAATAAGACTAATGCGCTCCGCGGAGGAAAAGGGAACTAGGGGAAGTTTTCTTTCTACGGTTTGCAGAGAAGTTTCACCCCCCTCCCAAGCTGCAAGGCCCAAAGCCGAGCTCCTTTTCTGGATTAAGGCCTCGCCTCTCCCCAGGAGGCTTTGCGAGGGTATTTTTCACGCCTCTGTGAATACCCCTCCTTCAGGCTATCGCCCAATCACTCTCGTAATACTTTGTAATGACGTCGTACGTCAACAAGGGGGAGCGCATAAAACTGTTGACTAAGACTGTAATTTATTTTAGAATTCATCCTTTCGGATTATTATAGCTATTTTTTGTGAAGTTGAACATTCCTTAATGAACAAGTTTTTCTTCCTCTTGAAACTTGAATTCATAAAAAAAAAAGTAGTCATCCAGCACGACCCAATGAACGAACTTTTGTTGTAAAACGTTCCAACTGAAGGAACCTACCCTTTAACCCACGGTATCATCAAACATTTCCCGAACCCCTTTTCACCCAAACGACTCTACCATTCAAATAATTTGAAATAATTATAGTGCTGTGTATTCCAAATTATCGCCTTCCTCCATTTTTGGTTTATTATTTTCAATAATGAACCATTGGAATCGAGCATGAAAACAAAGAAAAAAAGTCTAACCCCCCCTCAAAATTTGATGATTTACGTTTCAAGGTATGTAGAATCCAAAAATGCAATAAAAATATTTCTGTCTGTCCGCCGTACGCCGTACTGGCCACTTTTCTTAGTTACCATGAAACAAAATTGATGAAATTCGGGTTATAAGTTCCGTTCGGGGTCTAGTAGGTCCTCGAAGCTCGACGTTACCGTCAGTCATCTCTAAGGGGTTCAAAATAGGCGTTGAAATTTTCAGAACGCCGTAGCTCGAAAACTTTTGATAAGAGGGTATGGTTTTTTTACGTTATTAAATTTGTCTTGAGCTAAACAATTTTTTGAGGCCACCCGGAGCACTGTACGTCCAGCCGTTCGTGTACACCCAAAAGCTTCGTCAACACGATCGTGAATCAAACGGTATAAATCCGGCCCGGATATCATCGCTAGGGAGCACCTGATTATAATCAAGGATGGCTGTATGAAGTCGAGTTGTTCTGCTATATTATCATTTGATAAGTAGTGGACTATTGGATTTTGTTGGTAGGTACTTCTGAAACTTGAACAAACGTTAAAGTATTATTGATGGGTAAATTATTACACAACGGTAAATTATTGCACAACGGTTCATCTAACAAGAAGGGGCTGGATTTTGTTGATCGGTACTTTTGCAACTTGAACAACCGTTGAAGTATGATTGATGGGCAAGTTATTACACAACGATACATTATAGGTATTGTGATGAATTTAAAATTCTCATCACGGTGGCGTGGAAGGAAGGTGAGTGAGTGAATTTAGGTAAAGGAGAGAAAAGGAGGAAAAATCGCAGGCGGCTGTAATCAACCGAACATCTACGACTTTTGGAGGAGAGAGAGGTGGTGTGGAAGGAAGGTGAGGAAAAGTCGCAGGCGGCTGTAGTCAACCGAACATCTACGACTTTGGAGGAGAGAGAGGTGGATGAGGGAATTTTACCTAGGCGGCTGTAGTCAACCGTTCATCTAGGTAAAGGAGAGGAGAGGAGAGGTCCCTTGTCTAGGCGGCTGTATTCAACCGATCATCTAGACAAGGAGGAGGAGAGAGGAGGTGAAATTCCCAGGCGGCTGTAGTCAACCGATCATCTGGGAGGTAAGGTAAGAGAGAGAAGAGAGAGCTGGTTAGAGGAAGTGTCGAATGAAGCTTGAGCGCCAGGATCCGGGGTTTTATAGTACTTGGGGGCCTCTCCCTCCAGCTCCTTGCTGGGAGCTGGTAGTGGGGCCCCAGGTTGAGTAACCCTGGGTTCTGTCGCCTGTCCCCACTCATATCTTTATTTACGGAGCTTTAGTTTGGCGTTTGGATATTGGTGAGAACTTAATATGATAGGAGTGTTCCCGGGAGGGACTCACGACAGAGGTCCCCCCAGTTTGAACCAATATTGGTGCTGAAGGCGCAAGATGACAGGAGCTGAGGGCTACGGCAAACAAGAGGTGGTCGCTGAAGGCGCAAAATGACAGGAGCTGAGGGCTACGGCAAACAAGAGGAGGAGCTGAAGGCGCAAAGTGACAGGGGCTGAGGGCCGATGCAAACAGAGGTTGAGCTGAAGGCGGTCCTTAAATCTAGTAGTAACATGGTATAGGCAGATTATAAGTAGGTAGATGATAAGTAGGTAGAATATAAGGTAGGGTAACATAAGGTAGAATATAAGGTAGATGATAAGTAGGTAGAATATAAGGTAGGTATAAGGTATAAGGTAGGTAAGGTAAGGTAGAATATAAGGTAGAATAAGTAGGATGAGATGGTGAGAGTATATACAGTATGATGGGAGCAGTGGTCAGGATCCATAAACATGTGGCATTTATGGAAGTGATCGGCAAGGGCGAGATGAGGAGGATGAACAATATTGACAATTACGATATTTACAAGGTGAAAGTGAGCGGCAAGGGCGAGATGAGGAGGATGAACAATATTTACAATAACGGTATTTACAAGGTGAAAGTGAGCGGCAAGGGCGAGATGAGGAGGATGAACAATATTTACAAACATGATATTTACAAGATGTGTAGAGGTTACAAAATTCGCAATATGTACAATATTTACAACCTTTGTGCAAACTCGGGGAACAAAGTGGAACGGGGTGACGGGAATCCGCCGATTCCTGGGTGTGTGTTGGGTGTGTTGAGTGACAGTGTGTGCGTGAGTGTAGTGTGTGGGGGTGGCGGTTGCTCCGAGCTCGTGGCGAGGCGGGCACGGCGGAGCTCCGAGTTCCGGTACAGTGCGAGTGGATTAAGAAGACACTTGCACTGTCCCGGAATCTCAAGGCCCCGCCGTGATTGCTCATAGCGGGGCGGGGGATTTGGCCGCCGGGACGAGGGGAACGTGGGGACGCTCCCTCCGTCCGTTTCGCCGCCCGGGCCGTTTCGTCCCGGCGGAAACTATAGTGGATATCCCCGGCGATGGAGGGGGGGGGAGGGGGTGTTGGAGGGGGAGAAGTAGATACGGGGGGGTCGAAAATCGAAAATGGGGGGGGTGGTAAAATTGGTGGGGTTGCAATTTTCGGGGGGTTGGTGAATTGAACGGGGGGTGGGGGTTCGAAATTTATTGGGGGAAAGCAAATTTGAACGGGGGGCGGGGGGGGCATGAGTTCCGCGAGGCGGAACTCGCGAAGGATGGAGGACATTAGGGGGTCTGTGGGGGAGTAGGGAGGGTGTACCCCCGTGGCCTGCGCCGTGCGAAATTCGCGCAGTATTTTCCACTGGGGGTACTTCCATCGCCGGGGCCGGGGAGGTAGTCCGGTGATCCGTGGCGGGACGAACGGAAGCGGTGTAGTCGGCCCGGGCGAAGGGGGTAGGGGGGAGAGCGGGTCCGGGACGAAAACGTCCCGGAGAATCGCCGCCATTTCCGGATCCGAATCGAAGTCCGGAAACGGCGACGGAGGTGACTGGTACATCGGGGAGCGGTGTGACATAGCGAACGGACGGCGGGAGACTGATAGTGTCAGTGGGTTGGGTTAGCACAGGTGCGGGTTTACACCTGGCTAACGGGACTGTATGTGGTTTGCCGTCAATTAACAGGGTCGCGGTGGTGTGTGTTGTGCGAATGACTTGAAAGGGCCCGGCATAAAGTGGTTGGAAAGTTTTATGGATGCCGGGCTCTTTCAGGTACATGTGTGTGGTGGTGAAAAACCGTTTGGGATAAATGGTGTCGTTTGTCGGTGTTGTTGAGTGTAGCGGTTCCCTGTTAATAGACGGCGTGTGATTTGGGGTGAAAATGTCGGCTGGTAGACGTAACGGGTCTTTAAATGCGTTTTGTGCGGGGCTGGTTTGGTCTGAAGGACGAGCTGAAGTGCGTAGGCTGAGTAAAATGTAGGGGAGGGATTTAGTCCAGGAAGGGGAATTTGTTGAAGTAGAAATGGCCTGTTTCAGGACCGAGTGCCACCGCTCTATTTTCCCGTTGGATTGGGGATGGTATGGGGTAGTGTGGATTTTGTGGATGCCGAGGGAACGTAGTAAATCGGAAAAGTGGGCGGACTCAAACTGCCTCCCTTGATCGACCGTGACTGTTCGCGGACAACCGTAACGGCTAACCCATTGAGAGAGGAAAGCCGTCGCGACGGTGTCCGCGGTGATATTTGAGAGTGGGATGCATTCCACCCAGTTGGTGGCACGGTCGATCATCGTGAGGCAGTATTTTTTCCCCTCGGACGGGGGAAGGGGGCCCACTAAATCCAGATGAACATGTTCCCACGGTAGGGAGTCGGGAATGGTTTGAGGGGGGACATGGGGGTGGGCCGAGACCTTAAACCGCTGGCACTTCTGGCACCCCAGAACCCAGTTACGAATATCTGTGTTCATGTGGGGCCAGAAGTACCGCGTTTTGATAAGGTCCCGGCTAGCCCGAATGCCAGGATGGTGAAGGGAGTGGTAGTGGAGGAACAACTGCCGCCTCAGCTCCGGTGGGACGTAAGGGCGCGGTGTCTCGGCCGTTACGTCGCACCAGAGGTCGAGGGGCGGCAGCTGTTCCAATTTGGAGGCGGAAATGAGATTGGAGAGGGCGGGGTCGGAATGTGGAGTTTGCTTTGATTTTAGGATTTGTGGGGAGGGGAAGGGCAGTAACTCCGCCACCGGCGCGGGGGTAGGGGTGGGTCGGGAGAGCGCGTCCGCCACGCAGTTGTCGGCCCCCGGCAAGTATCGGATATCGGACGTAAATTGCCCGATAAACTCGAGTTGCCGGAGGCGACGCGGGGAGGCGGATTTGCGGTTCTGTAGGAGGGCGTGGGTCAGGGGCTTGTGATCAGTGACGACAGAGAACTGCCTGCCCTCCACGAAGTCACGAAAGTGCTTGATGGCTTCGTGGATGGCGAGGAGCTCTCTGTCGAACGTGGAGTAATTTTTTTGGGTGGGGGATAGCGTTTTGGAAAAGAAGCCTAGGGGTTGGGGAGTGGCGCCGGTGTGCTGATGGAGCACTGCCCCGATGGCCCAGTCGGACGCATCGGTGGTGATGGATAGGGGGGCGTGAGGATCGGGATGGGCTAATAGAGCGGCGTCTACTAGGTCCTGTTTGCAAATTTTGAAGGAGGAGATGAGTTGGGGGGTCCAGGTAATGGGGCGGTTGTCATTTTTTTTGGAGGGTTGGGGAATGGCGTGTATGAGTGGTTGTTGATGTTGCGCTGCGTGTTTGATGTGTCTGCGGTAAAAGTTTAACATACCCAGGAAGCGGCGGAGTTCCGTCACGGTGCGGGGTTGCGGGAAGTCACTAATGGCGTGGACTTTGTCTGCGAGGGGTTTGATGCCCTCGGATGAAACGTGGTGGCCGAGGCAGCGGACGGAGGGTTGGCCGAGAACGCACTTGTCTGTGTTAACCAAGAGGCCTTCGGAGGAGAAGATGTCAAGGATCTGTTGGAGATGGCTGAGGTGTTCTTCCGGTGTCCTGGAGGCCACCAGGACGTCGTCGAGGAAGCAAAAGACGAACGGTAGGCCTCGCAGGATGCTGTCCATATAGCGCTGCCAAGTCTGTGCAGCGTTCCTCAACCCGAAGCCCATCTTAACATATTCGAAAAGTCGGAACGGGGTAATGATGGCGGTTTTCTGGACATCGGGGGGGTGAATGTTGATGTGGTGGAACGCCCTTGAAATGTCGAGGGTAGAGAAGATAGTAGCGCCATGGAGGTGCGACGAGAAGTCCCGTAGGTGGGGAACATTATAAAGGTCCGGCGTGGTTTTCGAATTGAGGCGCCGATAGTCCCCGCAGGGGCGGATATCCCCATTGGGCTTCTGCACGATGTGGAGTGGAGAAGCCCAAGGGGATTTTGAGGGGCGGACGATGCCGTCGGCTATGAGTTTATTGAAATGTTGCCGGGCTTTCGATAGTTGCAGGGGGTGGAGTCGTCGGGCTTTCGCTGTGATGGGGGGGCCGGAAGTCTCTATGTGGTGTTGGATGGTGGAGATGTGGGCAGAGGGGCGGCGCTGGGGGCGGTAGTTGAGGAGGAGGCGTTCAAATTGTGTAGGGGGGTGGTTGATGGCATGTATGAATCCGGGTATGGGTGTTTTTGTGGCGGGGTCAATCAGGCGCGCGTTCCGGACGTCGACCTGGAGACCGAAATATGCAAGAAAATCGGCCCCCAGGATCGCCTTCTCCACGTCCGCCACGGTAAATTCCCACTCGTACGCGAGCCCGCTCATATAAACTGAGGAGCGGTACGTCCCGTACGAGGGGATGGTGGTACCGTTGGCGGCGTAGAGAAGCTGCCGGTAGCAGCGCGCCTGACGACGGAGGATGTTGTTGGGAAATATTGATAGCGCCGCCCCCGTGTCCACCAAGAAAGGCACATTAGTTTTCCTGCAGCGCAGGAAAAGTCGCTGGTGGGTCGGGAGGGCGTTGTGGAGAATTGCGGAGGTAGGGATGTGTGTCGGTGTTGGCTGGTCCGCCGCGAAGGAGACGCGGGGCGGTTTCCTGCCGTTCCGGAGGGGGGGAACGGTGGAGTCTGCAGGGGGGCTGGCCAGTTTGGCAGGAGGTGGCTCCGTTTCGTTTCGGGGAGGGGGAACGGTAGTGGCGGGTTGAGTGGTGGCCGGAGGGGGTTGTGCCCTGGAGGCGGGCGTGGAGGTTCCGTTTCGTGGTGGAGAAACGGATGCGGCGACGTGAGTGGCGGCCGGAAGGTTGTCTGCCCTGTTGGCGGGCGTGGAGGGGCCGTTCCGGGGTGGGGGAACGGTAGCGGCGGCGTGAGTGGCGGCCGGAAGGTTGGTCGCCCTGGTGGCGGGCGGGGAGGGGTTGTTCCGTTGGTGGTGGGGTGGGGGATTTGGCGGCGCTGCAGGCGCGGCCGGGAGGTTGGCAGCCGTGGCGGCGGCGTAGGAGGGGTAGCGTGGCTTGGTGGTGGTGGCTGTGTGAATGCGGGCGGGGGGGGTATGTTCATGGTCCCCCCCGTGTTGGCGAGGAGGGGGGCCCGCCGGATTTACCGGCGGGCGTCTGCGTTTCCCTGCTTAGGGGCGAAGGAGCAGGGGGGTTGGCACTTGCGGGCCTCCCCACCGAAGTTTACATGATAGAAACAACGGTTGGGGTGGTCCGCAGGAAGGTAGGCGGAGTTGGTGGGGCGGGCCGAGTTGGATGCGCGCGCAGCTGCCGGGGATCGTCCTCTGCGCTGGCGGGGAGGGGATGTGTTGCGGCGCTCGGGTGAGCGCTGGCGGCGGCGGTCGGCGGACGAGTCGCGTCGGCGATCCGCCGAAAGGGGTCGACGTCCGTCGAGGGAGGGTGCCCGGCCGCGGTCCCGGGATTTTGTGCGGTCCCGGAAAGGCGGGGGGTGGCGCGGCGTACGCACCTCACTGACGGCGGCCGCAGCGGCCAAGTCGTGCACGGTGTCCGCAAGCCGCAGGAGGGGCTCGTCGGGACCGTCGAGATGGCTGGCCAGGGCCATCTGGATGGGGTGGGGAAGGGCACGTAACCAGAACGTGCGTGCGATGTCGGCGGCCATAATCCCCTGCAGCTGGTGTCGCAGCCGTCGGTAGAGGTGGGAGGGCTTCTGGTCGCCGAGGTGTTGAGGTTGGGAGAGGGCGGCGACTCGGGCGATTTTCGACGGCTGGTAGGTGTTGATGAGGCGGCTGCGGAGGTCGTCGTACGCAGCGGCGGCGTCGGGGGAGATATCGGAAGTCTGCAGTAGGATCTCGTAGGGCAGCAACGAAATGATCCGGGAATATCGAGTTTTCTGGCTGCGGATGTTGGCGGCCGAAAACGCTGCGTCCACTTGGAAAAACCAAAGCGCCGGGTCGTGCGTGTAGAAGGGGGGCAGCGACAGAGGGAACGCTGCGGACGCTGTCATGACGTTGGCGGCGGCTGCGGCCGTAGCGGCGGCGGCGGAGGCGTCTGATGTCGCAGAGGTCGGCGGGGAGAGCGTGGAGAAAGGGTTGTCGGCCAATGCGTCGGATGTCGCAGCGGCGGGCGGCTGCAGTGTGGCTGGTCGCAGGAGCGGCGGCGACGGGGAGTTCGGGTCCATGGCTGTAACTCAAAATAAAATTTGTTGATCAAAATTCGCAATTTAGGTGAGCGGATGGGCGTGTGGCTGTGCGGAGGTGTGAAGAGAGGTGTGATCTCCGTGCGGTTGAGGTTGGGCCAAAATTGCGAGAATTACTGAACTGTTTGAATTTTTAAATTGAGTTTTAAAATTTGGGACACCGAACTATTTGACTGGGGCGACACATGAGGTGGGAAGGTGGGAAGGAAGAAGGTTGAGTGAACGTCGGGGTCACCACTGTGATGAATTTAAAATTCTCATCACGGTGGCGTGGAAGGAAGGTGAGTGAGTGAATTTAGGTAAAGGAGAGAAAAGGAGGAAAAATCGCAGGCGGCTGTAATCAACCGAACATCTACGACTTTTGGAGGAGAGAGAGGTGGTGTGGAAGGAAGGTGAGGAAAAGTCGCAGGCGGCTGTAGTCAACCGAACATCTACGACTTTGGAGGAGAGAGAGGTGGATGAGGGAATTTTACCTAGGCGGCTGTAGTCAACCGTTCATCTAGGTAAAGGAGAGGAGAGGAGAGGTCCCTTGTCTAGGCGGCTGTATTCAACCGATCATCTAGACAAGGAGGAGGAGAGAGGAGGTGAAATTCCCAGGCGGCTGTAGTCAACCGATCATCTGGGAGGTAAGGTAAGAGAGAGAAGAGAGAGCTGGTTAGAGGAAGTGTCGAATGAAGCTTGAGCGCCAGGATCCGGGGTTTTATAGTACTTGGGGGCCTCTCCCTCCAGCTCCTTGCTGGGAGCTGGTAGTGGGGCCCCAGGTTGAGTAACCCTGGGTTCTGTCGCCTGTCCCCACTCATATCTTTATTTACGGAGCTTTAGTTTGGCGTTTGGATATTGGTGAGAACTTAATATGATAGGAGTGTTCCCGGGAGGGACTCACGACAGGTATTGACCACAGAAAACAGTGATCTACGCAGAAGGGGCATCTACTTCACTCCACATCAACAATTTTCCTTTAGAACTTCATTATTTTCGTTTCTTTTTGCCGTTTTAGTTACTGTTTGTCATCGGCTGTATTATTTTAGCAACATTTAACTCGTGATTTAGATAGGTACCTAGTAACGAGTACGGGGTTAGGTAGTAACCTACGGAGGGTGTGCGATTCACAAAATATGCATAGAGTAGTACATATTCCATTATATAGAAGTGTTATCTATACAGATAGCTGTGATCTGTAACAGAAGGGTATTCTGTACAAAATAATAAACCGTTGTGCAGGGATTTTCAGCGTTTTTCAAAATTATTATTAAGACAGTTAGAGGCACAGTGACAGTTTCTGTATCATTGCATGACAATCAATGGTATCAATAACGGTTTCATCATCTTTCACTTCCCCGATCCATTCAATAATTTGCTGCATCGATAAAAAAATATTGAAGAACTTCCCAGCTGATTGCTACCCACGAACAGTAGTAGGTAAGTGGTTGCAAATTTGCATCGAAGCAATGTGATCTTTCACTCTTGCCAACCGAATAGCATATTGAAGTGCTCCAATTAGTGACAGTCAGCTCAAACTTTCCCGTGGACTTGTTGATATAATATTCAACCCCGCGGGTTACCCTCGTAGCCGATTGTGGGGAAATTATGCTAGAAACCTGTAATTCGATCAAACTTTCAATGCTGACCAACTCTGAGAGATCATTGGGGGTTTTAACGAACTTGTTGTTTATTCCGAAGAAAATTAGTACGTAAACTCCTCGTCACGGATTCGTTATGTAGGTGTTCAATTTGCAAACTTTTTCCCATTTTATGTTACGTTTTGTGGATGATAAAGAGGGTTAATTTCGATTCGCGAATAATAGCTGGGACAATGAATAAACGAGTGTTTTAGCGGCGTATCAGCTGTACTTTGTGTAGTTCCGTGAACATGGAAGTGTTCAAATCATTTTTTGATAGCAATACGGATGCTGTACTCGTACACCACACAGCTTTCAAATACCATCAATTTTAGTGACCAAAATATTTCTAAATTTCTTGGTTGGCAACGATTTGAGAATAGGTACCTAAATTTCCAGTAGCGCCCTTTCTTTTAGCGAATTTGGAGAAAATAGTATTAGCCCCGCCATAGGAATGGAAAAGCTCGTATTGATTATAATGCAGTTTTCAACGTCCCGACCATATCTTCGGGAAACGTACTCAGATTTTTTAGGTATCGTTATAACTTCTACAGTGCTAGAAAGTCGGATTTTGTGTGGATGAGACACTATGAAGGGAGAGTGTATTTAACCCCAGTATAGAACCTAAATTTACGAAATTTGGTCATAATATGTAGATAACTACATGTTGCTTGATTCTTTCAATCATATAGATTGATAGGTTCTGTGATAACCTATACTGAACCATGAAAAATGCGACAGAAATTACGCTTTAAAGTCCAGTATGGGCGTATACCACTTCCAACTTCTTGAAATTCAATTAACCTGAAAATCATTAGGGAAATCGGGATATCAATTTTTGTTGGAGTATTGGTTTCACATCCGAGAATACATTGAAAAGAAATTTCGAGTCAGAGCATGTCCATTTTATGAGCAAATTTTCGAAGTAACAAAACACTCACTATCAAAAGTTGTTATTAAATTTGAAAATCTTTTGACCCAAACAATGTGTTAATTCAAAACTGGTAATTGATTCATATTACAACTCACTTTTCTGTCAATTTGACTACACTTATTCCCAATAGGGCAGTCCTTGAATTTAAAATAAAAAATAAAAAATTAAATTTTCTGCCTGTACAGATTAGAAATATTTATGGCTATTCAGATTCTCTATCCATACCGCGAGTCACCATCCTGCAAATTTTTTAGAGAATTGAAATTGATTTTGATTTTCGGATAAGAAGCTCTTTCACAAAAACTCAAATTCGATTTTTGATATAACAACAAAAATCGAAAATCGAATTTGATATACTTTTAGATTTCGAACGTTTCTCATCTTCAAGCCCACCGTACCATTTTCCGAAACGAAATGTTTTTGAAGTTTTTATTTAATCCCGTAGTCAAAGTCATATAGACACATGAATATATAAATAGGTTCATGAATATATATGTACCTAAATATAATACATTTTGAGATGGATTCAGAATTCTGTGAAACGTATTTGAATCAATAAACTCAAATCAGCAATTATTATTCCTGTATTTCGGAAAAATTGCCATTTTTAGTGTTTTTCTTCAGAAAATTCGTAAAATTTTTTTGAGCAAACTTTCAACCTGCAACACTTTCGAAACTTGAACTTAGCGACATAATATAAATCTGTCACAGATGTTTTGAAATGCTTGGGTGAGATTGAACACCTCTCGTCCCTCTTGAAAACTATGTTCCAAGCACATCACAACTCCGCGTTATTTTCTACCGGTTGATCCTTCTAATCACGAGCAGATAAGTCCGGCGGAGCCAGGGCACTAAAAGAAGAAGTGTGCGGCACAGTCTACGCTGGAGAAGGTTATCCTCCAGGGGTGGGCTTAACTCAAGAGCTACACACCCTCAACATTGGATTAAGGTTATTT
The DNA here is from genome assembly GCA_954871275.1 of Leptopterna dolabrata. Lineage (NCBI taxonomy): Eukaryota > Metazoa > Arthropoda > Insecta > Hemiptera > Miridae > Leptopterna > Leptopterna dolabrata. The sequence goes on along the minus strand of OX940986.1, from coordinate 17,631,574 downwards.
AGTTTTATGGTCCAGGAGCTCTATCTCTGCCCGTTTTTCGCTCTTCCCACCCCCTACATTTTTCGCTCTTCTCCTCGCCCGCCCGTCTTTGTTTCTACTTTTACAGCAAATTATACGAGTCTGTCGAAAATTTATCTGATCGAACTCCCGGAGTTTTGCCTCGGGAGTAAATTGAACAATACGGAAACCTTAATTTCCCGTTTTTTCCTCCTTTTTTTACGATCTGATCCCTGGGTGAGTGGGGAAAAAGATAACCCGCCCTCGTGGCAGGGCTAGTGCAGATATAAAAGGAACAATGAAAATTAATTAAAAACTTTAAGGGAAAACTCACAATCTCAAAATATGTAGTTGTTGGATGAGCAATCAAGACTATCGCAATGATGAGAAGCATCTTTAAATTTATCGCCATAGTTCTGTACAAATAGAGCAACGTTGAAGAACGAGCATCATAGCTATGTATTGAAGGATATTTACCACATGTGAAAGAACTAGCTCCAAGAACAAGAAGAACAAAGTCGAGATATTACAAGGACTTCAAGGTATTGCATCTCGTTCACTTCTCCAGAGAAAAATTTGATCTAAAAAAGCGCTGCAAATCCCTACACAACGGCTTATTATTTTGTACAGAACACCTTTCTGTTACAGATCATAGCTCTCTGTATAGAGAACCCTTCTATATAATATAATAATTATGTACTTATACCTATTATGTAGACAGCAGATCCTCCGTAGGTTAGTTAGTACCTAACCCCGTACTCGTTACTAGTTACCTACCTAAATCACGTGTTAAATGCTGCTAAAATAATTATTCCGATGACCAACGGTAGCTAAAATGGCAAAAAGAAACACAAATAATGAAGTTGAAAGAAGAAAAAATATTAACTTCCGGTAGGGTTTCGATCTCGGGAAGTTTAGCGCATCAGTTCGTTAATTACTGCTATACTGCACAGCTAGCAGGGGACCAGTGATGTGCGCCCTCAACTCAGCTTGATGCCTGCATGTACCCTGCTCTTTACGGCAAACTGTACAGCAAATTGTATGGCAACATCGTAGAATGCTCTGGATGGTCTCAAAAATTCAGGAAAAAATAAAACTATTTAAAAATGCGAGAAAACCCACACCTCAAAATACAATTTTCCGATATAGGGACACTCTGGACATTTCAACCCTATTTTTCATCCCTTAGTGACGCCGAGCTTCGAGGACCAACTAGAGCCAAAACGGGACCCATGTACCGAATTTCGTGAATTTTGGTTCATGGGAACTAAGGAAAAAGCCACTGACGGCATACGGCTGACGGACGGAAATTTTTTATACGATATTCCTATTATACGTCCCTTGAAACGTAAACAATCACACTAGGAGAGGAGGTTAACAATTTTTTTTTTTTTTTTCATGGTCGATTCCAAAGGTTCATTATTGAACATAATTAACCAACAAACGTCTACAGCAACGATTTGATTAATTTCATCACCACCAGGGCTCACGTTAAGGTGTATTGCAAGTTTCATTCCCACGTAGGAAGCTCTGAGAGCTCAAATAGACAAAACTAGTTTTTTCTCCAAAATCAACGTTGAAACAGACGCAGACAGGAGAAGTATAGAAACAACACAATGTCGTTGCATGAGAAACGGACGTGCAGTTTTTTAAAATTATTACAAATTGTAGAGCTAACGGATAGCTTTCCAAAAAGGTGCTGTATGATGGGTGGAAAATGAACCGAAGTTCATGGGTGAAAAGGGGAAAGGAAAAAGCGTGGGACACCGACCAAGCATTTCAAGTAGTTAAACCAGATTTCAATGGTGTTCTAAATTCTGCATCACATGGGCGGTCCATTATTGTGTTTTATGAGCCAAAATAGTAAAAACCGCTGTAAATATTACGTCTGAATAATTTGTAGGTTTGTTGCTTGGAAATTCGTTACAATGGACATGCTGCATGTGGTGAGCGGTAGTCAAGTCTTTAGGAGAGCTATCGACCCGCGGTTATCACCACAGCAGGCGTTAGAGGAAGAGGCGTCCCGCGATGATCACCACAGCAGACGCGCAAGAAGAAGGAGGCTAGCACCCCGCGGTTATCACCACGGGGAGTGCTAGATGGAGGAGCGTCCCACGATTACCACCACAGCAGATGGGAATGGAGGCGAAACGGTAGGGGAGAGAGAGAGAGAGAGAGTGAGAGAGTCGTTGGGAGTTCGATGGACGGGACCCTTCTGGTCCTTTTCCCGAGGCGTCACACAGCTCGTCTTTCTCCGTATCTATTAGTTAAATCTATTATACAAGTATATGTGAGTGGTATCACGGCTGAAGGGTACGACGACACTGTATTACTGAAGTATTAATTCTAGTTAGGTAGTCAAGAACTACGTACTGAATTTTGGAAAACAACAACGATGTTTAAACATCATATTGTATAATATTAGTATTTAAGGGATTACTAATTTTGTATTAAAGTTCTGAATAAACCTCTTTCTCTAAACCTCTGCTTTTCAAGTGAAGTTAACCAAAGCCTTGACATGCGTCGGTAATCGATTTCGAACGTGATGGAATCCTCGATTTTGTGAAGATGGTCGAATGCGTAGATGCTATAAATGTGCAGATGCTGTGGATGCTGCGGATTGAGACTCCAAAGCACCGACCGACACATGACGTTACCTCCCGCTTGTGAAATGTGAAAAACATCGGAAGTAAGCGTGAAAAAAAAATTATTTTCAGAGGATCATCATGACTTTTTTACGTATTCAATCGAGAGGAAAAAGTACATTGGGCGAAAATACAGCATCGCGGTTCGGGAAGTGGTAACGTCGGAAAATATGGTAATCCGCACTCAGAGGAGCGGGTCGATCCTTGCGTTTATCATTCCACCCGCCGTATCCCCTGCTCCGGCCATGCCCTCTTCAAATGCATGAAAAGTTCATGATTCATATTTATATAAACCAATTCCGGGGCTTTCGCCAGAACTCATCAGTCTTCCGATGCCGCCTTCTCGTCCCCTATGGCCTCTCTGACTTCCCTCATCTGAATTTTTAATTTTCGCATCGGGAAACGGAATGGGCAATACGGTCGGACCAAGCTGAAACGGGGCAGGGCGGGACCGAGTCGTTGAGGCAACTATATTAAATCTGTGGCTGAATGATTTGAGAGGCACCGTGCGTTCTGGGCGCAACCTACCAATATTTACACACAAGGCGAGTTATTCAAGTGTACGAGAGACTTCTTCAACAGCACAGGTCTAGAGAAATCCCATTCACCAATACAACTGTGTTCCCAGTCGATTTCGATGTTTTTACAGAGACATAAGAAGGTACGGCGATACAATTTTCACATAACTACTACTGGATGTCATAAACTTCTTCCCATCAACTCCTCAAAATTCTATGTCCGTTAATTAAAAACGCTGCAAATTATTACACAACGGCTTATTATTTCCGTGAATAGATGCCCATTCAGCGTAGATCACTGTTTTCTATGGTCAATACCTACCCTCGTGCTCCACCCAGGAAAGCCCTAACTCTAGTGCTGGAGTCGGTCAGGCAACTACAGTTTCATAAATATGCGGTGGATTCACGAATTCTATGAATAATTTTTATTATTAATTTGCTCTTATTCATGAAGCATATAACGTTTATTCGAGTCAAAAAGTACACATTTAAACCCCTATTTTCCCCCCTAGATATGATTGACAGTTACGCCGAGCTTCGCGGACAAACCAGACCCCAAACGGGACCTACAAACCGAATTTCATTAATTTTCTTTCATGGCAATTAAGAAAAAGACAAAGAGCGGCGTACGGCGGACAGACAGAAATTTTTCATTCCATTTAAGGAGTCTACGTAGCCTGAAATGGAAACCACAACATTTTGCATTTTGAGTTGGGGTTACATTTTTTCTTTTTAATGCTCGTTTCCAAAGGTTCGTTATTGAAAAACGTCTACCAAATCGAGTAGGCAGGATAGCTTCCTCCCTTGAATCACATGAACGTATAGAATAGTTGGGTAGGTTGGTTTTGATACGGGACCATCTGCGATCCAACCCGCGTGTACCTACCCCCACAATTTCAGCTCGCTACGATTATTTTGCGCGTAGTTAGAAGCGGTACACGGAAATTGTCAGCATTTCATGTTCGCGCATGCGCAGACGAAAGCTGCAGTACGATTCCAATGAAAGCCCACATTTCAGCCCATTTCCACCATTATATCTGGTAGTTATTTCATTTTGGAGGGCATAGTACATCTTTTTTACTCAATCGCGTATCCTAGGCTTCCCTGCCTTCCGGTAGTGATGAAGCAAAAGAATAAACCAAAATAATAGGTACTTACGTGCCAAATGCCTTCGTAGAATAAAAATAGTTTTGCCTATTTAAATGATCTGTCCATATCGCTAGTCACCCGTTTTAGTGAATTTGAATTGGTTTCGATTTTCAAATAAGAGGCTATTTTAATCAACTTTGTTAATCAAATTTGACACAGAAAGGCTTAAATTTGACTCAAAAAATCAAATTTGGCACATTTTTCTATTTTGAAATTCAAAAACGCTGCAAATCCCTGCACAACGGTTTATTATTTTGTATAGAATACCCTTCTGTTACAGATCACAGCTCTATGTATAGATAACCCGTCTATATAATATGATATGTACTATTCTATTATATACATAATATTATGTAGATCGCAGACCCTCCGTAGGTTAGTACCTAACCCCGTACTCGTTACTAGGTACCTACCTAAATCACGAGTTAAATGTTGCTAAAATAATTCTGCCGATGACAAACAGTAGGTACCTAACAAAAAGAAACACACAATGAAGTTCTGAAAAGAAATTGTTGATGAGGAGTGAAAAAAGTTGCAAAAGTACCTACCTACAAACTCCAGCCCCTTCTACGTAGATGGTATAATGAACCGTTGTGTAATAATTTACCGTTGAGTAATGATTTACCGTAGTAATAATTTACCCATCAATAATACTTCAACGTTTGTTCAAGTTTCACTACCTACCAACAAACTCCAAAAGAGCCATCATTTTTCAAATTAAATAATATCACAGAACAACCAACTCGACTTCATACTCCGCCAATATAATCAGGTGATCCCTACCAATGATTGGCCGTATTCACAAATTCCTATTGTGGGCGCGTCTCTGGTTACGAGATTTGGTTTGAATTGTATACAATTTCATTCACACTGGAGTCGAAAATGCCTGTCGGTGCAAACTTCGGGGCCTTACTGTGAACGAACGGCTGGACGTACGATGCTCCGGATGGTCTTAAAAAACTCGCAAGTTCAAGAACTATTTAAAACCGTAAAAATATTTACGTAAAAAAATGGTATAGGCGTTTTGAAAATTTCAACCCCTATTTTGAACCCCTTAGAGATGACTCACAGTAACGTCGAGCTTCGAGGACCAACTAGACGCCGAACGGAACCTATAACCCGAATTTCATCAATTTTTTTTCATGGTAACTAAGAAAAGTGGCCCGTACGGCGTACGGCGTACGGCGTACGGCGTACGGCGGACAGACAGAAATATTTTTATTGCAGTTTTGGATTCTACATACCTTGAAACGTAAACCATCAAATTTTGAGGGGGGGTAAGAATTTTTTTTTTCATGCTCGATTCCAATGGTTCATTATTGAAAATAATAAACCAAAAATCCTCAGACCCACCGACCATTTTTCATCACAAAACATTTTGGCAAGTTTTCTTTTAATCCCGTACCTAGTCAAGGTCATATATCATTCCGTGTGACACTTTAAAATACATAAACAGGGGCGAGTGACGTGGGACGAGGGACATGTGAGAGAGACTTGGGGCGAGAAACGTGCGACTTGAGACGCGCGATGAGGGATTCGCGACTTGCAACGACACACCCTCGGAACAGTTACTTGGTTGCTATGTTCCTTGGTACATAGTAGGTTCGTTCCAGCGAAATTGAGTTCATGAACTAATTCGGCGCTTTCGCTATGTGCAGGCCTTAGCGGGCTGTGAAGCGTTCCACCGAGGTTCACGTACCCGCTTCTAGTTCCAGCGCCCCGAGTTCTTGAACCGGTAAATGAACATCTTGCTCCAAATGGAGGGCAGGGTTGTGAATTGAAAACTCGAAGATAACCTCCATGACGTGTATAATGCTCCCCAAAATGCTCATGTATCTCGTCTTCTCACGCGAATAGAAATTATTGTAGCGTGCATTTCGTTATAGTCGTTTATTAGGAAGGTTTCTAGTCCAGCGGCGTTTATCGATTCGTCCCCATGGCGGACGAATCGAGCTATCGGTTTGTCCCCTTACTGGTTCTTCCCTTCTTTCCATACAGGTCCCAAACTTTTGGCTGAGACTGTACTGTACTGCTCGGAACCAATTTCTCAAGGAGCTGCTGTTCCAAGTAAACTTGTAATTCTTTGTAAGCTTGTTATTTTCTTTGTATTTTTTCTTTGTATTTAGAATTTTTCTTTGTCTTTTTTCTTTGTATTGTTTGTATTTAGTATTTTTTCTTTGTACTTAGAATAGACGAGGTAAATTGGAGTCTGAAGTACGAGGTACAGTAAAGGCAAGCAAATTGACGGCGCGAAGACGAAACGAAAGACTTTTGACCCAAGAAGGCGGGGGACGAAACGATTCATAAATAATTTCCTCCACAACAATAGAGAGGGACGAATCCAGAGGTCCAGACGTCCAGAGGTTCATTAACCGAAAAATTCATGAACCCATCCCCACCACTTCGGTTCTCCAACTGAACTAGAACATGTTATATTCACGGCGCTGGAACAAACCTACAGCTTGAAATCCGTTGTAACAAAATTTGACTGTACATGTACACTCTGCTGGTTGTTGACAAGATACTGTTGTGTCAACCTGGAAAACTGAGCTTGTTAAGACCCCGAGACGGTTTAATGACTGCGAAAGCCCCTTTAGAATCGGGAGTGATGAGACCCGTAAAGGACACCTGGACGACAGGCCGAGAGTCTGCGATCCCGAAGAGGGTCCTGACCCTTCCCAGTGTGCTGGTGTGGAGACGACTCCCGTCTTAGTCGTTGTGTGGGCAACGGCAAGGGGGAAGAAAGGGGTTCGTGTGATTTGTGCTGACCACACTAGGTTGTCCCCTTCTGGTGTAGTGTTGGTGGGGGGAAGGGGGGGATCAATACTCGTCCTCACTAAGGAGCTAATAGCCCGTAGATCTTTCGGGAGGGTCTTCCCCTCCCCGGGTGACCTCTCTCTAATGTTCCCACAGTTTATTGGTGACACTTGGACCAACCAGCACTAGTGGAACCTCACAAATAAGTGTGCCAGTTTTTGGTTGATTATTTGCAATAATGAATTTCTGGAACCGAGCGTGAAATTCTGCGTAGATCACTGTTTTCTGTGGTCAATACCCTCGTCGTCTCCCCCCACGAAAGCCCTAAATCGAGTGCTGGAGCCGGCCGCCCGGGGAATTACAGTTTCATAAAAATGCGTGGGATTCAATAATTCAATCATCAATTATTTATTGCCATTCATGAAGCATAACGTTTGTTCCAGTTACAAAAGGGATAGTTACAAAAAAAAAACTGCAAATTATTACACAACGGTTAATTATTTACCTGAATAGATGCCCCTTCTGCTTAGATCACGGTTTTCTGTGGTCAATACCCTCGAACTTCCCCTCCCCCCCCCCCCCCGGGTAAAGCCCTAAAGGGAGTACTGGAGTCAGCCCGGGAATTAAAGTTTCATACAAATGCGCGGGATTCAATAATTCAGTCACTAATTATTTGTAGTTATTCATGAAGCATAAGGTAAATAATAAACCGTTGTGTAATAATTTAACTGAATAGATGCCCCTTCTCCGTAGATAGTATAATAAACCGTTGTGTAATAATTTACCTTTGTGTAACAATTTACCGTTGTGTAATAATTAACCCAATAATACTTCAACGTTTTTTTCCAATTGCAAAAGTACCTTCAACAAAATCCAAAAGATCCATCATTTTTCAAATGAAATAATATCACAGAACAAACAGCCAACTCGACTTCATACAACCATGGGTGATTATAATAGTCTAGTGCTTCCTAGCGATGCTATCTGGGCCGAATGTGTACGGTTTGATTCACGATTAGGTTGACGAAGCTTTTTGCTGCAAACAAACTGCTGGTAGTACAGTGCTGCGGGTGGTCTCAAAAAAATTATTTAGTCCGAGATCAATTTAAAAACGTAAAAATAACCGTACCCTTCTATCAAAGGCTTTCGAGCTACGGCGTTCTGAAAATTTCAGCCCCTGCTTTTCTCCCCTTGAAACTGTTGACTGACAGTGCAACAGTTTCAAGGTATTTAATTTTCGTTCATGGTAACTAAGAAATGGAATTTTTTTTTTCAATTCCGATGGTTCATTATTGAAAATAATAAACCAAAACGAGTTTTACAGGTTTTCGAAACGCTAGTGAAATGGTTTTTGCGGTGGAAAACTAACGAATGTCGACGTTACTCAAGATGAGAGCACGTGCGGAACTACACTGCCCATTCAGACAAGATCGTTTCGAGTTGAAGTTGAAAATTTCGAGACCGCCCCCCTCCCACTCAGCTACTGATCTATCGGAGGTTCCTCCTCTTCAATAATGCAGTGCACGTCAATACGGGGAGCGCCTGTGATGTGTTGGGAGTAATGATTGCCCATTACTGACAAAGGTATCACCGTAATAGCCGTCAGGATGGCCGAACGTGATTGGAACGAAGATAAACTTGGGTGCAACTCGACTCTCGGAGCCTCGGCAGTATTTTTGAAGGTTTCTTGAAGTATTTAGGACCGCATGGACGGCAGAATAGTTCAAATTTTCCCATGCTACTCAATCATTTCAACCAAAAAATTAAAATTGACTATGCAAGTGCTTGATTCAATTTATTGAATAGGTACAAAATTTGATATGATCTTGTCTGAAGATTCTTGAGACGGCAATTCCAAATCATTCGGGCAGGGCTCCTCTCCACTCACTGGTGTGCGAATAAAATAATCTCATTCGCCTAAAAAATATTATTTACCACCAAGATTCCCGAGGGGAAATCGACAAGTAGACGCTCCCATAAAACAAAGGGAAACAGCTCAGCAAATCCTCAAATTACCAGCTCGAGATAGGCGCGATTCACACAATACTCGGACTACGTTAATTAATTAATTACCGAGGGATCGTTAGAGCTCAGCACCTACTGCTCAGGTTAACCATCCAAAGAAAAATCCTCCATTTTAAAAATAAGTTACAAAACTCCTTGGAGCCCGAGGAACAGGGCCTTTTGCCTGTCGTCCACGCAACAGTACTCAGTGCCAGAACTTTCGCGATGAGCTGAACTGTTGGAAGCCCTGAAGAGGATCCGATCAGCCATCCGAAGTGAGAGCATCGTGGCCGCTTGAGGATCGTGTCGACCCCTCATTCAACATCCGTCACCCAGAGGAACTAGCCAGCCTCTCGGCATATTTGCCGCATCCACACGTCACCGACCTGCCCCACTCAAGGTAAAGCGAACTTGCATATCGTTGCGCCTCTTACCGGTTACGGATCGCGACGCGTGTCAAGGAACAGTGCACTCATCATCATAGGGAACAATTCAGACAAATCATAGAATATTAATAGGTGTAATAATAATAATATATATATAATAATGATAACAGTTTTCACAATAATAAACCGTTCTACGTGGAATTACAGTCCCAATTTGCCCTTTCTCTCCTAGCAACATATCCAAGGCCGCATAATGCTAGTAACTGCTCGAACTCTCCTGAAGCCGAGAACAAATCGAGCTTCTGACAAATGGGGAGAGGCAATGAGCAGCAAAGAGCGAAATGATAAGAACGAATAAGGAACAGCCGTGGGTCGGAATTTGCTGCTTTTGATCGTAGAATCGGACTCAACACCCTCAAAAACCCCTGAATCCCAATTTTCAGCTCCGAAATCCGAGTAGTTTGGCGGGTATAAGATAAAGAAAAAACGCGTGACGTCATCTTGAATGTCTTCCTCTCTCTCGGTTCCCACGTGCGGGAGCGAGAGGGCAGTGCACACCAGATGATGTCGCGCGCTTCTTTTTTCCCCTTTTCACCCACTTCCGTTAATTTCCGACCCATCACAATAATAATATGCACCTTTTTCGAAAGCTCTCAGTTAGATCTTCAATTTGAAATAATTAAAATAATGCAGGTCCATTCCTCATTTTGATTCTTATTAGAGGACATCTGAGGGCGGGGCAGTCGGACGTAAAGCCCCAGCCTCAAATGGTAGTTTACTTTTTTACTTTTCACAGATTCATCACACGAGTTGGATACAATAAAATAATGTTCGTAGTTGGAAAATTGCTTGTCACCACCAGTCTTAACCCCTGATGAGCCCATGCCTGATTGTTTACCTGAATATTCGCCATAACCATCTTCCTTTGTTCATCTTTGATAATTCTGACGTTTCCTTTTATTGAAAAATCTGAGTGTGCTCCCTGCTCAAATCTCAAGTTCAAGTTGCTCTAATATTATTCTCGAACAGGTATCTAATTCCGAGACATGAGTGCTGGCAGTAAGAACGATTTGCAACTTAGTTAGTGACTGTGACAGTAAAAGTGACATCCGAGGCGAACAGCCCGTTTGTTACGAGAAGGCTTATTGTTTACAAGTCGAAATATCTTTGCAGTTCAATAATATTAATTCAAACTATCATAAATTAGATGCTGCGTGTATAATAGCCAGTGGCTCGAAAACAGTAAGTAAGACAGAAGATTGTAACAGAAACCAAGTCACTTGTCTAAATGTCAAAAAACCAATGGTTTCAAAAAAAGTAATGATGGCACAACATAGGGCCAAATTTAGTTTTGTTAATTCCTTCACACGAATTCATCGTACCTACATAATCAACATCGAATTTAACAATGTGGCATTTGCCTTAAAGAGAGTTGCTATTCTTCTATTTTAATTCTATAATTTATGTCGCTTACATCATTTGGCCTACAACTGAAACACATAGCTGAGACTTGAGTTGCAATGATTTTTGAGACCGTCATGCCATCCTCTGATTTCACCTTATGGTGATTTCGTTTACTATTATAATTATCTGGTTTTGTTACTCCATCATTTTATTCAACTTTCACGTTATTTCGTATCCATCGGAGTGTCTACTGTCGAAGCGGCGGTGTCGCTCATCCGGTTCGAGTTTGCAACGACAGATCTCCAGTTCCACTCGACGTTTTCTCCACTACGTTCGTTTTCCCCTTTTCATTCAGGGGAAGAGCCGACTTCACTTTAGGGCCATTCAACCGTGATTTCTATTTGAGCGACACCGAATACAATTCTCCCCAGGCCATCCAACTTCCCTGTTATCCGTCCTTACCAATCAACGAACCTTTGTCGATCAATCTCAAGGGAGAAAGTCATCGTGAGCCCTTTTAACCTTGTTCTGGAGGGGAGGGGGTGGAAAGGCTCACGAAATCACTTGAGTCAACCACACGTCAACTATTCATTATGGTCATTCAAACCCTTTTCTGCGCATTTATTTCCTCATTTTCATTCATGGAAATATGCAATTTGACCAAATAGCAATTCTAAATTAAATTCACTCACTTGGTAAACTTTAGTTCACTGATCTCATTATAAGTATTTAGGCTAAGTAGTGGTCGAGCAATTGAAGGGTCCGTCATAGAATATCGCCCTAGGCCCACAGGGTGTCAGGCTCAGCACATTTTGCTATATTAGACAATATTATTTTGAAGATATTCCAAGTTTTTAATCATCCATTGAAGAACAGACGATTTCGTCTGTAGTCACACACACTTGCATAGCTATGTGTCCCGAAGAGGAGGCTGTAAAAGACTCACACAGACAGCATTACTCACTCGTCCTAGCTGCCTGATTATCATTAAGCGATACCAGCCCTAGAAGTGGGAAATCGACTGACTCACCATTCATCAACGCCCCCCTCGACCGCAGGATGGGGGAAAAAAAATCCTCGAGGCAAGCATAAATCTGTGCGATCTCGTGATTGGTTCCTAAATGACGTGAGTGAGGGCCCAATAACGACATCGGTCCACAAGTGGCAGAAGGAAAGAGGGTTCGCTATGTGAATTGTGCAGTTGCAAGATTCTCCCTTTTCCCCGCCTCCCACTCGACAGTCGCTGACTCTGCACCACTTGATAGTCCCCTTTGCCGCCTCTGGCAAGGATTTCCTGCCCAGTCTCTGGTGGAATTGGGGTCGGGTTATGGATATTCGACAAGCTGAGTATCCATAGTCGAGCATCTCTCGTCGATGGAATAAAGACTTTTCGTTCTGCAGATAATGAACATTCAGTTGGAACTCGTTATAAGTCAAGCGCCATTTGACTTGCATTCTCCTTTCCATTGCTTGTCCCAGCAGGGGTTGCATCATTTCATTCTTTAAATCTCTCATCGACGGCCCAATTCCAACTGCATCAGTAAGTATTTTAGAAACAACTTAACAGTGCCATGCATGTTTATTTGTGTTAACCGATTAGGCATAAGAGTAAGTACCTAATGAGATTGATGATCATCGTCAAATGTGGTTTAGATTGATGTCTCGAGACAGAAAACAAATAGGATTCCCAAATCCCAACCCCCCCCCCCCCCCCCACCACTTGGCCAAAAAATTACTGCTCGAAAGTGGATCACAACTGAGTTTCGTGGGTCAAAAATTGCCTATAATTGGTTATTATTGGTGGGAATGGTGGGTTAAATTATAACATCAATTCCACATGTATTCAAAAATAAATATACATATTTCGGCTATACATGTGACAGCATTTTCAGTTTACATAAACTAAAACAACCTACACCTGGTTAGAGTCAGCTGAAGTATTTATATAGTTCAGTTTGAATTGATGTAGAACTGATGTACCTAATTACGTGCATAACTTATTCATTAAAAATAACCTATAGAGTTTAAAAAAACATACGCCTCTTACTACAATAATAATTATTGGCATACTATTGTTAAGACAAATTGTTTAAATCGCCAAAAATTGCGCCGATCTTCAAAAATGTTAAGGGATGGTAGTGAGAAATTCGCTCATATTGTGATGCTGCATGACTGGAAGTTTTTTGCGCTTCAAAACCATTGATCGACAGTGTTGTGCTTCAGCCTTTTCATGCTCCCTACTATTCAAACCATGAGAGTTAACATTAATTTATTTCGATGCCCCGAACAAATACCCCTTTCTCATCGAAAGGGCTTAAAAGTTCATCGTTCATGCTTTATTATGCAGCCCTGCACGCCTTTAATTGGCCGTGTGCAGCTTTTACATCGAAACCAGGGAGGGAGCAGTTAACCGTGGACACTGGGGATTCTCCCTCAATCCAGCTTTACCCGAAACCAACCTCCAGGGACCGTGTTTACCTCGCCCCTGCTTCTGGCAACTCAACCCCTACACGAAACATCGCCCTTTCTAACTAAGTTTTATTGCGCGTAATTAAATTATTCGTAGCTGCATTACTTCCTCATGGTTCGCTTCCTTCCACTCCGCCTCCCTCATCCCTTCTTCGTGCTCAAGATAACTCCGTTTTCAAAAAGGTTCCTACGTGTTTTCACTCGTGCTAACTTTTGCTTTCTCAAAAGGTGGAGAGTTTAGACGTAATTCATCCTTCACCTTTGCTGCAAAACCCTATTTCGGCAAATTAAACTTTTTTACGGAACAAATCTCATTGTTCTGCCACCGCACCGATTAAAACTTTGCTCAACTTGGTAATTTTCATACTGAAACCACTGAACTCCTGTTTTATGCGAAACAATCGAATTTGCCCCTGTGCACATGGTGTTCAAGGTCTGAGGTCTGTTCCATGGATTGCTTTCTGAATTCCATTCATGAGGAATGTGCATTGGCTGCGTGATGTACAATCAAGTGCATGCTAACTGCATTTCTTGGCTCCGTGATTGTAGGTGCGTGAACTATTAACCTGAAGCACGGGACAGTGTACGTAATATCAAATTAGTTACATCAAAACGAGCTACGTCACAGCAATGGAGGCCTTTATAATATTAATCCTACTGCGAATTAGAATCTGCTTTTGCCTCGGTGCCACTGAACCCGTGAATGCTCCCGGGGTCCGATGCTGTACGCTGTGTGCCGCCAAGACTAGCAAACCTCCCCAAGGTTCGACTTGACGAGTGTGAGAGTTATCCGGATGAACGGAGCTGGCACAGTTGAATAATGCAACCCATCAGCAGAGGCTTGCAGTGTGCTTGCATTACGGCAATCCCCCTACGCATCCTTTGCCCGTAGAAGCATTCATTTTGAGTTGATGTCCATCATTAGCCTTCCCCTTATTATATCAACATGAATTTCAACATTGCAGGCCGTATTTGGAGAAAATGTTTTGCAGTAACCATGGAAAAGTGTCTGGCCTGCAGCAGCAATCCAAGAAAAGTTAATATTATAATTATGGCAATGTGTAATAGTTACCATGAGTGAGAATGCAGCATATCTATAATTTCGCATATCTATAATTTTTTGTCACAACTCTTCGGCTCAACGCGTTGCCGCTACATGCAAAACATGCTGTATACATCAAGATTCTCATGGTGGGCTGATTGTACTGATGAGAACGCCGAATCTCAATTAAGACTGCAATGACACTGCACTGATTGCCAACAGTAGAAACACCTCGGGAGACACGGAATAGTTCCGAGACTTCTCATCTAGAAACCGAAACCGTTCGTGCCCTCGTCGAGGCAGCTGTACGGCGCAATGATTATACTTCCCCTTCAGGACGACTCGGTCAAGCATTTGCGGTATCCCACCGGCCCCTTGAAGCAGAGGACCGACCGAAGCAAAGTAGGTGAGGTGGCCGGGATTCAATTTTTATTGGCTGTTTTGATAGAGAAGGAAAACCCTCAGGAAAGCCATAAATCGAGTACTGGAGCCAGCCGGCAAGATCATAAGCACACAGTTTCATGATGTGCGGTGGATTCAAGAAAAAATTATATTATAAATTAATATTTTCTGTTACCCATAACGTTATTTTCAAGAAAGCTGAACTAAAATTCCTCCGCGTAGTTCGAAATTTCATCAAAATCGGGTTCTTAAGAAAGTGAGTAGGTACTTTAGATTTCACGTTTGCACTCAGGCAGTGGTTATACAAAATTCCGAGCGTTTTGAAATTCGTAGGGAACCATATAGAAGCTACTCCCCACTACCCACCTAATTTGAGCAAAATCGTGCCATTGATTCTCGAGAAATTTAGCACCTCGGATTTGCGTTTGCCCATGCGCAGTGGCCTTACCAATGATCCGATCTGTAATTCACAAGAGACCATCTGAGAGACCAACCCGCATGATTACTGATAATTCCAGCAAAAAAGGACGCGAACTGAGGAAGTTATGCGTGCGGTTTGAAACATTGAGAAAACAACATGGACAGTACACAGCATAATTCGCACTTGTTCCCATAGCTTTTCAGTTCAAAGTTCAGGGCCTTACTGTTATCGAACGGCTGGACGTTCATCCTCAAGTTCGGTATTAATTTCCCTCCACTGAAAGTTTTTGAGCTGCGGTGATTTAAACATTTCGACTCATATTTTCCAACCCTAAAACATGACTGACTATAACGCCGAGCTTCACGGACTAACTGGACCCCGACTGGGAATTAGAAACCAAATTTAATTTATTCTGATACATGGTATCTAAGGAATGTGACGCGCATGGCGTTCGGGAAACAGCTTACGGCGGAAGGACATAATTTTTTTTATTCTATTCTACACGATTCTACGTACCATGAAACGGAAATCATCAAATTTGTGGGGGGGGGGGGGGGATATTTCTTTCCATGCTCGATTTTAAAGGTTTATTATTGAAATTAATGAATCAAACCCTCAATTAATAACACTTAACAAGAAAGGGACTCATCATGTTGACCAATGTAATATAATAAATATTTGTCTATGCCCTAGAAATAAACGTTGACAAAAATTACATGTCCATGATAACTCAACAGATGTAATCTACCTCGAGTCTCCGTAATCAGGATAGTGTCGCACACGAAACGTCAAGTTCGTTAACATTATTGAATCAATTACCCGAATTTCATGACACGAACGGAAATCTTCAATCACTCGTGAAACCACGGGCTTGAGCATTTTTTCGCACAGAGGGTGAGCGGAATAAAAGGCTGCTGGAGGGGGTACCGGGTTGATGAAATTAATATTAGACCCTGTGATTGATCTCCTTTCTTTTTTAGGTCGGTGGGATAATGATCAGTTATTATCCCTGCGCCCTTTCCCCTCCGTTTTTAGGAGAAGAACTTTTACCTAACTCCCAAAGCCCGTAACCTCGTTTTCCCGCAACTCCACTGCGCTTATCTGAAATACAGCTCTGAAAATGTTGTATTCTTGTGTTCTCAATACGGGGATATATTATTGTTCCTCTGAAATGGTGTATTTTTGGCTTACGCGAGGGAGGCTTCCGAATTGGTCTTATGGCTTACATTTTGCAGGGTACACACAATGGACCATGATAGTTGGCTGTTTAGTTTTCAGCCAGATGATGCCCAGATGCGGCGTCAGGGCGTCAAATGGCAATAGATCGATAATTTTGAGAAATTGCAATAAACAGATAATTAGATACCACCGAAAATTTCGTGGGCTCACTCGATAAACCGTCTGAATAATATGCTGTATAAGTTTATAATACCATGAATATGCCTATAATTCAACAATCCGGTTCTTGCATGTTGAACTAAACTCAATTTTTATTTATTTTTATTTTTTAAATGTTTAGTGGCTTGATGAGCCACGGTCATTTTTTATGAGTAGGTAACGCTATGTGGGCAGACCCACTAGTATTAAAAATAATCAATACCATTAATTAATAATATTACCAATTATAGTTCTGGTTCGATATGAGCACCATAATCCCGTTCCATATTCCAGAAACTTCATATTTCACGTCAAAACGAAATTCTTCATCGATTTCTGCAGACTTCCCCCAAAATATTGCCTATATCAGGGCAATCTTTTTTTAACATTTTTCGAGATATATTGACGTAAAACTGAACTGGGCAGTGGGCCATTCCATTTCAAAAACCCTACTTATACCGTCAATAGAATGAGCAAATGATAGATTCCTCAACGGGTAATCGAGCAGGAAATAAGTAATTAATATTGGGATACAAAATTAATAAATGTTGACTTCTCATACATATCTACCTCATGTACAGCCAGCTGATCAAGGAAGTGGACAGGATTCCAACCCCTATTTTTCGCCCCTTAGAGATGTCTGACAGTAACGCCGAGCTTCGCGGACCAACTAGACCCCAAACGGGACCTATAAAACAAATTTCATTAATTCTGGTTCATCGTAATTAAGAAAAGTGCGAAGTACGGCGTACGGCGGTCAGACGGAAATTTTTGTATTCCATTTTCGGATTCTAAGTAGCTTGAAAAGGAAACCATAAAATTGCGAGGAGGGGTTAACATTTGCCTTTCATTCTCGATTCCAAAAGTTCATTATTGAAGATGATAAACCAAAATGGAATTTACCTAACGGAAATTTTGTTTAAAAGAAATTGAACAGTAAGTAAAAAACGCTGCAAACTGTTACAAAACGGTTTATGATTTACCTGTATAGATGCCCCTTCTGCGTAGATCACTGTTTTCTATAGTCAGCACCCTCGGGATCCCTCCAGGAAAGCCCTAAATGGAGTCCTACTGGAGCCGGCCCGGGAATTAATGTTTCATAGAAACGCGCGGGATTCAATAATTAAATCATTAATTATTTGTAGTTATTCATGAAGCATAAGGTAAATAATAAACCATTGTGAAATAATTTACCTGAATAGATGCCCCTTCTGCGTTGATAGTATATTAAACCGGTGTGTAATAATTTACCGTTGTGTAATAATTTACCCAATAATACTTCAACGTTTGATTAAGTGGCAAAAGTACCTATCAACAAAATCCAAAAGAGCCATCATTGATCAAATGGAACAATATCACAGAACAACCAATTCGACCTCATACAGCCATCCGTGATTATAATCAGGTGCTCCCTAGCAATGATATCTGAGGTGAATGTATACAATTTGATTCACCCTCCTGTTGAGAAAGCCTGCCGGTGGACACTTCAGGGCCTTACTGTGAACGAACAGCTGGACGTACAATGCTCCGGGTGGTCTCAAAAAACTCCATAGGTCAAGAAATATTTAAAAATGCAAAAAAATAAGAGGTAACAGCGTCCTGGAGATTTCAACCCCTATTTTTCACCCCTTAAAGATGTCGGACATTAACGCCGAGCTTCGCGGACCAACTAAACCCCAAATGAGATCCCAAAACCAAACCAAAAAAAAAACCAAATTTCATCAATTTTCGTTACGGCAACTAAGGACGCGTACGGCGTACGGCTGACAGACAGAAATTTTGGTTTATTATTTCAATAATGAACCTTTGGAATCCAGCATTAACCCCCCCCCCCCCCCCTCACAAAGTTTGATGGTTTCCGTTTCAAGGCATGCAGAATCCGAAAATGCAATACAAAATTTCTGTCTGTCCGCCGTACACCGTACGCCTTACGCCGTACTTCGCACTTTCCTTAGTTACCCTGAATCAAAGTTAATGAAATTTAGTTTGTGGGTCCCATTTGGGGTCTAGTTGGTCCGAGAAGCTCGGTGTTAATGTCAGTCAGCTCTAAGGGGTGAAAAATAGGGGTTGAAATCTCCAGGACGCTGTTACCTCCAATTTTCTTACGTTTTCAAATATCTCTTGAACTTGAGAGTTTTTTGAGACCACCCGGAGCATTGCACGTTCTGCCGTTCGTTCAAAGTAGGGCCTCGAAATTTGCATCGACAGCTTCGTCAACAGGAGGGTGAATCAAATTGTATACATTCAGCCCACATATCATCACTAGGGAGCACCTGATTATAGTCAAGGATGGCTGTATGAAGTCGAGTTGGTTGTTCTGCGATATTATTTCATTTAACAAGTGATGGACTATTGGATTTTGTTGGTAGCTACTTCTGAAACTTGAACAAGCGTTGAAGTATTATTGATGGGTATATATTACACAATGGTAAATTACTACACAACGGCAAATTATTACACAACGGTAAATTATTACACAACGGTAAATTATTTCATAACGGTAAATTATTACACAATGGTAAATTATTACACAACGATTCATCTACCAAGAAGGGGCTGGATTTTGTTAATCGGTACTTTTGCAACTTGAGCAAACGTTGAAGTGTTATTAGATAAATTATTACAAAACGGTAAATTATTACACAACGGTTTCTTATACTATCAACGCAGAAGAGGCATCTATACCTATAGGTAAATTATTACATAACGGTTTATTATCTTCTTCATTCTTCGTGAATAAGCACAAATAATTAATGATTTAATTATTGAATCCCGCGCGTTAGTATGAAACTTCAATTCTCGGGCCGGCTGCACTACTCCATTTAGGGCGTTCCTGGAGGGAGCTCGAGGGAACCACAGAAAACAGTGATCTACGCAGAAGGAGTATCTAGATAGGTAAATAATAAACCGCTGTGTAATAATTTGTGGCCTTTCTTATTGCATTTTCGGATTCTGAATGCCTTGAAAAGGAAATCATCCAATTTTGAGAGTGGGTTAAACTTTTTTTTCATGCTCGATACCAAAGCTTCATTATTGAATATAAAAAACCCAAAAACTTATATTAAATAATTAGACTGTTGAACGGCTAAACAAGATTTATCACACAATTTTCGTATATAGCACTTCAAATCCAAATTCAAGGTTTTTCAAGTCGAATTCCAGATTCACAAAAGAAATTGAAGGTTTTTTAGTACTAAGTCAAGGTTTTCCGAAACAAATATGATATGATCTGATGATGACTTAGACATATGATAATATATAATCGTCCACGACATCATATCTCAATGTTATTCGAAGCGTCTCACCATAAATTTGAAGGTCGCATGTTCAAATCCCACGGGAGTCAGTTTTTTCACCCAATTGTTTTTAATTTTTCTTCGATGATGCGTTTGTTTAAGTTTTCTCCAACGGTAGGTACTCAATGTTATCAAGGCCCACTCACTGAGAACAGGAATCTCGTTCTCTCGGAATTAACTATTTATCTACCTTTTAGGTTCCTGAGGGAATTCCACGATTTAACAAGATTTGAATATTTTTATGTATACAAATATGTATTCTGTAGTGTTTTTTCGTTCTTCTTGCATATCCATCCAGGGATGATGGCTGAAGAAATTGTATTTGGCTTGTCATATCGTGACCCAATACATTTGCATCTCGCCGACGGTTTCTTGAAATATTTACAGCCTGGACAGAATAAAAATACATGGAAATGAAATAAAAATGCGCGCAATGTACATCAACAAACCTCGTAAAATCGCGTGTTCCGTGAAAATTAAATGTTCATGCTGGCCTTAAAATCATATCAAAAGTAATAAAACTTCATTCGATAATGATTTTCTCGGTCTGGCTAGGCACGATTCCACCCAAATCAACGAGTTCCTGACCCGAAACAATGTTGTAATACATTAATACTCACGGTAATAAATTATTATGAGATGAATTAATTATAATAACTGTAGATGTAATCGCAAGGATTTTTATAGGAATGAACTAAAATAGGCTGCGGCACTTAATGCATGATGCAGCATTGATAAATCATTATTTCACAGAGCACGTATAGTTTTATTTATTGTACCGTCGCACTGTAGTTCATTATACCTACACTATTATTGAAATAACGATTATGGCGATCAAAATCCGAAACTTTACGTTTCCAGCCAAAGATATTCACCTTAGACCTCCTAAACGACGTTAACCACAGGCCATGTGTATGCCCGAAGTTGAAAAATGACGACCTACTTGCGGAACTCACTTTTCTCAGGCTTTTTAATCCAAAACTTCGATATTTTTGGCCGCGACCTCTTTTTTTTGCCTTCACTTTTCGATTCCTTGGATCTCCCGGCGGTGTCCCTCATCCTCTCTCGGTCTCGTTGATAAACTTTCTTCCTGCTGTCTTCATTCAGTTGTTTGGAAGACTCATCATGCAATCGATCGAGCGAACCGCTATCTTCCTCAGGTGTCCTAAGTACCCGTAGATGCCTCCTCCTTAGACTGTTGGTACCTTTGACCAATGTGTTCTTCTTCTTACATTTCTTCTTGTTCTTCACCTTCGTACATTTCTTCTTGTTCTTCATCTTCTTACATATCTTCTTGTTCTTCGTCTTCTTACAATGAGACCTTCGCTTTCGACCCTCTGTTCCATCTTTCTTACGCTTGAAAATAAAACTGTATGATGAAGCAGTGCCCATCTTTTCGAGTGCGTTTATTGAATCAGACTCCTCAATTGTGGACACGGAACTCTCACTATCATTACTCTCACCATCTTCAGTACCAAGAGCTGACACTATAATACTCTGTAAGCACAGAACGCTCAACCACAGAAGGCGCATAGTCCATCCAGATCGGTTGCATCAATCGACGGTCAATCAATTAACTAATTACGTACGTTATCAACCGTTGTTCCTACAAACAGCTTCAACAAACACGTCAGTTTGCAAAAAAATACGATTATAACCCTACAACTGTAGCACCGATGGACTTTCCGATATTCAAATACGCATTTCAAGTCATTGCTCAACTCGACAAATTCGATCTATTTGATATTAATACGCGCTCAAATTCTTGCTCGTCGTTTCAGAAAGAGCAGTCAACCAGAAATAACGCCCAGAGAACAATTGATTCTAACATTTTTAGAGCACATCGATCATTACAATAATCACGTTGAAATTACTCCTGTACATAATTTGAACTTGTTTATAAGATAAACAAACTTGATAGTAACCATTCCCGGTTAGGTTCAATTTCGGACCCCGGCTGTTTCAAGAGGCCTTATTTCATTTAGCAATGAATTATTTCATTTAGAATTTCTCAGAAAAAATTGGAATTGACATTTTTTACCCAAACCATCCCCCCACCAGTCAGGGACCCATTAAATTATGGCGCCAATAAGGTATGCAATTTCCTATTCATTTATTAATTTAATTTATTTCAAATAAATGTACCTAATTGTTTGCAATATTATTTTAAGTAGCAAGTAGGTGGACATTCACAAATAGTAAAGCGAAATTATACATAACACATAGATAACAAATTAATCAAGTTCACTTCTACATCGTAACTTATAACAATCTTTTCACTGTCATTAATGAATCCGAATGAGGTCTAGCTCGTGGGGGAAAATGAGCATCAGTTCCGGATTTTTTTCATTTATTTCATCTGTGTACATGATGTTTCGCTTGTTGCGTACGCATCTAAATTATTCAAATGGTCATCTTAGTCCATCACTGTTTATGAATATATTGGTTTATCCTAAATGGGAGTTATCCTAATTTCATCAATTCATCGAATTTCTTTATGCATCTTATGTGGTAAGCCATCTTGCAATGTGGAATAAACGAAAATTAAACCTTTCGCTTACCACCAATTTATTCAGTACGAAGCTTTTCACTCTGAGTGAAAAGCTTTGTACTTTATAAATTGGTGGTAAGCGAAAGGTTTAATTTTCGTTTATTCCACATTATCCTAATTTATTTTTAAAGTTTTTAGAACAAGTTGTACGGCATTGCTGGTCAACTGCATGTTAAACTGATCTTAAACCTCCTACGATCTGAAAGTTTGTATGGTTGCTCAACCTCCGCATTCCCTGCCCTACTCAAGAAATGATTGCGCTCCCGTGCACCCCATGGGTACAGGTAGTCTCGCCTATATTTACAACTCATTACGGGCAACGCTCCTGAAACATTTCCCCCAACACGGAAAAGGGCTCTCGCCATTGTTCGGCATCGACGTAATATCCGCCACAGCGCTGACATTATTATTTGACCTTTTTATGCTTCGGTTATCCCCTTCGGATGATGCCTGAGGTTAAAATGTCAAACCCTGTTTGGGTAAATGGGAAAATACGACGGTGGGGTTTGAGCTAGTAGTGGTGAGGGGGGGGGGGGGGGGATGCTGGGTGCGGCAGGACAGGTTGTTTGGAGCATAATTGAATTTGAGAGACGCGCAACCCAAGCTCGCCGAACAAGCCCTTTTCACTAGCTTTTTTTCTCCACGAAAAAGAAGGGGGGGGGGGGGGGGTATCCAGCTTGACATTTTTATGTGGACGTTTTTTCAAAAGGCCTCCTTTTAGGTTCCTATCTCGGGGACGGGTTTGCGGGGCGCGAATGACGTGAAATCATTACTTGACGTGAAAAGCCGCGTCAACGTTAGCCGACAATACCGCGTGTACTCTACAAGAGGGGTTTTTTATCCCGATTTCTTTGTGAGGCCTGTGTAAAAACATTATAACGCTTGATACATGGAGCGTTTCATGGGATTTGCTCATTCGTGTCATTACAAACTTTGTTGTAAAGTAAATAATTTGGTACATATTCAATGGAATTCAGTAAGACGGGATATGTATTATTTATAAAATCACATACATTTTTAGGGTTACCAGTGTTTTGAAACTACGAATATACACCCGAAAATAAACGCTTCCGAGTGATCCAGTGCGAAACATATTTGAATATTCAACTACATGCAGAGATAATTATACTACTTTGGGGACGGGATTTGCAAAGCGCTATACTACGTTCAGGTAGGATGGATTGAACGGGCAGTCGCCTTACGAAAGAAACTATCCATGGTGTACCACGAGGTTATTCATCAGCGTCGAAATATTCATAAGCTGCGGATGAAATCACCAATTAAAAGAGTGATCAACTATAATAAGTTCTGAAGCCATAAGTCCATCCATATATTTTATGAGGCTCGTTTTTAACGACGAAGCTTCGAAATCGACCATGTTCTCTTTTCTGTAAGTAGCTAGTGTGGTATACTTATTGGTACATGTCCTGGTACCCTTATAATTAGGGACTGGAATTATATGCACAAAATGTTGCAAAAATATGCACTCAAAATGGGCAAAATATTCACCACAAGCAAAGTACGTTTCAGAAAAATTTAAAATATTTCTAAAATGAACAAAATTTTGCTGTGAGACGTACAGGCAGTCTATACATTATGTTCCCGTTATTATTGCGTCCTTAGAAAATTATTGAAAAGGAACAAGGACTAAAATGGAATGAAATGTACACACATTTTTTTCTGGACTATACAGTACCTACTTACAGTATTATAGAATTGGATCACAACTGATTTTTCCACATTGTCAATTGTGGCATCTTTATAGCCCGAAAGTGAAAGGCAATCCCATTCAGGGATAAATGGTAAGGCGCGCCTAAGCCCTACCAGGTACACGGATTAAACGGTGAATGGCCTAACAATAACCGTGACCCCTTTTCAGGAACACGTATCTCGGAGGATTTGGCAATTGGAATGTCGAAAAATATGAAAATTTCCCAATTTCCATTAAAAATGCAGAAATGTGCACAAAACGGCCAGAATATGCAAAAAGTTCCAAAATTGGACAAAACATGCAAAATATGCTTTTAAATTTCAATTTAACACACGCTAAACGCTTCAGATACCCTCAAAACGGAAAGTAGAATGATATTCACGATAAAAAACACATATGCAAAATATGCAAATTCCAGTCTCTAGTTATAATGTACCACTCAGTCCAAATTGTACATAGAAAATTGCTTCCAATGAAGTAAAGGAGACGCGGCCAGGTAGCTCTCCCTCCATCGATACCCCAACGGCTTTCAAAGGCCGTTGGTGTACCGGGGGAGGGTAGAGGCGCCTTTATAAGGCGCCCCTTGCCCAGCTCGCCATTCTACCGGTCTCACTCGAACTCGACGCCTTCTCTCTCTCACCTCATCCTTCTGCTCAACCTCTCTCTCATGAAAGATCCCAACGTGGTGATAAACCGTTCTGACCTACCCAATGTGGCGATAAACCTTTCTGATACGAGCTACCTCGTACCCGAGCCCTCCTTCTCAAACTCGCCTTTCCAAACCTCACCTATCTCAATCTCGTCACACCAAAGTATGCATCATAGGTAGGTATACATATATGTATAAATTGAGTGTTCTTTTCTGTCTAGTAGAAGTAAAGTTGGGAGAGGTTGTTTGACCAAACTAGACTTGTTTTTGTTTTGGTTTTTCTTTAATCCATTGCTCAACGTTTCCACCTAGTGTACTAGGTCCTATTCATGAGTTTTTATGTGATGAGGATGGTTGTTCAAATGAGTAACTGAGAGATGATGAGTACTTGTTCAGATGACTTGAAAGGATTAAAGAAAAACCAAAAAAAAAACAAGTCTAGTTTGGTCAACCTGCTGTGCGCTGTGCTTTGGTCGATTGTTTGTAGGCCTCTTGGGCCCATACCAATCATTCTGTTTGCTTTGCGACTCCTCTTCATTTCTCTTTCCTGTTCTCTGCACAGCAGGTTACCCCTGTCCCTGCCTCCTCCGGCGTTGGTCATGTCATAGACATGTCCGGGATGGCCCGCGTGGAGGTGCCGGTTTTATACTCCATCCTTGGTCCCTCCCTTTTCTGTTTTCGTGCATACTGCTCCACTCGCTCAGCCTCCGTACTAGCCGCCTCTTGAGTATCTTGCGGTTTTCCATCATTGGCGGGCATTTTTTTTAAAAACAGTGATTAAGTAAATATCACAGCGTCCGTACTCACCGCCTCTTCTATAACTTGCGGTTATTCCATCATCGGCAGTTTTGTCTTCACTCAAGTTTAATATCACAGCTCTGTTTGGATATGTATCACAATCATTCGTCTGACAACTGCACGCCAACATAAACTCTCATTCAATAAATTACTTGCACACCATCAAAAACATTAACGCCTGTCCATGCATACACCGTTCAACATTCCAGACTTGCGTGGTGGGGGCACTCGCCACATTTGCGTGGTGGGGGCACTCGCACCTGGTGTTAGGTGTTTGCTGTTTGCGGAAGACCTGAAGATCTTTGCCCATGTCGCTGCCCGTTCGGACTTCGTCGCCCTGCAGTCGGCCATCGGGAGGTTGGAGGCGTGGTGTTTATCGAATCACTTGTACCTGAACCCGTCAAAGTGCTCGGTCATGACCTTCCATCGTTCTTCCCAGCCCGTCTTCCATGATTACGCTCTGAGTGGCGCTCCTTTGCGGCGTGTGAGCGAGTATAGGGACTTGGGAGTTTTGTGCGACGAGCAGCTGAACTTTACAGCACATATCGAGGAGCACTAGGGAATTCACGAGCATCCCAGCCATCGTAGCCCTCTACAAAGCTCTAGTCCTGCCGATCCTGGAGTATGCGTCTACCGTCTGGTCTCCTGCCTACTCCGTCCACAAATACCGCCTGGAGCGAGTCCAAAACAAGTTCTTGCGGTACATCGCCTTCAAGCTGGGCATTTCTTCGGCTGATGTCGTGTACGACCCGTTGCTGCGGAATTGCCACCTGACCACCCTCGAAAACCGTCTCACCTTACTCCACAAACTCCTTAACAACAACATCGACTGCCCGGCTCTCATCTCGAAAATATATCTTCTCGTCCCTCGCCTTAACTCTCGCTCACCGCAGCTCTTCTACATCCCCTTCATGCCGACGAACTACCAACGACATCGTCCCTTCCGAAGAATACCTCGCTGCGCCAACCTATTTCTGTCCCTCAACCCCGACTTCGACTTTTTTCACTCCTCCCTCTCAAATCTTAAATCCACCATCGCTAGTTCCCCCCTTATATTCAATTGATTCCACTTCTCTTTTTAAGTATTTTCCACTGTTTTTTCCCCCATGATTGATTGATGTCATTCCGTTGTCCCCTCTCCACCCCACTCTGTTAGAATGGTTTTATTGTATGTATTGTAATTGGCCTTGCCCGTAATAAATAAAAAATAAATAAATTCCAGACCGATAGGATGGGGAGAGGCTACCGGCCCCGGGCCCACCCTACCTAATATAGCCTCCTGGCACCCGTCAGTTAGGGCTTTCTTAGTTCGCTTTCTTAGTTTGGTCAACCAACCTCTCCCAACTATACATATATATGTACATATAAATGTGAGTGGGTGAGTGCAAATGGCCATGACGGTGTTATAATGCGCATTTGATCCCCGCCGTTTATGAGCCACCTGCTGTCATGCGTACCTACACAGATTGTTAAACAGCAGAATTTGCAGGGTGTGCATGTGACGCTCTGTAGGTATGTAACCTTCAAGTTTTCCCCTAAAAGCAATCGGCGTTGAAAGGTGTCGGGAAAAGGGAAATAAAATGTCCCACGGAAAAGAACGAGACGTAAAAAAAAAAAGACAGAAAAAGGTGACAGCCCAATAAAACGGGTTTCAACTTTGGATCTCCACCAGGAACTTACTCCTGGAGGTTACCACGTAGAGAGAGAACCTCAAAATCGATAACGTACAAAAGCGGTGTAGGGGCGGGAAGCAAAGGACTGCGGACAATTAGCATGCAAGGAGTGGATTCTGAAAGGGGGGCCCCCTCTCTAAAGACCAATATTTGTCCAAGGGAGGATGGGGTAGGTATTCGCCTTTAGTTTAAATTGAATGGATTTTCCCTCTCCGCCACACTCCCCGTCTGACAAGCCTTAGTCTTGCGCTTACTCGGACGGAGTTTTGGTATTCAATCCGCGACTCGGCTAGCTAGGGATTCATCGAAAACCAGAGACGTTATAAATAATTTCTTTCGGAGGAGGGTTTTATTAACTTCAAGACTTCAGGTTTTTTTTTGTTATGGGTAGAGGGTTGGTTCAACCGTAAAATAACAAAAAGGTTGTGATTTTTCAAGTAAATTCCGCTTGTTTTTTTAGTTGATTCTATGGAAACTTTTATATGATGTGAAATAAACCACAGCGCTCTGAAATAAGGGGATTATCGAGAGAGGATCAAGGGATTGCGCTTAGAAACAACTCATTTGTGATATATCCAATCACGTCACACAATTATAAATAATGATATGCTAATTTAATATGCTAATGATATGTGCACAGCAATTTGCACCTTGAATTTTTGAAAGCCTCCACGTTGGATCAACGAAAAACATAAAAAGATTGATGTTGACACCCTCGATTCAAATTACACAATTCAGGCACCTACTTTTGGATTACGTCCAAATCGCCATGCTAGACAGTGGAGCCGCTGGCACAATGATACAACAATAAAATTGGCTCATAAATACACACCGTTTAAACACATTTATATATGATACCAATTCATTTCTGGAATCTTGCGTGTAGTTAGTAAAAATTTCGACCACCTAATCTAATCTGGAATCGTGTATATTTATAGTTAGTACAAATTTCGACCATCAAACAAAACCTGTAACTTTGCGTGCAGGAACTCGCCCCTTTTGCAGCTTCTATCCATTGCAAAACAACAGTACCTGTCCAGTTCTCGATTCCAGCTATTTTGCTGCTTTCGTTCACTGTCGTGGTGCCTATTTGAACTATTTCCCCGTGCGATTTGACAGGAGACAGGGCCCAAAACGAGGCCAGTTCATTCCTTCCACCCTCACCATACACTGTGCCGCTGGGATTGGCATTCGACTTTGGTCTAACGCATCCTACCACCCCGGAGCGGATTCTTCTTTCGAAGCAACAAACGGTTACTTTAGTTATATACTTGTTAGTGTTGTTAGCAGCATCATTCGCTGTTGGTCTGTTACAATTCCATTCTCATGGAAGTGGCCCTTCGCACCAGGCTTGTGATTTTCAGACAAATCATTCAATCGTTCAAACCTTAGAAAAGCCGAAGTGTCGTGTCATCCAAATAGGCCGAAACCACAGTTCACTGCTACGGGTGAAACTGTTCCGAATGTCGTAGGCGTAAATCACTTTCGCATTGAGAAACCGGTTTGCACGAGGGTGAGAGCGACTATTTACATTTTATGACGCGTCAGAGCAGATATACCTCCGGTCCTCGACGGCTCCCCACAGCGGATTACCGTCGAGGAATTACGACCAGACGTTTAATATCCGGTGAGTCACGATGTACAAAGCGAAGTGGAGTCGGGGAGGGGTCTTGGATATCCAAGTGCCAAGGTCCTGAGTAGAAGGCCGGTTTCGGGTTACAGGAAG
The DNA here is from genome assembly GCA_954871275.1 of Leptopterna dolabrata. NCBI lineage: Eukaryota > Metazoa > Arthropoda > Insecta > Hemiptera > Miridae > Leptopterna > Leptopterna dolabrata. The sequence goes on along the minus strand of OX940986.1, from coordinate 17,602,599 downwards.
CTGTTACTTCCTTTGGGACCCCTCGCTGGTTTCACGGGACTCGCAACTCCTTCCTTACGGTGTAATGGAGCGGACCGCCATTCCTAGGCTACTTAGCGGAGCTACGGCCAGTCCCGGATGTGCTTTGTTTCTCGGGAAGAAGCTTTTTCTTCGGAGTTCAAGACAACTTTGTTCAAGTCAACATGTGTGATCGATAGTTTGTCGTTTTAGCACAACCTGCTATCCCACCTACAGATATCAGTCATGATGGCACACAGGTAGAGTATCCACTCACTATTTGGGGAATCCTGAGTTTTAATCAGTTCGCAAACAAATTGTGAACGAAGCCCTCAGAACCTAGGCTTCTAGATAACGAGTGGTCCATTGAGTATCATTTTGGTTTATTATTATGTGAATAATACACCTATGTATTCGCTCAGCAAAAAATTTTTATGACACCCCCTCAAAATTTTTTCTTTTCCGTTTCAAGGTGCGTAGATTCAAAAAATGCAATGTCCGTCCGCCGTCCGCCGTATCACGTGTACAGGCTTCATTTTCGGTCTAAAAAAATCGTTCTTTCGCACACATGCTCCATTTGGGCTCTAGTTGTGTCCCGAAACTTTTCAGCCTGATCGGAATATACCCAGGGGTGTTATGAGTGAAAATGTGTGTAAAAATAGGTACTTTTTGCGTTTTAGCAACATGTTGGTAACATGAGCTTTTAAGGTATCGTTTTTCATGTTTTTGGGGACGAGATGACCGAATATGAACTCGATTTTGACCAAAGAATAGAAAATTGAGGTTCTACCAGATGTTCAGCTCCCGAAATTGATTTTTTATGAGTCAAAAACCTGGGAAATCGTCTGAAATCACCATCAATTTGTAGAATAACACTGGAAAAAGTGTCAACAGGTGGATCAAGACGATAAAATGGTACTATCAATGATCAGAGATAATTTATTAAAAAAAAAAAAAAAAGCGTAGGTACCTTATTCGTGTTTTGGGGGCCAAAATTGGTGGAAACCACCAGAGATAGCTATTTCAATTATTTTATATGAAAGAAACAATAAATAAACAGCCAACATCTCTGTAGGTATGTCCAGTAGAATAATAAACCCATGTGACAAGGACTTTGCAGCGTTTTGGAGTTGGGGGACTAAATATTAAGCCTAAAGAAAAAACGCTGCAAATCCCTGCACAACGGTTTATTATTTTGTACATAATACCCTTCTGTTAAAGATCACAGCTCTCTGTATAGATAACCCGTCTATAATATAGACTGTAGGTTAGTACCGGACCCCGTACTCGTTACTCAGTACCTACCTAAATCACGCGTTAAATGTTGCTAAAATAATTGCCGATGACAAACAGTAACTATAACGGCAAAAAGAAATGCAAATAATGAAGTTCTGAAGGAAAATTGTTGATGTGGAGTGAAATAGATGCCCCTTCTGCGTAGATCACTGTTTTCTGTGGTCGATACCTATAGTGAACCGTTGTGTAATAACTTGCCCATCATTAATACTTCAACGGTTGTTATGTTATAACCGTTATGTAATAATTTACCGTTGTGTAATAATTTACCGTGGTGTAATAATTTAACGTTGTGTAATAATTTACCATTGTGTAATAACTTACCCATCAATAATACTTCAACGTTTGTTCAAGTTTCACAAGTACCTACCAACAAAATCCAATAGACCATCACTTATCAAATGAAATAATATCGAAGAACAACCTACTCGACTTCATACAGCCATCCTTGATTATAATCAGGTGCTCCCTAGCGATGATATCCGGGCCAGATTAATACCGCTTGTTCACGATCGTGTTGACGAAGCTTTTTGGTGCACACGAACGACAGGACGTACAATGCTTCGGGTGTTCTCAAAAAATTGTTTTGCTCAAGACAAATTTAATAACGTAAAAAAACCATACCCTTTCATCGAAAGTTTTCGAGATACGGCGTTCTGAAAATTTCAACCCCTATTTAGAACCCCTTACAGATGACTGAAAGTAACGCCGAGCTTCGACGGTTCATTATTGAAAATAATAAACCAAAAAGCCAGATGTGATTCTCCATTTTGTAAGTGTTTCAAGGAATACACTTTTTCAATAATTGTGAACGGCAGAATTTGGACAACGTTCGTATTATTAAATTAATAAGTGGCAAAGTGGAGGGGTGAGTGTTGTTTGAGTAGTGCCTTATTCATTTTCTAGGCCATGCAGTCAGTTGGAATGCAATAAATGTAAAAGCTTCATTAACCTAAGGGATGTTGAGATTCGACTTGTTACGCAAGTTCCAAGAAGATTGTGATTGCGAGCCGCCTTCGAAGTCCTATTACTGCAGACCGCATCAAAGCCTTATGAAAAGGCTCAAAGTTGTTCGCTCACCAAATGACAAAGTTGCGAAACCAGTGGGAAGGCAATGAGAGATAATTCCCCCCCCCCCCCTCCATCGCTGAATGAAGGTTCGGCCCCTCCAAAAACTCCCCACCTAAGGCCTGCTGAGTTGAAGACCTCCGGTAAGAACAATAGCCCTTGAGGGATGTGCCAAATGTGCACGCTTCCCCCATTGTCTGCCCCCCTACCACCACACACCTCGCCCACTGGATAAAGTGGCCTTTTGAAACCAAGGAAATTTTCAAGAGCGGGAGGTATTATAAGTGCAAGAGAACAGACAACAAGCAAGGGGAGGGTCCCTCGTACGTGTTCAAGAATCTCAGTCAGCTCCGTGAGAAATCCCTTTTTTATTTCGCCCTCTCTTGCACATACGCTCATTGTTAAATACACCCGACGTCAAACAGTGTACGCTTTTCACACTCCGTCCCTATTGTGCCGTATATGCCTCGTCTAGCGATGATTTCACTAATTAGAATTTTCTTGCACACAAGCACAAAAGGCTGTCATTACCATTCGGGCGCATGAAATTAATTGCGTCTCGTTGTCACGTTCCCCCACGAATAATACTTCTAGTACCGACAACAAATTATTCAAGTCGTTTCTGAATCTAATGATCCGGCTTGGATTTCGATTGCCTACTTCTGGCTTAAGTTCTCGTGGCGGACATTAGGGCCACTATCATATCACCACTGGTGTACTAATATTTTATTTTACTTCATACGGAGTGTTGGGGGACCTTTCATCTATCTCTGGTTGTGGTTGGAGCTTCACTTGTTATAGGTTGATGGTGAGAGGATAAAAACGTTCGGCTTGCCTCGACTAAACTCTCTATCCCAAGTACTTACACTTTATTTAGACCTTGTAAGGGTTCTTTGGTTCTGGGTTTTTCACTAATTCCCTATTAGAGGGATGTCTACCCCAGTCCCGAGATGTAAGATCTACCATGGACTGTCCCGTTTACCCTTTGGCAGGAAGATCTTACTCTCTAGAGATTACTTCCTTTGAGAATCAAGGCGTAACCCCGCCTGATATACGCGGGAGCGAACGGGTAATAACAGTCAAATGACTCTGACCTGTCTGGTGGTATCAGTCCAGTGGCTGCCTGATGGCTGGTCCAGGCAACTCGACCGGAGCAGGCTTCTGCAGCTAGGATGGAGGGAATCTGTCAGGTTTCCTCCAAACGATCAGTCCAAAGAGTGAGAAGGTCGGGCACAATTAAAGCCTATTGACATTGTTGCTTCTTCGACGTCTGAGGAGAGATAGTATTAATTTCGTGTTTCCGATGAGTTGCCAGTTCGAGTCGGAGGCGTGATAGGGCGTTCTGTTTTCGAAGCCCAACCGAAATTTTGGATTCAGGAGGAGGAGGATGATTATTTCGGCTCATTGGGTGTAGCCGTGACGACAGCATCCTGTACCAATTTTGGCACATGCGGGAAGGGGTACGGTTCCACCTACCGCTACGTCATGATTACAACGGCCAAAGCACGGTCGTTGACTGTGGCCGCCAGTTCTTGGGAAATCGGTCGTCAGCACTCCTGAATTAACACTTTTGGTACATCCTGTGGAAACGTCCGATTGTTCGTTTTCCCACAGGTGTACTGTTCAAATTCCATGGCAGGTTCAACGGACATTTGGTTGATGCCGTTGACCTGACGGACCCCATTACGGATCTTAAACGAACTAGTTATACAGAAAGCCAGTCATATTCCAACTGTCGTCGTGATACAAAAAATACCTCCTAAGCGGAAATATTGTCAAAATCGTGTTACTGGTATCGTTAGAATCGTCTCGTCGTTTTGAATCAGTAAATTTTTTATCAGGTTTTATAGTAATCTCGATTTAGTTTAGGTATTTGCAAATAATAATAACAACATAATTATATTAAAAAGCTATGTGTGCTCAATGGTGAACGCACATCGCCTCACCTAGAGGGCCCAGCGACACAGAGCCTCTCAATGGAAGCTGTTACCTGCCTGGAGGCCAAAATCAACAGCTATTTTTATTCCTGCAAAACCTAATCACAGCATCTGCGCCAGAACCTACTATCAAAACATCGCAATTTTTATCTAGGTTCAATAGCGAATTCTGTAGCCCAGAGCCAAAGGGTCGTATGTGCCAAAAATAAAATTTTACAGGAGAGCGAAAACAAAATAAAAATCGTGTTCTTCACTAGTTTCTTCGCAATTTCACCTTGAAAACTTGATTCGAACTCATCGCACTTTAAGAACTTTTGGCCCAATGCCGGAAATCAATGTTGCATTGGTTCTCCCAATATCAGATAGTAGTAAGTCCGCTCTCAAACTAATTTCGTCATTATTGTAAGGAACTCAAGTTAGATAATTAACAACTGATATTGATTGGATTTGATAGCAATGAAGATAGAACGCTGTAGATAAAAAGGTGTCATGCAGGAATCGGTCTCGCAGGTGCTCACTGCGATTTTCAAGGGTGCACCACTCTTAGATTTTCGATGAACATTCAAAAGTTCTCACAAATTCATGATTCGTTGACAATCATAACGATTAGCTGGTGTGTTGATCCATGGTCATGTTTGTATCGTTGATTCAAACCTACTCAACTACAGCATTGTGCTCAACAACCATGGTATACACTTGTGATGGTGTTAAGACCCACAACGGCTCACACTTGCTATGGACTTGCGACTTGTTGGCCCCAAAATACTGTGTTATTATGAATAAGTCGGGTCTAACACTCTCTGGCCTTACAGAACGAGGTATATTTAGTCCCTTTGTGAAAAAAAAAAAAAATTCAAAATTGTGGACTTACGACCCTCTGGCTCTGGGCTACAGAATTTCGGGTCGTGAAATTTCACTATTTCATCTAACCACAACTGTTTTTTTTTAAATATATATATATTTTTTTAGCCCTAATTATACCGCATGAGGCCTTTGGCCAGCAGTATCATTAGTCATCCATTCCGCGCTACTTTGCACACTCTGGCATATTCCATTTCGGCATGTAACGTTATCTCTACCGCGCGGCCACATAACAGATTTCACGCCTGTTCGTTATTTCAACAATGCGATCCAACTCGCTATCTCCCTCGCCGCATCCGCATTAGAACCAGCGCCAGCGAAGGGCACAGAGCGAGGTTTCGAAAACACAAAAGCCCTCGTTGAAATGAAGGTGAGATGAAGCCTGGGGCCCCCAAACCAAGCCGTTTAATTGCATCATCATTCAGGTGGACACCGGCTTTGTGACTGGGTTTCCTCTCTCGACCAAATTACGCCCCTCCATCCCCCTCTCGCCAAGCCTAATCACCGTGGGGGCCCCGTCAAATTGGATAAATAACTTGTTACACAGTCTCATGCATTTTCATCTCTTCCGAGTGTAACGGTGAAGGGGAAGGGGGAGCACCGCGCTGTCACTACTTCATTAACCATTGAAACCAGCTCTTCAACCAGGATGGACCGGGTGTTGCTTGCTTCGTTTGGCTCGGGCGAGGGGGCAATAATATCACTTTTTCAACTCAGCAATGATGTTATTATGAGAGTCCTTAAGAAATTGAATTTTCAGAAACATCGTTATGAGATAATACAGTGCCATTTTTTGGGGAATAACGAGGTGATTCTCCACTACTTCCAGAGTTTTTCGGTTTGATATTCTCCATTATAACAAATTTGTGGGAGTAAACTCAATTTTCGATCCAACTTCCAGCTGAAGTTTTATTTTTTGAGTGTGTTCACACGTTGAGGAATTATACATGACCAAGATCAGGTTTTTGACTTATTTGGGTAAGTAGAAGTGGAGGAATATCACAAGAGATCCCACGCATAGACATGAATCATAGTGTAATGTGAATAGCGGGAAAATGGGGTGGTTTCACACAAACCTTAACGAATCTCACGTTGAGTTGTGTTCGATCGCCGGGATTCTCTCATTGGATAAGACAAAAATACCTGATAGTCCAGAGGAGAGCTTCATTTGAAGAGGGGTATCCGGGATTAAACCATTATTAGACCGCCGCTCGCATTAATCTTATTTCGTGATTTCAACCTTCGTCTGTGAAGCAATAAGCCTCCGACGGAATGGCGTGAAATACGATAGAAGTGTTAAAGAAAGGCCAGGGAGAGGGGGTTTGAGGACTCCAGACAAGAGAAATTGATGGACCGGTCGTGCCAGAACGGTCTTCACGGCACGCGAGGGTCCTTAACTTCTACCTATTCCTGACTCCCCTCCTCTTCAAGAATACCTAGGAAATGACTATGGCTTTTGTGATCGAGAAGGGAGAAAAAAAAAGAGAAAAAATATGAAGAGAAAACCGAGACTTGAATTATTCATAGGAGAAAATAGGTCGGCCTTTACAAGGGAGAGACCCTGTCATGAGAGGTTTTAGGACACTGTTGTCTTTGCAAAGCGCACTGCTCTATCATTCCGTAGTTTTCCCTTCTTCTAGTCGAACTCTTTTCGTGAAGAAGTGAAATCATTATAGTTTCCTCCTCAAGTATGGAATTCAGACAAGAATCGAGGTCCTACGACGGTAGTTATTCCAGAAGAAAGGAGCGGAATGACCCTATTCAGAATATGAAATAGGTTTGTATTAGTTCAATTCCTTTGATACTATAAACTGCATGAATTACGACACCGAATTCGCGTGCAATTACCGAACTATGATTCCTATAATCAATTATTTCGCAGAAGGCTGACGAGATGGTGAAATATGGACAACCGGACTAAAAGATAATTTTGCGGTCGTTGTGAAAAATACTGAGAGTATGAGTGTTGAAGGGTTATTCTCGTTATTCTCCTTGAAGAGACAGGAAAACGAGCGCTAAATAGGTTCCAGATGAATTGCCTTTGAAAGGAAAATATGACAGTAATTGGTGCCCTGATGAGGTCAGCGATAGTTCCTGGGTTGAATGATTTATGGTTTGGACCCATTATTGCGCAAAGCTCCATACGCAGGTGCTGGGAATGCTGTCAAAGGTAATTTTGAGGTCGCTATTAAGCGTGTAGCCTTCATATTACGGGTGATTTCTTGGTGTCCAAAAACGGCTGGAATTATCCCAGGAAACATAGTTTCGTGAAAGCGAAACACTGTACTTACAGTTATACGAAACATGAGGGGACATACGTAGACTAACCCGCATTCCATTAGGCATTCAGATTTGTTTCCACCTGACATTCGGATGGTAACGATGTTTCTAGTTATTTTACTATTGCGAAAAATTAGAATACATATAGGAAAGAACTTGACCGTTTTGAAGCAGTTGAGACAAAAAGGTAAAATTCGAGCTACCTTTGTTCAGGTTGCACTCAGTGAGTGAAAAATCGTCAACAATTTATTGAGACGTATCTCCATTAGCCTGCTAAAAATCACAAAGAATATTGTACCTACCCGTGATAACAGTGACACAGAAAAGAATTATCGTTTCAATACGAGAATAATCTTCAGCGTGTTCCATAGCTACCGGTATTTGAACAATAATGAGCCAATGGTGTATTGTTTGCGAATTTTGCTGAAATGTTTGGTTTCATTTAGTTAGCCACACTGAGGGTTATGTGCATACTACTAGGTACTACAGACAAAAACATAGGGTATTAATCCCAAAAATATTTTTACAGAATTCTAGGATTTTTCAGAGACAACCCCATGAAACCTGGTCTTTTGAGAAAAAGTAGCTCATTGAGTGAGACCGCAAAGACGAATAGGTATCATAATTATATACGTATTATTTCACAAAACTATGTTTGAACTCAGCACCCGTTTTTCGCACTTCCATATCTTCACTGGTAGACCCTCTTGGTGTATTTACGAGTGAATGTGAGTAGTTTCTATACTGCGTTTGTAATGGCCTGTTGAGAAATGTGCAGGTGGGCCAGGGAGCCACCATGGTGGGTATCTCCGGGCAGGTTGGAGCCTACTAGATCATCATATTTGTATGATTCGTAAGGTGACCCATGCATGTTGATGGCAAATGAAAAAATGTTTTCTCTCTTTTTATAGGATATGATGCATAAAATTACATAGATTGGAGAAACGGTAGGGATGGATTAAGATCCTCTACAACTCAAACAAACGCAAGTTATGGTGATCGCTGTGGCCACTTTTCCGACGAATTTTCTTCACCTCCTCCGAGTCGAGTGGCAGGGATATGAACATTTTTTCGTAATGTTTTATTCATAGGAGAGGTCGAAGTAACACGTGGTGGTGCCAAAGTAAACCAGGTCCAGAAAGCAATATCTTCCGCACACCGAACGTTTGCTCTGGAGGGGTAGGGTGGTAGAAGGGAAGGGAGAGTATGATAAGCTTAAATTGATGAGTATGCAGTGGGAGCTACCTTCAACCCCCAGCTTCCTTGACGCCCTAAATCTGCGTTTAAGGTTTGAGAATGGTTTGAGCACTACGCTCTGAACTTCAGCAAAATCTTGAATGCAATCGAAAATGCTATCGAATTACTATCATGGAGCAGATCCAAAAAAGGTTGAGAACACGGATCAAAAACTGTCGTCACTGTAGGAACTGTAGTAATTTGTACAGGTTAGGTTTTGATTATGTAACTATTATAAATAGTACTGCCGCCTGGATTATAAAATGGCAAAGGATGCACCTAGGTCACGACAAATGCTCACCCGAAAACCTCACGATCCGGATGTCACACTTGTATCCATTACAGATTTTACATTTGTCAAGCATATCCCAACTGAAACACCGCGTTATAACGGCCCGTTGAATAGACCATCATGAATCTCAGAATTTGAATCATCAAATTATAAATCATACAGCTTATACATATACAGATTTTTGTGCACAGCAAATTCTGATGGTGATTGGTGTAGACCTTCAAAATTTGGTCAGATGGTCGATCACGGCATTGCCTTCTTCAAAAGCCACTCGTTTCTATAAAGATATTCAATTTCGTTGGGCAACAGTTTGATGGTGCGTAATTAGTTGGTTTTAAAATAATAAAAATTTAAAAAATACAGGACACCAGCCCACATAGAGGAGAAGAAGTTCTGTGCTGCTCTAAGCAAGATGGTACTGTAGTTATATTATTATCTCTTCCGTATTCCTTTGCACAGAAATATTTCTGTTATGCTATTAGTTGTTCAATCGCCATCACTCGGAGTTCTTCCCGTTTCAAATGGGGGTTTCCTCCCGGCATCCTGACAGTTCCAAAGTCTCCCCACTTCCACCACGACACAAATGCCGTCTCTCGCAACGGCCACCAGCTAGTGAATCAATGAGGTCCTTCACTGAATGGACTGCTACTGAAAGGAAGTGCATCATCGGCGCTAAAAGCGATCGGATATCAGTTCGCAGAATATAGCGAGTAAAAGTTGAAAATAAAAGCGGAAAAAGGCAAGGGCCAGGGCAACCCCTCTCGTTCATAACCCCTATATTGGTTGAGGGTTTTGGCAGGTGAAGCATTATCGCTCACTCTCTGAGGATCAACCTAGATTTTCATTGAGAAGCTATCCATTTTACTGGGGTTTTTTCCTTTCTTTCTTTTTCCGTGTTCGTTTTCTCTTTTTACTCCTCTCATCCCAATCCTTTATTAGTTAGAGTGGCTGTTCGATGCAAGGAGGTGGATATAGTTTATTTCTCTCATGCCTTCAAAAGAGGAGCAACGTTTTGAGTTGTATGGATGTTGGAAAATTTCGATGAACGTTGGATGTATTTACAGTTCACCGAGTGATTCCCCGGGTAGGCATCAGAACCACATTTTTCTCTTGAAAACCCCTTCAATGCGTGGATGTATCTATTCAAGAATTGTTTATCCGTCAAAGTTTTGAGTGTTCACGCAGTGAAGTACCTTCAACTAATTAAACCCCTTTGCGCTAAGTTAGCTGATCGGATTATACTTATATATTTTTTGAATCCCCTTTGTGTTTCATGGGTGGGGATTCTCACATTTTCTTAGATCCGATAAAACGAATTTGATTCGCAGAAGAACATCTTTGGATTTCGCAAGTAGCTGATTCGTGTTTGAAGTTGACCTCAATTTTTACATCGATTTTCAATACAATAATATATGCAGGCCCTTCGTAGATATTCTGTACAGCTCCTCCAAATACAGTCGTATGACTCTCGGTCCCAGAACAACGAAATACGGCTGATAATCAGGACAATCACTGGTGAACCATGAGACGGAGATTGTTTCAAGGATTAGTCATAATCATAATGCAAGAGGCGGTAGATATTCATATTCGTGTTGCACCCACAGTGTTCTTACAAGACAATGGTTGCACCCACCTGCTAGTTGAGGTATCAGTTAACAGGTAGCGCCAGCGTAGGGATCGAGTGTCATAGTCGTTGTGCAGTCCATCCGTTTTTATTTTCCCCGATGTTGATTCGTTAGTTTATTGACAATCAACCAAATCAAAATCTGAAAATCTGATGGAAGTAAATTCGTCTATATTGCTATCATCATTTATTCGTAAAAAGTACCACGGGCGGCTTTAATAACGGACGCACGTGACATTCATAAATCGTATTGTTTTCAATCAATCACTTCTTGACATTGATAATCAAGGTACCGTCAAGTATCTCCAGAGCATGAATTTTCTTCAATCAATAATTTATTAAGTATATTGCAACACAGGGAAGCGCAGCATCGTCAAATCAATGTAGAGATAAAGAGATCGGGGGAGGAATAAATGGACAAGGCAAACAACGTGCTCAATTCCTGTCTCTCATACGACTCAATAAGAAGACCATGAGAATGGAATTGAAAAGGGTCAAGTGCAATACGAGAGATGGACAAAGGAGAAAAGCTCATCAAGAGAAGTGGTTTTTCCGTTCGGAGCTTTTGAAGTCCACCCATTCAAACCGCCTCCTCATCGGATCTAGGATGGGTTAGGGCGGCTTGAGAGGCTTTGAAGTCAAATCATAACATCCTCCTCGTGGAACCTGGATGAGAAGTTGGTTCAGATAAGGGTATTGCAATTATTTTACGATGGTACATATATATCTAATCTCCACTCATACGGATATTACAAAACGAATCCGCAATTGCAGAGATCGACAGAAAAAATGATTAATGCATCCCCAAGGAAGTATTTCAATGCCAGTTACGACAACCGCTGGTATTTGTCAGCAGCAATATTCTTCTTTGTGAATCGTGTAAGATAACAGCGTAAAAACGAATTTAGGAAAATGATCGCCGATTTCAGACCCACGGGTAACACCTCATTGACAAGTTGAAAATAATAGCAAACGAAGGTGATGATAGACGAAAATAAAAGTCCCGCAATCCATTAAAGTGCGAGTACTCGCCATTATTCCAGTTTTTCATGGCATAAAACGTTAAGGTGTGTTTCCAGGATGTTCGTCGAAATATGCTGCTGAGGTACTCGTGGTAAAGAAAACCATTGTGGCTCTACAGCGCGGCGGTGGCTGGTCGCAGGATGGCATACAATCCGTGGTCTCCCTTCGGCGGATTTTCGATGAGAAAATGCTATTCTTCATGTGCCAGTCGTCAAAGCCCGAATTTACTTATTTATTGAATACGGGCAAGCTCAATTACACGGATAAATACATCGTGGCAGAACAAAGAAACAAGAAAATAATATAACTTAACAAGTGGAGGTAACAAAATTACCTACAAGAAATTACAGTACACTGATTTCGCAAACTTGGTAAGGAGGCTAAGATTGATTTCAATTCAGTTGCAGAGTCGTTGAAGAAGTCGTAGTCTGGGTGTAGATTTAGCAGCAGGTTGGCTGACCGGAAAGGCGATGAAGAGGACGATTGAGGTGGTAGTTGGTGGTGGATGTTATTTATGTCTTTAAACGCTATGTGTCCTAAAGTATAGTACCTGTCACACAGCAAGGTACTACTGCTATGTTGAAGTCCAAGCCAAAAATCCTCAAGTGGATTGAGAAGATTGTGGTGAGAGGTAAGTTTGAGGTTGGTGTGGGAAGGTGAGGTTAAGATAGTGAGGTTGGGTGAAGAGAGGAGTGTGAGAGCGTATCTGCTCGGTTCTCACCACCTTGGATATGCCTTGAGGAAAGGAAAATATCCGTCCGGTTCTCACCACGTTGGATACTTGGAAAAGCATTCCTACGGTTCTCACCATGTTGAGCGCTAGGAAGGAAATTCTCGTCCGGTTCTCACCACGTTGAGAATGAAAGTTTAAGCAGAAGGGTGAGCTGAAAGATGAGTGAGGTAAGGTAGGAGAGATCGGTAGAATGGCGAGCTGGGTGACCCGGGCGCCTTACAAAGGCGCCTCTACCCTCCTCCGGTCTACCGACGGCCCTTAAAAGCCGTTGGGAGTCGTTGGAGGGAGAGCTACCTGGCCTCGTCCCTTGCATCACACAGCTCGGCTTCTCCGCGTCTTTATTGGTAACAATCCAATATTTACAGGAATGGTATATCTTAAGGGTACCATGACAGTGATGGTTGGGGGAAGTGTTCAGACTAAGGTTGGCTCACAAGCAATTACCTAGTTTATCACGTTCGATGAATTTTCTTCCTAGTCGACAGGGAAATTGTTGAAAATGAGAAGGCCGTCGAGAGAATATGATGATGATGTCCTTAAGTCGAAAGCTCTCTCCTCGAGTACACGACCAGCTAGTGAAGACGGATTCCACTGGAAGTTATGGCAATTTTACTTCTAATACCAGCGGAAATAAATCTTTAGATATAATAAAACTGGAAAGGTTGTGTTCCGCCCACACAACTACCCCCGGCGAGTCTGCACTTCGTTGAAAGAGGTGATGCGATGCGATGATAGTCCCAGTGGAACGAAAAGTGCGTACGGCATCGAAAACAGCCGCGGGGGAAAGAGCAGAAATTTAGGAAACAACCATTCATCACCCCAGAAAGACGGGAGGCAAAGCTCTAGGGATGGAAGGCTTCGTCCCAACTTTATAAACTCAAGTTGTAATTGGGTGTAAGTAGAGGGGGATATCAGTTTGTATTTGAAACTGAGCCGGGGCGCGTGCTCGGCATCTTTGATAAGTCCTATCGACGGCAGCTTACTCCTCCCTGCCGAGTCGATCCTGAAAGGCGGTGGAATTTATGGTTTCTCTCAAAAGCGATGCGGCTTACTGGTGATTGAGGTGCCACAGATGCAATAGCAACCATTTTGGCCTATTGTCAAGATTTCATCTATAGGCTCTTCTTTTTAAGGTACTGGCACGTCTTCGCATTACCCTGTGAGCTTTAATTGGATCACGTTCTGCTTGCCTCCGACGCTGTAAGCCTTAGTTATTCCGATATCAGCAATGGTATTAGCTAACGGCTATTCTGGAGGATAACAGGGCCATACTGGAGTACCCCGCTATCAGTAACGGTTGACAAAAGTTCTTTGCGAAACCAGAAGATCGCGCAAAATACAGCGAAGGAGAAGATCGTATGGAAGTGGGTGACGAATGAAGGGACCTATTTTTTCTTATATGGAAATATAAGAAAAATAGGTAGGTTTTCTCTTGAATTAAATTGAATTAAATTCGGAATTGGGTGACGAATGAAGGGACCTATTTTTCTTATATGAAAATATAAGAAAAATAGGTAGGTTTCCTCTTGAATTAAATTGAATTAAATTCGGAATTGGGTGACGAATGAAGGGACCTATTTTTCTTATATGAAAATATAAGAAAAATAGGTACCTAGGTTTTCTCTTGAATTAAATTCACTTCCTACGGTAATCTGAGAGTCAAACTACTGAGTGATGAATTACCCATTCAAAATATATCAAGATTTTTGGCAACATAATTACCTTGCAATGATATAGGTAAATTAGGTAGGTACCAGTATTGTGAATATGGTATCAATTCTTGTCCTTTATTTTCCAATGCACACGTATTATTGTTCTATGTGTATAGACCCTTCCTCCACCGTGGGCAGTGGACCTTTTGAGGAATAATTTCCAGTTGTATCCTAATTTTGTTTCTGTTGTAGGTACTATAATGTTCATACGATGTAATATTTTTCTCTCATTTTGGAAATTCAATGTAGGTATTTGAAAAAAAAAAAAAATAGTCACTCCAGGCTGGGCTCTACGTTCAACCTAGGCCGCCCTCTCAGGAGGATCAGAATGTGATCCTACCATTTCGCTCGAGGCTTCCCATTGACTTACCGCCCTCGGTTTGGCAAGAGGCACAGGGATTCGAACCGACGGACCGCACTCGCCGTCCCAATCACAACCACCGTTAAGGGGTGAAAAAAACAACGATGTTCTTGTGAGAATGTGTCATAAGAGACGGCAGCACCACTGGGGCTTACGTTTGGTTTACCTACCTACTTCTCTATTGATAACGAAGGGAGACAATTAAATTTTTGAAACAGGACCTCATCAAAACATGTAGAATTCCGGATAATTGGTTCATAAAGTTAGCAATGAAATTTTGCTCCTCGCTCCTCGTTCAAATTTTTACCATTTTGACAAGTGGCCTCTAAACAATACAAATCCGATGCTATTCTTTTAGATTTTATTATCACCTACCATTATTGCTTGTTCTTATAGATTAGGACTTTGGTGGATGTGGTCAAGGTCTTTGTCCGAACTTGAAAAAACATTTCTGGGGACTTTTAAGAAGTTTAAAGCTGTTCACGAGTTTACCATATCTAATGGGACATTTAACAGTTTACCAACTTTTTAAGCATAAAAAATACTGTTTCGAAATAAATAATGTTATAAGAAATTAAATTCCGAGTCAAATGAGACCAAATTGAGCTCTCAAGGTTTGTTGTTTCAATTTTAGTGAATTTCCCAAGATTTTTTCAAAGTTCGAAAATTAAGAGTTGGTGATTTTCAAGGCGAAACGGGTAACAAATATCAGTGTTACCGGATCCGACTGTAATAACCACTCAAACGGTGAGTCCATTGTCAAAGGACTAAGAGGATGATTTAAAGAGGGAAATTCAGGGCCGGAAAAGCGGTAGGTTTTCATTCCCCATCAGAACCCCCTGCATCGCTTTGCAACACTGGGGTGAATTGGCTGTCAATTATAGGAATTCCTCGCACGTAGCCCACCCCACCTCGTCCCTCCTAATAATTGGTTTTCGGGTTTGCGATGTGGAAGGGGCGGACCCGGGAAAGCGGTCGGGAGAAAATCGGTTTGTGAATGGCACCGCTCAATCTAAACTTTGCGGATGATTATTCAGCTTATATCACCTATTCAGAGTTGACCCCCCCCCCCCCCCCCCCACTCCTCCCACCGATGAATGGCTGTTAGAAAACCGAGGAAGCTCCGGGGAAATTGAATGGATTTATCACCCTCGCTACGAGCTCTGAACATGCACAACGTAATAGTATTGCTAACTAAACTTATTTCTAACTCACTGCAGTGTGCGAAAAAATTCGTGTTAGGCCTACCGTCCACTGGGAGCGGAAAGCTGCGAAAAGTGGCAAATTTGAGCTCGGCCTAATTCGGACAAAAAATCACGAACGATCCTAACATGTGGTTCGGAAGGGGAAAACGTCCACTAGGCCCGTGACGTTCCTGCGTTGTGCGAACCGATACCGTTCGTTTGGGATTATTCGTGCGAACACTTGCGAATCTCTCGGGGCAAAATGGATTTTCCGCCACTGGGTCAATGAATATACCACTAATTTCAGCAACCTGTGACGGTGGCAGTTCTCGAGTCGTTTGTTTTCCCATATGGCGGAAGGCTAATCGATATACCTTATTAGCCGGTGATAATATCGCTAATCTAGAGAGGGGGACTCTCGAGGGTCCACCGTCACTCTCCTCACACTCTGTCACAAACCTAAGTGTTTTATGGCGCAAATAAGTGTACTGCTTGCACGAAAAAATCCGCTTCTACAAAAAATAATCATCCGCATCTATCCGCGAAAATCCGCATTTTTAAAAATACTCGCACCTTTAAAATAGGTATTTCAAGGTACACCGGTTTTTTTGACCCCCAATATAGTTGAGCAAATAAACAGATGAAGTGATTCTTGAATTATACTTAGGTATGTACCGTAATCTAACAGCTAGCCATTCTTGTGGGGGAATCGACTCTCAAAAATTACAGAATTGTTCAATCGTTGAAGAAATTTTCTCCAGGGTGTAGCAAAATGTGCCGGTTGTCATCCAAAAATAGGAAAGGAGGTGGTCATCGTCGATTCAAAGATAGCGCCACAAATGAGAAATTTCTCGGATAAACTTCCATTTTGTAAATAAGTATAGTTGACCCACAATTCCTGCCTTCCCCAATGTCGTCTTTGTGAAATACGTCGAATTACCAAAGGTGATAATTCCACTGCTAAAAATTCTTCATCAGAATCAGAAAATCTTTTCCGAGTGCAGACTCAATTGTCCAATTTGAGACAAACACTGCGGCAATGGAAGAATGGCGTTCGTCCAAATTTGTCAATTCGCAGTTCGCAGCTTTCCGCTCCCAGTGGAAGAGAGGCCTTATGCACCTTGGAACCATAGAATATGCCTACCCCGGACAAGTATTTATACTGTACATCTATAAAGTATTTATACAGGGTGACCTAGTGAACGTGAGTGAAACAATAAAAAACAACCATCCTTATAAGTGACAATCACCAATCTCCTAATGCCCCACTCTTTTAGTTTTAGTCATAAAGACCTCCGATGTTCCCTGGAAATATAAAAATAGGTTAAAAGGTATTCTGAAGACTAAAAAGAGGAAAACTTACTTCAATAACATGCTTTCATTTCGAAATTATCTGAAAGAAACTACGCAGAAGGGGCATCTATACAGGTAAACCTACACCCCGGCTCTTCATACGCCGCAAACGTACCGCCCCCAACGACACCGACCCGGACAGCAGAGATGGGCGTAGTTAACTAAACTTTCTCCCTTTGGGGAAAAAGAAAGGATCATGGATATGTCTCTCCCTCACATAATGTCATGATCACTTTTAAAAACATCGTTAATATGGTGGAAATACCCAAGTAATTTAATCGCCTTCAGTTTTCGGGTTGCATTCAACTATTTGAATACTCTTTACGACCTCTTCTTCACAATACGTGGGGTACAGATCAGGTGAGTGGCTCCTAAAACTAATTTCCATGTGCATCGTCAAGATGACGTCCTAAGGAGGCTACATGCCGAACTTCAACTTCTTACAGTTAATAGGGCGGAAATTAGATGTGGGAGCCACTCAGCTGATCTGGACCCTGTGCATCGTCAGGATGACGTCCTAAGGAGGCTACATGCCGAATTTCAACTTCTTACGGTTAATAGGGCGGAAATTAGATCTGGGAGCCACTCAGCTGATCTGGACCCTGTGCATCGTCAAGATGACGTCCTAAGGAGGCTACATGTTGAATTTCCACTTCTTACGGTTAATAGGGCGGAAATTAGATGTGGGAGCCACTCAGCTGATCTGGACCCTGTGCATCGTCAGGATGACGTCCTAAGGAGGCTACATGCCGAATTTCAACTTCTTACGGTTAATAGGGCGGAAATTAGATGTGGGAGCCACTCAGCTGATCTGGACCCTGTGCATCGTCAGGATGACGTCCTAAGGAGGCTACATGCCGAATTTCAACTTCTTACGGTTAATAGGGCGGAAATTAGATCTGGGAGCCACTCAGCTGATCTGGACCCTGTGCATCGTCAAGATGACGTCCTAAGGAGGCTACATGCCGAATTTCCACTTCTTAAGGTTGATAGGTCGGAAATTAGATGTGGGAGCCACTCAGCTGATCTGGACCCTGTGCATCGTCAGGATGACGTCCTAAGGAGGCTACATGCCGAATTTCACCTTCTTACGGTTAATACGGTGGAAATTAGATCTGGGAGCCACTCAGCTGATCTGGACCCTGTGCATTACGGTTAATAGGGTGGATCTACCTAGCCTTCACTTTTCGAGTTAATAATAATCTAAAGTGCTCCTACCATGTCGCGGAATTTCGTGTCGCGAAAAATATGTCGTTTAAAAATTCCTTGACCCCCAGCCAAAAGACATATCCATGTCAAAAAAAATAATTTCTTTCTGCTACTCAAAAACATCGGATTTTCTATGATTAACAAAAAAAAAAAGGTAATAAGTTATTTCATACCAACAGATGCTTTCAATTGTAAGAAGTTGAAAAACCACCATAGTTAAAAGCTCCTGATCTTCGGCGTTTCTATTTTAAGCCACGAAAATTCCAATGTTTGTTTCCGGGTAGCAAAAAGAAATTATAATTATTTCGGTTTATTATTTTCAATAAAGACCCCTCTGGAAATGAGCATGAAAAAAAGGTGAAAAATAGGGTTTGCAATTTCCCAAACGCCGTAACTCAAAAGCTTTCAATAGAAATATCGAACTAAAGCATTTTTTTAGACCACCCGGAGCACTGTAAGACCAGCCGTTCGTTTACACCGACAGCTGTGTCAACTATTCAACTATTGAACTAGCGATTCAACTATTGAATTCTGCAAATTTTTATGAAACCGTAATTTCCGGGGCGGCCCCAGTAATCGATTTAGGGCTTTCCTGGCTCGGGGGTGGGTATTGACGGTATTGAACACAGAAAACAATGATCTACGCAGAAGAGGCATCTGTAGATAAATAATAAACAGTTGTGTAATTATTCGCAGCGTTTTTCTTTTTTTAATTCGAAATAAAGTGTTTTTAAAAAGTTGCTCATTAATTTTATTTACAGTCATCCTTCCAACTCGAGTTTGTGCCACAACTCCTCGTCACAGCAAAATAATAATTCATATAATACGCAATCACCGATAGTAATAAGAACTATAGGCAGGTTTGACATACGGCTACCAACCACATATCGCTGAAGACAACAGCGCATAAAACTGAGATCCATATTATATAAAATTTTATCGAGTCGACAGCTCATGCCAGATGGCTGATCGGGAATTAATAGTTTCCACTACAGGGCTATTAGCTTTGTACCAGGCGGAGCGGGCCCTACACCTGTGTCAACATTTTTCTCTGTGAAATCCTGCATGTGTTATCACTCACTGGAACATCATCTCCTGACAGCTCCTGCAGGTGACGGATCCCGCGATGATTGCCCCGAAGTTGCCACCTTCGACGAGAGAGGTAGAATGACGTCAGAATTTGTGGAAACTTTGAAAAATCACAGATAAAACTACTTATCGTAAGACAGTGCGGTTGGTGTCAAAATTCTTAGGATGGAATCTACTTTAATTTAAACAAATAAAATAAATACGTGCGCAGCTACCCCATTTAGGAAATGAATTTTCTCAGCACTGCCGTCAGACCTGTAACTAAGAACTAAGAAATAACCACTACCTAATATATTTTATTATTAATATATTGTACCATTTCTACTGAGGCATCATGACAATAAATTCATTCATCCAACCATTCATTCATTCGTTTTCATTTCATTTCATTATTTTCAGTAGGTAACCCGTTTGGTTCGCCCAGTGAACGTTCTTTCTCCCTGTTGGAAATGGAAAATTTCGCTGGCATTTTTATAGACACGTTCTCCACGAATAAACATGCACACAATTATTTCGCAAGGCCCTACCTACTTAAGAAGCTGTAACAAAGTTAATATCCAAAATGCACTCGAATATACCCAAATTATGCGTAAGAAAAACATGAAAACGTACCCAGATGATAAAGCAGTTGAGAGGAAAGGTTATTCAAAAAACTTGACGCTGTCAGTAGGAGTCCATCGGAAAACATAGCTAATATTTCACATTCGACGATGTTAATGGCAGGAACAACAGCAAGCTGAATATTTGTCAAATAGTGGTTTTGATGCAACAGAATGAGCGTTACGATTACTGCAAAATGAACGGGAGATCAAGAACAACTGTGACTGACTGGTTTAATTTATGACGGGACGTTTGCTGTTTGAAGACATGTGCTTTGGATGGATAACACTATAAACATGAAAGGTAGACCTGTATGTTGGACTGTTTTTGACGAGTAGACCGCCAACTGTGCGAACGCAAGCGGTAGATGCCTTTTGCAAGTAGATAGCGTACTGAGGGAGTTCCTGGTGTAGTCTGAAGTATAGGCAGATTCGAAACGTTGGAGTTTCCTTCAAAACCGAATATTCTTAGCTCTTAGCAAATCTGACAAAAGTCGAATCCGATCTTACAGAGTTCTGTCGTATCGATTAATATCAAACATGCGAAATATGAATGACAGACAACGGAGTAGGTACTTAGATATAAGAAAATTACTTGATGGGGCTTTGTACGTAAATTGCACAACCTGATGATTTGATAAAAGATTTTGAAGGGTCGTTGAGGTAGAGGATCGTTTCAACCCTTGTCCCCATCGGTTTGATCGGGGCGAACGAAAGAAAAACCAATGAGGGTAATTTCTTACCTCCATACCAAACGGAATTCTGATCAAAGTGAATCGCTTTCAAGTTTGATCGGTAAAGGAAGCTTACTATTTGTAGGAGCTCGATGCGGGTACGAAGGAACCGAGAGAAAAACCGTCTCATACTGCAATATTGACACTGGAGATAGGGGCTTGGAGGAGGCACGTCCAAGGTACAGTCGGTCTCTGCATAATTAACCTTCAAGTACCTCAGTCCTACCCGTCTAGGGCCCTAAAGGGTCTCTGCCAACTGTTAGTTATTATTTCACAAGTGCGCAACAACAACCCCTTCCGGCCGACCTGTTCGCACCTAACCAGTTTTTCTTCTTTTGAAGCGAGCCGTGCATTCTTTATGATCATTCCGGATTGCTCGTTACGCATCACAGGTAGTTGTTACCGATTTTTTCGTTTGACATTGTATTGTCCGCTACCGCATTGCTGTAATGA
The DNA here is from genome assembly GCA_954871275.1 of Leptopterna dolabrata. Lineage (NCBI taxonomy): Eukaryota > Metazoa > Arthropoda > Insecta > Hemiptera > Miridae > Leptopterna > Leptopterna dolabrata. The sequence goes on along the minus strand of OX940986.1, from coordinate 17,581,558 downwards.
TATGCCGGCTGGGGCGAAGGTCGAGGGCTGCGGGCGGTTTTGAATTGTGGATTGTTCATTTCGTATAATGGCCAGGTAGGGGCAACTGCGGAGGTTTTCGCTACCCGCAGTGGTCCCTACCACTACGCGAACTATAAAAGAACAAGGAGCAGCCTCTTGCAGGTAGCCACCACGATAATAATAATACTAATAATACCTACATAGGTACTTGTAAGTGGAGATTTCTTAGTGTTAAGTGATCTGGTATCACAACAAGTATTAGACTTGGACCGGTGGTCACTTAACATGCTGCTTCACATCTTCCTCTAACTCTCTCCTCGAGAAAATACCGTTTCTAAGCCGAGAGTCGAACCAGGACCCCCGGGAATTCGCAAATGTCAGCACGATCCAACACAAGAGTTCACTCGGCAACAAGCATAATATTAGAGAGTTTTTCCTTACTACGGTGTCGGGACACCGTGTTAAGGAATCTAGGGGAACGCATCATGGATGCTAACTTTTTCAGGATGTCACGTGGTCTTAGTACGGTGTCCGTCGATAAAACGCACGGTGTCTTATCATAACCTGACGCCCAATTGTTTTGAAGCATGATGGCGGATTCTACTGCAGTGTTCCGTTGTGTTGAGTGATCATCCGTAGTGATCTTTTTAAGGATTCAAAAGATTTGTAGGTAAGTAAAATTCACTCATGTGTTTTGATTAGTTGGAAATCGTGAAAGAGTGAGTTGTGAATTAAAATTTGCTTTCGTATCTTGTTTTGATAGTTTCAACTGACGTCTTGCTGCTTCAATTAGAAACGTAGCTCAAGTTTCGAGAGGAAAACAACTCGCAATTTTTGTGTAAACAAAAAATTGAAAAAATTACCAAAAATTAACCAATCACCAAAAATTACCGAAAATTACGAAAAATTGTTATAAAATGGCGAGGACAAAAATGTACCCTCCTCCCCTCTGCCGAAAAAATGCAAAAAATTACATACAAATACCAAAAAAAATGGTCCAAAAATTATGAGAAATTACAAAAATGTCAAAATCACAAACAATTTCAAAAAAATTATAAAAAATTGACAAGTTATAAAAAAATTACAAAATTAATTAAAAATTACCGAAAATGTACAAAAAAACGCGAGTTGTTTCCCCCTTGTTAAATGTGCAGGAAAAAAAAATGTCTTGACAATTGAAAGGTTCAGTTCGTGGAGGGAAAAACGCAGAAATGCGTTTTATATTTATTTTCCCTTGATTACCCATATTTGAACACGCCTAAAAATACGATTTTTTCACGCAAAATAACGTCGTCGCCGTCAATCAAATTGTTGGAATACAGATCGATAAAACCGTTCAATTCGTCTTCCATAGCAAAGTAATAAATAAATAATAATAAATAATAAATAAAGTAATAAGTAATAAATAATAAACAAATAAAAACTACTGCTAAAAAGCTAGGTCGATTGATATGTTGTCTTGATGAAGAAAAAATAGGATTGAGTCAGCTTTAACCAGCTGTTATCAGTGAAACTTCCAGGGATTACACGGAGAAAAGTTGTTCGTACGGCCGTACAAGAAGGGGTTCGTACGGCCCGGGTGAAGCTCTGCTGCCACGGTGAAGCAGAGCTTCGTACGTCCCGTGTTAGCTAGTTCATGCGTTCTCCGCCTGGTTCGCGGTAATCGCACGGTGTTAGGACACCGTGCTAAGGCCGACCGTGGTAAGGAAAAACTCTCTATTATACTTAATAGAGAGTTTTTCCTTACTACGGTGTCGGGACACCGTGGTAAGGAATCTAGGGGAACGCATCATGGATGCTAACTTTTTCAGGATGTCACGTGGTCTTAGTACGGTGTCCGTCGATAAAACTCACGGTGTCTTATCATAACCTGACGCCCAATTGTTTTGAAGCATGATGGCGGATTCTACTCCAGTGTTCCGTTGTGTTGAGTGATCATCCGTAGTGATCTTTTTAAGGATTCAAAAGATTTGTAGGTAAGTAAAATTCACTCATGTGTTTTGATTAGTTGGAAATCGTGAAAGAGTGAGTTGTGAATTAAAATTTGCTTTCGTATCTTGTTGTTTTGATAGTTTCAACTGACGTCTTGCTGCTTCAATTAGAAACGTAGCTTAAGTTTCGAGAGGAAAACAACTCGCAATTTTTGTGTAAACAAAAAATTAAAAAAATGACCAAAAATTAACCAATCACCAAAAATTACCGAAAATTACGAAAAATTGTTATACAATGGCGAGGACAAAAATGTACCCTCCTCCCCTCTGCCGAAAAAATGCAAAAAATTACATACAAATACCAAAAAAAAATAGTCCAAAAATTATGAGAAATTACAACAAATGTCAATAATCACAAACAATTTCAAAAAAATTATAAAAAATTGACAAGTTATAACAAAATTACGAAAATTAATTAAAAATTACCGAAAATGTACAAAAAACGCGAGTTGTTTCCCCCTTGTTAAATGTGCAGAAAAAAAAAATGTCTTGACAATTGAAAGGTTCAGTTCGTGGAGGGAAAAACGGAGAATCGCGTTTTATATTTATTTTCCCTTGATTACCCATATTTGAACACGCCTAAAAATACGATTTTTTCACGCAAAATAACGTCGTCGCCGTCAATCAAATTGTTGGAATACAGATCGATAAAACCGTTCAATTCGTCTTCCATAGCAAAGTAATAAATAAATAATAATAAATAATAAACAAAGTAATAAGTAATAAATAATAAACAAATAAAAACTACTGCTAAAAAGCTAGGTCGATTGATATGTTGTCTTGATTAAGAAAAAATAGGATTGAGTCAGCTTTAACCAGCTGTTATCAGTGAAACTTCCAGGGATTACACGGAGAAAAGTTGTTCCTACGGCCGTACGAGAAGGGGTTCGTACGGCCCGGGTGAAGCTCTGCTGCCACGGTGAAGCAGAGCTTCGTACGTCCCGTGTTAGCTAGTTCATGCGTTCTCCGCCTGGTTCGCGGTAATCGCACGGTGTTAGGACACCGTGCTAAGGCCGACCGTGGTAAGTCCGTCCCGTAGTCTGAGATACGTATAAATAATACACGCATATAAGGAAAATGTTTCGCAAACTCTCTATATTCGACATTAAGTTTTGACTAGGAACGGGACCTGAGTGCGCCCAGTGAAGGCATCGAGACATCACGGAGCGGCCCTCGAATGTAAACCCCAAAACCAGTGATCTGTACGACCCTTTAATCAGACTCGTCAAATTCATAATTTCTGGCATGGTTTCTCATCATAACACTGCGCTTCATGATCTGTCAGCTTCTCCTGAGCTACTAACGACTTCCATTACAGTATTAAAACTATTGGGAGACCCATTTCTCCTACGTCATATCATTTGCAGATCCTGCGAGTATAACACTACGCCTCCTACAAAATTTAGTGCTTCTGTCTTATCGTCAACGTTATACGCCTACGGGAGGAAAGTTTACCGTGGAAAGTCGTTACTTTAATGCAAAAAAGAACCACGAAGAGGCCTCCCTGAGAAATTTATTTTCACTTGGGCGTGGTTGGGCGTAATTAGAATTGCAGGCGGAGTGCATGTGCATATTCAAGGGTGCACTTAAAGGGAAAGGCTCCCTTGTTAGAGGGAATCTCTAATGATTCCACCCTTCAGCTGACAAGCGTGGCGCCGGGCTTAAGGCCGGTCCTGGGCCAGGATTTTATTCACCCTCCGTCACAACAGTGGATTGTTGACTTGGCGGATTATCGTGGAAAAACTGAAAGCTCGTTGAAACAACAGAATGACCCCCCACCCTCCTGAGAAGCGAAATCCTTTCTCCCTACTCTAAACTAAACAATTTGAGTTTTGAAAAAAAAAATCCTTCCTTCATTAGCTGGGGAATGCGAATTCGTGGTGAAGACCAGGGATTCATTTAGAGGAAAAGGTCCAAATATGGGATATGGTGTGAATATCCCATGGGATATGGTGTGATGTAGGGAGAAATGGCAGTATAAAACTTCGGCTAGAAGAAAGCAGTAAGATCGAGAGGAAAACAGCAATTTAGTTATTTTCAATTTTTTGGGACCACCCATTGTCGCACGACAATCGGTCGTTCACGCTTCAACTGTACCAAAAAAAAAAAAATAATAATAAAAATAATAAAAAAATTACAGGATATAAACAGAACATCCTATTTCCACGTAAACTAACAAAACTGTAGACCGGTTTCGGTTGCTAAACCATCATCAGTACACAATAGAATGATTAGATCACAATAGAACACGATAGAATGATCAGTACACAATTCTATTGTTGTGTACTGATGATGGTTTAACAACCGAAACCGGTATACAGTTTTGTTAGTTTACGTGGAAATAGACTATTCTATTTTTATCCTGTAGTTTTTTGCTATGGATTTCCACTACTCCGCCGCAAGTGACTTAAATATGACTGTACCCAGTCAACACAAAGGGAACTGCTAACTCAAATAATTGTTTCAGTGTTTTATGACTTGAGCTAACTCCTCTTTCAGTCCAAGATGTAATTGAGATTTATTACCTTTTTTTGGTAGGCACATCGACGATGTAACTGCGTGGTGTTCATTATTAAGAAAAACCTTCGGGTTTATTGTAATGGATGAGACGGCAGTTGGCTGTCGAATTTACCATTAACGGTGGCTGCTTTATAATATTATGGTGTGCGTACAACACGAGCATGCCGCTTGGAGGATCACGACCCGAAAGGTTAGTAACTCTCCTCCTACGCCGTGAATTGTATTATTTCATATATATATATGTATATATATATATATATATATATATATATATATATATATATATATATATATATATATATATATATACATACCAGTACTGTATAATAATATCCATACTGCTCTTAACTTCGTTAATCCGCGTACCCGTCTACAGTTGACAACCCGAGGTCCACTCTATGTACTCACCATAATATAGCATTTGCCGATTTAATTAAACCTTTTTCCAAATGAATTAAACCTTCTTCCAAATGAATTAAACCTTCTTCCAAATGAATTAAACCTTTTTCCAAATGAATTAAACCTTTTTCCAAATTAATTAAACCTTTTTCCAAATGAATTAAACCTTTTTCCAAATGAATTAAATCTTTCACTAAATTAAAAGAGGAACTGGATTTTGGAAAGAAAAGGCGCGTCAAAAACAGAGAGAAATCAGTGGATCATTTGATAACTTCCGAGTGCTCAATGGAATTGAGGTCAATAACTTCCCCATGCCGCGATGAAGAGCATACAGGGTCTGTGATAATGGTTTCTCGTGCAACTAAAACCACATACAATTGTTCCTTGTGATTAATATGAGTGCTAGTGATAGTTCGGACAGTTTCGTTTTTAGAAGACGGAATAGAAACGTAATTGCAAGCGAATCGAGTTCTTCAGAGTCTACCGTCACTTATCGGAATGTTAGAGGCCGTCGTGGGAAATACATGGTTGTTTCCGATGAAAAGAAGAAGCTGTTTGTCAACTTGTACGAAGAAGGTTTTTCAGTGAAGGAAGCAGCCTCGAAATCAGGGATTAATCTAAATACGGGGAAAACCATATTGAAGAAGTACAAAGCAAATAATAACCAGGTTGTACAAAATAGACCACGAGGGCACAGGCGAAAACAAGTGACCCCTGATGTACTTTCAATAATAGAAGCAACGATTCAGAACGAACCTGGCATTACCCTTAATAAAATCAGAGAGAAGCTTCTAGAGCAAGACATTGTAATGGGAGTTTCTTCCATACACAGAGCTTTAAGAGAATTAAAAATTACGCTTAAAAAAACTTCGCTGGAAGTAGACAGAATGAATAGCGTGGCAACTATTCAAGCCAGAAGACATTATGCACTTCATTTCAATCACACAGTTCCAGCAAACCGGGAAAAACTTATATTTATTGACGAGAGTGGGTTCAATCTCCATCTGAGACGGTCCCAAGCTCGCTCAAGAGCAGGAACTAGAGCTGTTGTGACTGTTCCCACCGTGCGAGGGCGAAATACCTCACTTATTGTCGCTCTGAATAATGGGGGTATTGTGCACTCAAAAATTGTGAATTTTGGCACAACGACTGCTCAAATTTTCGTTCAGTTTCTGCGGGAACTGCATTCTCAACTACTTGATTCAGAGGATGTCGTACTTATAATGGACAATGCTAAAATTCATCGAGCGAATGAAGTGCAAAATTTTATGGCTTCCACACAGATGACCATAAAGTTTTTACCCCCATATTCACCAATGCTAAACCCGGTAGAAAAGGCTTTTTCTAAAATCAAGACTGTAGCTAGAGCAATATTAGGCAGCAGAGAAGAGCACAACCTATTTCAAGTTATCACAAACAGTTTAGCTTCGGTTACCTCTCAGGACTGTGCGAATTACGTTACAGACATGTTTCTCTTGTTGCCATCAGCTTCCAATGGAGAAGTACTACACTGAATTTACATTTCGCTTGGTTTATCCCAACAAAGCTGTTTTTTCCTTAAGTTTTTTCACGAAAATTGATATAAGTTTCCTGCAGATTCTCCATAAATATATAAATCCATATTTATATCAGTCCATATATATTATATAAATAAAACTATATTGTTGTCCATTTTGTGTTCTTTCACAATCTAGTTTTTTAAGGAGGTTTGATTTATTAAAAATATAAAAGGTTTAATTCATTTGGAAAAAGGTTTAATTAATTTGGAAAAAGGTTTAATTCATTTGGAAGAAGGTTTAATTCATTTGGAAGAAGGTTTAATTCATTTGGAAAAAGGTTTAATTCATTTGGAAAAAGGTTTAATTAAATCGGCAAATGCTATACATAAGTTCTTGAATTATGACCTGAAGAAGCCATCGCTTTATTCAGCAGCAGTTTATAAGAAGATGATTTTCGATTTTCCAATAAATAACGGCCCGATGGTGATAGAAAATTATACGGTCAGTCAATATGTATAGAAATAATTATAAATATAATGCATTTAATTGGAATGCTTGTATAACCGAACAAATTTTGCTCCACAGCGCCATAAGCATTCGCTTAGCGCTGTGGAGTCTTTGGCTGCTTTTCCAAAACGAACAAATTCTTACAGGTTCAATAAATTTATTCCTTCAAACAAAAAAATAGTTATTAAGTAGGTAGTTAATTTATTAATTTTCATGAGTAGTAAGTAGATACATAATAATTTGCATTTGTGACATTTAATTTGTTTACATTTTGCCAATAAACTACTATTTAATTTCATTTCGTTTCATTTACTGAGGACTGAATGAGGACGGATCGTGGTACCTCCAATGGGATGGCCCACACGGAGCGTGCGATCCATGCTGCCTGCGACACGGTCCAGCATCACCGAGAAGGGGCTGAGAGTCGGTTTGAAAATGTCACATTAGGTTTTATCTATTGTTTTGTCATTTAAAACAAACATTTATGATTAACAATAATGTTAGATGGTAAAGTAGAGGTTTTTTAGTTGAACTTAAAGCTTTTAAGCCAAGCGGCCCGTCAAATGGTTTCAATACAAGACCAACTACGGGCCAACCCGGACTTTCCCTCAACGTTTCATCCCATGAATTTAATGAGATTTTTCATCCGTTTGTTAAGTCATGGGAATTTCGATGCCCGTGCTTAGATATAAAATGTGACCCATGACATAAATATAAGGGTTAATTTTTTATATTTACTGATAATTTAAAAAAACTAATGTGGAAGATATTACAGTCGTTTTTTCATTTCAAGAAGGGTAATTTGAGAGCATTCCGTAGTGGGAGGAAACTCGTGTACCCTATCTGTGTAGTTTATATCGGGCAGAGTGATACAACTGAAGCATCACCTCAAGCCTGTTAAAATAGATCACGTGCGTCTTTACACTACGTCATTGCTAGAGCAATCTGGAGGCGTGAATCACTAGCTGCAAATCGATGCTCGAGCAGATAAGTGTATACCTAGTTGTCCTGTTCTGAAAGAAAAAATAAATACATAACTAAAATAAAATAAAACAAAACAAAAAAGAGAAAAACCAGAAAAAAAACCGTGGTGATGACGCCTTGCCTCCTTCCAAGAGTTAGGACCTCAAATAGTGCCGTCTGTGTTTTTGAATCAGACGCAGTACTATTGTTTACAATCATTATCCAGGTCGTCACTGCAAATAATCACCTGTCGCGCTCTCGCCGAACCAACTCCAATCCACCAATAGTTACTGAATGATTTATTTATCTTATACATTCTTATCGCGAAACAAACTTCAAACTTATATAGAAAATAACATTATTACGAGGCGGCATTATGCGGGTACCGTCCCGTAAGCGATGTGCCAAGCAAATTCACAACTTAATAATATTAATAATAATTACTAATTTGTTACAATCAATCAATTTAAATGTACACTACTTAGAAAAGAAAGAGAAAAGTAAACATTATTCAGAAGCATTATGTAATAGCTACATCATGATACTTTTTCAAATAATGATACTGTGAGCTTAGATGCTACTCACCACTCGTCCAAACACAGTCTCGAGCTTTAACGGTATCATTGGTGAAAAACAGTCACTATGAACATGCTTGAAAATTTATGCATTTCACCGGAAATGGCCATGTTCCAACTTCCTCTGTAGGTACCGGTTCTGTTCACTTTGGTTTTTAGGGATGACTAGAAAATGAATTATTTACTGTGAAAGAAATTTCGTACGGAACATTTTCAATGGCAATATTGAAACGTACCTTTCAGGGCCATTTCTCTTGACATCCCCGAAGACATGCCTATGTATGTTCGCGATTTTACGTAGATACCTGTTGTCTGCAAATCCGGTGGAAAAACGCGCAAATTAATACGTACAGCTTTATTATTTACCTGTATAGATGCCCCTTCTGCGTAGATCACTGTTTTCTGTGGTCAATATTCTCGAGCTCCGCCCAGGAAAGCCCTATATCGAGTATTGGAGCCGGCCCCGGAATAAAAGTTCCATAAAAATGCGCGAGATTCAATAATTCAATCATTAAATATTTGCAGTTATTCATGATGCATAAGGCAAATAATAAACCGTTGTGTATAGTAAACCGTTGTGTAACAATTTACCGTTATGTAATAATTTACCCAATAATAAAATTCAACGTCTGTTCAAGTTTCAAAAGTACCTATCAACAAATTCCATAAGATCCATCATTTTTCAAATGAAATAATATCACAGAACAACCAACTCGACTTCATACAGCCATCCGTGATTATAATCAGGTGCTCCCCCCTATCGATGATTTATCTAGGCCGGATTTATACCGTTTGATTCACGATCATGTCGACGAAGCTTTTCGGTGCAAACAAACAGCTGGTCGTACAATGCTCCGGGTGGTCTCAAAAACTTCCTTAGTTCAAGAACAATTTAAAAACGTAAAAAAACCATACCCTTGTATTGTTTTTGAGCTGCGGCGTTCTGAAAATTGCAAACCCCACTTTTCATCCTTAGGGATAACTGACAGTAACGCCGAGCTTCGAGGATCAACTAGACCACATCATGGTAACTAAGAAAAGTGCGAAGTATGGCGTAAGGCGTACGGACAGGCAGAAATTTCTTTATTGCATTTTCGGATTCTACATGCCTTGAAACATAAACCACCAAATTTTGCCGAGGTGGTGGGGGGAGGGTTTTTTTTTGTTTTTGTTTTTTCATGCTCGATACCAAAGGTTAATTATTGAAAATAATAAACAAAAATGGCCAATGAATAATGTATAATTATTTAAAAGAAAACCCGAAAATCCCACACAAGAACAGTTGTTGCGTATTATGGAATGAGCTCGGTACTGTTCTATTATATTGTGCACGTCGGAGAAGCAAAAGGCCAGAGGATTGTTTATTGAATGACGGCTTTATTAGTATAAATCAGCAGGTATTGCAACTACCAAAACGATTATTCAACAATATTCCTTTAGCGAAAATTATAGATCTGGATTGTACAGGGTCACCTTTCCGTTCATGACACAAAAAGCAGTAAAAACAGTTACAAACAATACAAAAACATTTTAAAAAAACACAATAGATTCTTCCAATCAGGAGGTATAAATAATTATCTTCCACGCTGCTCTTCAGATGGAACAATAATTAACCCAATTCAAGTACCTTCTGAATGAAATTGAAATCAAAGGGAGAAATCGTTAACAGGATGTTTTCCGTGCAAACGATTTGTAGGAAATAATGAAGAGAGGGGGTCTCCTTTGTCACAGTTGCAGAAAATGATCGTCCCCAGCATCAGTGGACCCACCGTTAATAAGTCATTAGTTACGTCTAGTGGGCCATTCGTTGGGCATTGCATCTCCCCTCCACAGCATCCTCCACTGTACCTACCCCATTGCGAAGCACTTGAAGTTCTGCTGTATAATTAATTATTGTCCAGCTTGAGGGTGGGACCTCGGAAGTTTTGAAATCTCATTAGAGTCAAACTTGGGGGGTCGACAACTTATTGTCCCAGACTGGGCGATATCGCGTACACCATTCGTCAAGCCTCAAAGCCAAGTTCAGAGTCACACTCTTTTGTTTTAGGTTTGTCCTAAATGGCATTCATTGGAAGTGGTCGAAAACGCTTGGTGAATTGTTGTTATACCGGAGAGCGTTATTAAAAATCATAATTACATATATTATTATCCTTTTGGAACCAAGAATGAGCCATCCTCGGTCAATATCTAAAAATTCGTAATAAGGAGAACCTGAAATTTTTTATAAGTCATTTAAAAAGAGTTGAGATGAGTTGGTACCAATTTTGGTTAATTATTTTCAATAATGAACCATTGGAATCGAGCATGAAAAAAAAACAAATTGTTAGCCCCCCTTAAAATTTGATTGTTTACGTTTCAAGGTATGTAGAATCCGAAAATGCAATAAAAATATTTCTGTCTGTCCACCGTACGCCGTACGCCGTACGCCGTACTGGCCACTTTTCTTAGTTACCATGAAACAAAAAAAATCAGTCATGCAGCATGACTTAATGAGCGAATTTTCAAAGAAATATTCGAATTAATGGCTATGGTTTTGAATAAAGGAAAACTTCGGTCTAAAATTTGGTTTTCTATGTATATTCTCTTCGTATTTATTTTAATTTGTACGTTTTGTCCATCCTGATTCTACCGTTTGTTTATTACGTAATTGTACTAAGTGCTTATTTATTTGATCGCTGTGGGTAAATTCAAGGAGTTGTACTAATCGTTTGCCTCCCCCTTTTTTGCTTCGAACTCTCGTCTTCAATTAATACTTCTCACATTTTTCAATCTGACCACTCTAAGGGGGTGGGGGTAAGAGTTTAAAGATTATCCTAGTTTTGGGTAATTTTTGCGCACTTTAAATGCTCTAATTTAAGAACGGATTTAGATATCTAAAATCCGATTTCACTATCGTGTTCAGCGTGCAAAAACCTTTAAAATGAGGGGTCACTTGTTAGAAAATAACATTTTGGGGATTTTTGGGTAATTTTTGCGCACTTTAAATGCTCTAATTTGAGAACGGATCAAGATATCTAAAATCCGATTCCACCATCGTGTTCAGCGTGCAAAAACCTTTAAAATGAGGGGTCACTTGTTAGAAAATAACATTTTGGGGATTTTTAGGTAATTTTTGCGCACTTTAAATGCTCTAATTTGAGAACGGATCAAGATATCTAAAATCCGATTCCACCATCGTGTTCAGCGTGCAAAAACCTTTAAAATGAGGGGTCACTTGTTGGAAAATAACATTTTGGGGATTTTTGGGTAATTTTTGCGCACTTTAAATGCGCCAAAACCCTCCTTAGAGTAGGCCAATTTCGCCCATCTTCGAACTTAGCCTTTCGATTGCCAAGATAGATTTTTAGTGCAAATTTGAGCTGTTTATCTCAATTCTATCGAGAGTTATCGTCTGGAGTGACACATATATAAATAAATATATATATATATACATATAAAAAAGTGTTAAATTTCAGGAATCGTTTTAGAATGGTCTGAAACGGATTTCTATGAAGAAAATTTCCAAAAATTTATATTATTTAAATTTCGAAGCCATTGCAATAGCTTCATTTTCTTTGAAAATTCGCTAATTAATGAAATTCGGGTTATAGGTTCCGTTCTGGGTCTAGTTGGTCTTCGAAGCTCGACGTTAATGTCAGTCATCTCTAAGGGGTTGCAATTTTCAGAACGCCGTAGCTCGAAAACTTTCGATTGAAGGGTATGGTTTTTTTAACGTTATTAAATTTGTCTTGAGCAAAAAAATTTTTTGAGACCACCCCGAGCACTGTACGTCCAGCCGTTCGTGTGCACCAAAAAGCTTCGTCAACACGATCGTGAATCAAACGGTATAAATCCGGCCGGGATTTCATCACTAAGGAGCACCTGATTATAATCAAGGATGGCTGTATGAAGTCGAGTAGGTTATTGTGCGATATTATTTCATTTGATAAGTGATGGACTATTGGATTTTGTTGGTAGGTACTTGTGAAACTTGAACAAACTTTGAAGTATTATTGATGGGTAAATTATTACACAACGGTAAATTATTACACAACGACAAATTATTACACAACGGTAAATTATTAAATAACGGCAAATTATTACACAACGGTAAATTATTACACAACGGTAAATTATTACACACCGGTAAATTATTACACAACGGTTCATCTACCAAGAAGGGGCTGGATTTTGTTGATCGGTACTTTTGCAACTTGACCAACCGTTGAAGTATTATTGATAGGCAAGTTATTACACAACGGTTCATTATACTTGACCAGAGGGTAGGTACTGACCATAGAAAACAGTGATCTACGCAGATGGGGCATCTCTTTCACTCCACATCAACAATTTTCCTTCAGAACTTCATTATTTGCGTTTTTTCGCCATTTTAGTTACTGTTTGTCATCGACAGAATTATTTTAGCAACATTTAATTCGTGATTTAGATAGGTACCTAGTAACGAGTACGGGGTTAGGTACTAACCTACGGAGGGTCTGCGATCTACATAATATGTATAGACAGAGAGCTGTGATCTGTAAAAGAAGGGTATTCTGTGCAAAATAATAAACCGTTGTGCAGGGATTTGCAGCGTTTTTGGTACGCACCTCAGATTCGCTGTTATTATTACAAGCTTTTATTGTGTGGGTCAAAACTTGTAATCGATTTTTCGCACACTTCCTGATGCCAAATTGAGCTGAAATGTTGCACAGCCATCTATCATCGATGACATACACGAATCTATCATGATAAATTGTCATACATGTATATTTAATAAACGTTACCTAAATAATTAATTAACGCTAACCATCTAAAAGTAAAATAGCTATCTCCTAATGTCCCGTTCTTCTATTTTAATCATAAAAATTCCAAAGTTTCTGGGTAGAATATAAAAAGAGCAAAATAAACATAAATAAAAAAACTTGTTAAAATTACGATTAAAAAAAAAATTATCTAAAAACGATAAAATCATATCTTTCTGCCACCTGGGTACATTTGAGTTTTTTATGAATAAAAAATGAAATCGCGGGGCGCCCATAATATATTTCACATCGACCTACAAGATACAAGTAAGTAGTTTCAATCGTACATTTTTATGAAACTTCAAAAACAACAGTTAAGTGATGTTGATACTCTAACAGTTCATAACTACGATAAATTATTAGTACAAATATGTGACAAATGAAATCTGGTAAACAAATGAAATTATAATATTTTTTTTAGTTTCTAATGAACGCAAAATAGTAAAATGCTGGATCGCAACTTGTTAGTAACGTCTGTCCCTACAACAACCATCTTTAAAAGTAAATTATTCTAGCACCCCACGTTTTAGTTTTTAGTTATACAAAAATACAATGTTCCCGGGTGTAGCAGAAAGAAATTATGTTATTATTTCTACATAATTTCGAAATGAAAGCTTGTTTAAAAAAATTTTTTAATTTAATTTTGAATTAAAAACTATTAACTATTAACGATGCCATCGTGCATACTGGGCAGATATGATCCACGAGTCGGTTGTGGCAGAATATCACGTTGATGTAGGTATATGTGCATGAATGTAGTAATAAATGGCAGAATGTAGTAATACGTAGGCAGTTAGGTAGCTGTTGTAACTTATCGTCTTCATTTTTTGGACTTTCAAAAACGCCTAATTGTGAGATTCATCATTATAAATAGCGACTAAGTATTATCACACAAAGTGAGCGAGAGGAAAAGTGGACAATAAAGCTGGAACGGCGTTTGACCGGAAGTGAGTTTGAAGGGAGGGAAAAAGGTAAAGTTTCGCGGTAAGGACCTATATTTCCTTTCTCGCTTCCTCAGGGCTAAGAGGATTAGCCAGTGCTAATGAGATCCCCGACTTCTTTGCAACGGGTGTACATTTCCCGGGGATACCAACCGCCTAATTGTGTTTAAACAAAAGCGGCAGCGAGACAGGACTCTGCTGGTGAGGGGGTTACGTAGCTTGTTTAGCTTAGCTCCTTGTTAGTACTCACCAGTACTTTTTCCCCAGTTCAGTTTTTCTCGTCTTTCATTCTTTTTCTTTCTACTTCTTCAGAAATTCACAAGCGGTTTTCCTCGTAACTATGCTGACGCTTGAATTTTAAAGTGTGCTAGTGCGGGAGAGGGGAGGAGGAGAGTTATACAGCGTTCATTAGCGCTGGGGGCTCCAGACCGTTTGCTTTGACATGGTTGAAGGAAACTGGCGGTTCTCGTAGCTTGAATTGAATCAGCCCTATGGGTCGCTCATTAATCAGTGCTCAAATATGTGGTTCCAAACGTTCCTGTGGCAGTGATGGAACGGTTCCGAAATCCTGCTCTTGTTCCTACACCATTGAACTGGACTGCGAGGAATGTGACTTGAAACCCCTCGGAACGACTGTTACGAGTAATGCTGGGAACTAAGGATTATAGAATGATGTCAAGTATCCGTGTGGAAACATTTAGTAACAGGGATATATGTATGTACTATGTATATCTATGTACTGTGTACTTATCTATCTATGCGCTATGTATCTATCTTTGTACCATGTATCTATCTATTTACTATGTATCTACCTCTAATATGGACAAATGTATCTATATCTACCACCTCGAGAGGCTCTAGATACTGCTGTCGTTTCAACAAGAAATTAAGCTCCACGTAGAAACTACTAAGAACGGTTCCATAGAACGGTTACCGGTGGAACGTCAAACCGAAGAAGCCCCATGATCCTGAATGAGCTAATGCATTTGACTGTAACAATCCATGATGATGCAACAGTGTTGACTGAGTTTGATCAATATACGTTTAAGTCATGTAGTGAGTCCCCAACGCTGAACATCTCAACGCACATGACCGACACAATCACGCAACACACATATTATTATAGGTAAGTATTTATTTATTTATTTATTTATTTTCTTTTAGCGAATTTTCAAAGAAAATGAAGCTATTGCAATGGCTTCGAAATTTAAATAATATAAATTTTTGGAAATTTTCTTCATAGAAATCCGTTTCAGACCATTCTAAAACGATTCCTGAAATTTAACACTTTTTTATATGTATATATATATATTTATATATATATGTGTCACTCCAGACGATAACTCTCGATAGAATTGAGATAAACAGCTCAAATTTGCACAAAAAATCTATCTTGGCAATCGAAAGGCTAAGTTCGAAGATGGGCGAAATTGGCCTACTCTAAGGAGGGTTTTGGCGCATTTAAAGTGCGCAAAAATTACCCAAAAATCCCCAAAATGTTATTTTCCAACAAGTGACCCCTCATTTTAAAGGTTTTTGCACGCTGAACACGATGGTGGAATCGGATTTTAGATATCTTGATCCGTTCTCAAATTAGAGCATTTAAAGTGCGCAAAAATTACCCAAAAATCCCCAAAATGTTATTTTCTAACAAGTGACCCCTCATTTTAAAGGTTTTTGCACGCTGAACACGATGGTGTAATCGGATTTTAGATATCTAAATCCGTTCTTAAATTAGAGCATTTAAAGTGCGCAAAAATTACCCAAAACTAGGATAATCTTTAAACTCTTAACCCCCCCCCCCCCCACCCCCTTAGAGTGGTCAGATTGAAAAATGTGAGAAGTATTAATTGAAGACGAGAGTTCGAAGCAAAAAAGGGGGAGGCAAACGATTAGTACAACTCCTTGAATTTCCCATTTGACATATAATTGTTATGATACCTTCATAGATAGACAAGTACCGGCCCACGTATTACTAGAAGGAAGACGAAAGAAAAAATCTATTTCAAATTATTCAATGTAGGTACTAACAGTAGGAGGAAGAAGGTTAGGTAGGTATCTTATCAATTTATTATCAGTATCATACGAATATTTGATATTCAAAGGTAGGTAGGTACTTAACATGATAAAAATAATATCAATGAAGAAGGAAGGATCTACCTACCTAGTAGAGAAAATCTTGAACTGGTTTTAGATACCAGGCCTGAAATCGTAGTCAAGAGGAAAGGCCATTCAGAAGGAACAAGGAATCTACTCATAACAAACGGTAGAATCAGGATGGACAAAACGTACAAATTAAAATAAATACGAAGAGAATATACATAGAAAACCAAATTTTAGACCGAAGTTTTCCTTTATTCAAAACCATAGCCATTAATTCGAATATTTCTTTGAAAATTCGCTCATTAAGTCATGCTGCATGACTGGTTTTTCAATGCGCGACTGCAACTGAATAATTTACTTATACAATGTAAAATACACATATATATCTAGCACTATTTATCTCATTTCAGTCATCCTTCAGTATATTATATATCTTACGAGCTACACAAAGTTCACGTATAATAAATTCAAGGACACCGCAACTACAATATCGGAACGTCTGTTGCGCTTGATGTGCCGAAGATCTCCTGCTTTGTCCAGAACATTGACCATTTCCAGGTTCTCATGTTTGTGGAGGCGTTCTTCATGCTTCCTTGAATATTTTACGATGGTTTCGATAATAGTTTCTACCTTCAAGTCACGATGGATATCGTCGCTACGAATAAATGTACACTGGGGTGTTAACAATGCTTCTTTGTTACTTTGTTCTGGTAAGTATAGATTATTTTTTAATATTTGTTTTCTTGGCACAAATCCAGAGCTGTGTTCCATAGGCCAGCTGATCTCACAGTCTGTTCGCAGATCAGTAATTTATCGCGTAATGCAAGTTGCAATTTTCTTCCCATCAGCCAACAAATATGTACTTCTGAATATGATTTTCAATTCTTCTTTTTTCTTTTCTATATATTGCATTCATTTTGTTTTTCCTATTCAATTTGGAGTTCAAAGTCATCCGATATATTCAATGCGCGACTGCAACTGAATAATTTACTTATACAATGTAAAATACACATACACATCTAGCACTATTGACATTTTCATGTCTTTGCCCTGGCACATAGCACAAAAAACTGTCACGAAATTGCGTAACGAAATTGTGTTACAGTGCCTTTATAATGATTTCCGCTTACAACGACCCCGTTGTTAGGTTTGTTCATTTTCTACACTTTTTAACCCACAAAAATCGTTCACCACTCGTTGGAAAGCTCTCGATTTAACGAACATTTTCATGTTCTCCATAACATATTGACTATACGAATAGCGGAGCTATGGGCATAACTGTTCTCATATTTTGTTTACAAACTAATGATCGTGAGTGTAGAAGATAATTAATCCGGAATCGTCTATTTTATTGAAATTAGGTACCTACCTCTTAATATTAATAATGTCAAAAGCAATAGGTAAAGACATGAAAATGTCCCAATGCGTTGCAGACTCGTATGCAAGCGTTTTTGCTGTTTCTGTGATTTTTACCTGTTTTTGATAACGTTTGTGATTTTCAATATATCTGGTAGCTGGTAGTTACCTAGATCCCCCCCCCCCCTTATTGCAGCCTCAACCTTTACATCTATACCTGAAACATACTCATTTTCAATAAACCAGAGTGATAAAGAACTGTCAAATTGCCTGGAGGTCGATTTCATTGACTGGAGTGTGGTTTTTAGGGGTATGCGTAAAAAGGCACATTTTTTATCTCATTTCAGTCATCCTTCAGTATATTATAATATATATCTTACGAGCTACACAAAGTTCACGTATAATAAATTCAAGGACACCGCAACTACTTTATCGTGGTGGTGATGATTCTAACATCTTAGGTGCCAATTTTGTCGTGAATGAAATTTACACGCACTGACTTGGATTATGATTTGAGCTTCATTCTCCACATCTTTATCCACCTGGCACCTAACCTCAATCCCTGATGTTTGCAGTTTGTGAGTGGTATCTTCTATGTCAGTTCCGACGGTATAATAGTTGTATCCTCCGCAAAAGTAGCAACAGTAGCTTCTTCATTTTGAGGTAGATCCATATCATACCTATAAGCTGCTCATTATTTTGTTCTGCGATTCTAAATTAAATATATTACCGCGTATTTGGAGCTCGATCATACTTATGAATACTTATGAACACTTAAAACTAGAAAGTGTAATTTTGACTCTTTTTATTAGCGAGTTGTCGCAACCATTTTCCGAAAAACGCAACTGTAAAACGTAACTCTGTTCTAGGGTGACAAACTCGGATGCTAACTATCCAACGTAAGTTCCATGAGAAAGTTACGTGTTCACGTAAATCCGGACATATGTTGAAGTGACGTTAAATTAATAACTTGTCAATGATATATAATTTGTCTGTCAAGTTAACCTCTTTACTCTCATACTAGCTTGTAACATAATTATTCAGTAATAGTAATTATTCCATTTTGATGGTTTTCTGTGAGTTATGAACAATTTATAGAAGAGCAATCGTGCCCTTTTACTGTACAACCACACGCACTGCACGGTGAGACCTTGGGTTCTTTGTATATTTTATATACCCGCAATAATTGCGAATTATAAGGCTCTCACTTACCGTGCTCATGGTTATCGGATGGCAATGCTCAAGATGGATAGGTATACACGAACCGCATGAAGTTCAAGCTTCCAAATATACCTAAAGAGAACGCAAAATAAAGAGAATGCAAACGGCGGAAAACCTTCCCGAGGTCGGCTCCTCCCGTCTTTCTACAAAATTCGGGGTGACGCGATAGCGTAGATAGCCTTGGAGATCGAATTCGGTCATCCACGAATAAGTTTACTTACGAGTTACGTAGAACGTAGCTTTGAGATGCGCGACACGCATCTTTCCAATAGTTACGTGGTGTTGGACAACGCAAGTCTTGAAAACGCTAAAACTTACGTCTCGAACGAAACACTTGCGATTACGTTCTCTCTCCAGATCGTCAGTTTTGGTTGCGACAACTCTATTGTTTTGTCGAAGTTGCGGAATTTCTGTGACGTTGGGGAAGCCCTTGGAGTTCGCCAAACAAGCGTGGCATCGAGGGAAGATTGTGCACTGACGTCCCATGGTAATGCCCTGAACGTTGGCATGGTTCGTTTTGTCCTATTTCATTTATTGTGTGAGTGACGGGCGTTTCATTGGAAATCGTTCTGGTCGATAGTGTTCCTAATGGTACAATCGATTCAGACCAAGTGGCAGACGAGGGATTTCGACAACGGATGCTGCAGGCTGTGCAAACGCGGATCAGAAGGGAAGCGCAATTGTTTACAGGGACTACGTGCACAAGTGGTTGTCATTATAGTGAGACGGGTAGCGGTCCCATCCTTCACCGTCCTACAGGGCCGAGAGAGGGTTCGAGCACAGAGGCCACTTGGACACATCCTCCACGGGTGGAAACCGTAATTGGCGGCAACCTCACCTTCAAAGGGGGTCGCCCCTTCAGTTTCATCGGTCCTTTCCCTATTGTCTTGAGCACTCGCTCTCGTGTCCTCTAACGAACCCAGTCCTTTCTGCCGTCTACCGGAGGTAACCTGATTATCCGAACGGGCGATATGCAAACTAATCAATGCCTCCCAAAGCACCCTTCGGCTCCTGCGGTCGACGAAGCAGAATTAGCGGGGGCTCCCGAGCAACAATGACTTGATGAATCAGCTTCCCTCGATCCAGCATCGCTTCCCCAGATTAGTGCCAAACAACTTGGGGGGGTTCCACTGTCATCACAAAGGCCTCTTTATATCGGATCTATGAGAAGTCTGAATGGGCCGGTACCAGAATGTGAAAGACCTCAGACAGCGGGAAATCAGTCGCAAATCGTCCTAACCTTCGCTCATCAGCGGTTCTAGTTACAAATTCCAGGACAAACTGCTGAGCCACCTTCTGTGAATCCCTCTGCTTCTACTCCATTCAACACCCTCCATTCGAGTTGTGAATAGATAGAAACGACAGAATGACCAAACTTGGATTGGTCAGTACGATTCTCAGAATAATAAGGAATCCTATATATTGGTTTATTATTTTCAATAATGAACCATTGGAATCGAGCATGAAAAAAAAAATTCTTACCCCCCCCCCCTCAAAATTTGATGGTTTACGTTTCAAGGTATGTAGAATCCAAAACTGCAATAAAAATATTTCTGTCTGTCTGCCGTACGCCGTACGCCGTACGGGCCACTTTTCTTAGTTACCATGAAAAAAAATTGATGAAATTCGGGTTATAGGTTCCGTTCGGCGTCTAGTTGGTCCTCGAAGCTCGACGTTACTGTGAGTCATCTCTAAGGGGTTCAAAATAGGGGTTGAAATTTTCAAAACGCCTATACCATTTTTTACGTAAACATTTTTACGGTTTTAAATAGTTCTTGAACTTGCGAGTTTTTTAAGACCATCCGGAGCATCGTACGTCCAGCCGTTCGTTCACAGTAAGGCCCCGAAGTTTGCACCGACAGGCATTTTCGACTCCAGTGTGAATGAAATTGTATACAATTCAAACCAAATCTCGTAACCAGAGACGCGCCCACAATAGGAATTTGTGAATACGGCCAATCATTGGTAGGGATCACCCGATTATATTGGCGGAGTATGAAGTCGAGTTGGTTGTTCTGTGATATTATTTAATTTGAAAAATGATGGCTCTTTTGGAGTTTTTTGGTAGGTAGTGAAACTTGAACAAACGTTGAAGTATTATTGATGGGTAAATTAGGTATTACTACGGTAAATCATTACTCAACGGTAAATTATTACACAACGGTTCATTATACCATCTACGTAGAAGGGGCTGGAGTTTGTTGGTAGGTACGTTTGCAACTTTTTTCACTCCTCATCAACAATTTCTTTTCAGAACTTCATTATCTGTGTTTCTTTTTGTTAGGTACTGTTTGTCATCGGCAGAATTATTTTAGCAACATTTAACTCGTGATTTAGGTAGGTACCTAGTAACGAGTACGGGGTTAGGTACTAACCTACGGAGGGTCTGCGATCTACATAATATGCATAGAATAGTACATATTATATTATATAGACGGGTTTTTTTATTAGGGGCCACATATTCATTTTGGTTGATTATTTTCAATAATCAACATTTGGAATGTAGCATGAACAAATTGGCTCACCCCCCCCCCCCCCCCCCTCATAACTCTGCTACCCAGAAGTATGTCATGTGGGGAGGAGTGTGACGGTGTGGCTGTTCTCGAGTAGTTTTTTGGTCCGGTGAAGACGGGGTCGTTTGAGGAAGCTTAATCGATATCCAGGTGATAAACTCGCTGGTCTAAGAGGGGGACTCTCGAGGGTCCACCGTCACTCTCCTCTCACTCTGCCACAGTTTTGACCACAGAAAACTCTATCTGCGCAGTAGGGGCATCTATACAGCTAAATAGTAAACCATGGTGTACTAATTTGCAGCGTATTTTGTATCGGAACCCATTTCCTAACATTTCCCTTAAAAACAATTAAATTTCTCCCCCGGAATGTTGAAAGAAGTTGGGGAGTGGGCCCATGATGAATAGATTTCTGCAGCAGATTATAAGCCTCTTATTTACTGCAGTGGATCCGACGACTTTCCGTAATGAGTATCCTGCTATTTTTAGTCCTTGCACTATTTTTTTTATTTTTTTTATTACAGGAGAACCCAATTACACGAGAGGACTTACAATGAAAGTAATAAATAAAAGAAGAAAAAGAGAGAGAGAAGAGAGTTGAAAGGAAAAAGTACACAACGTGCATGAGATGCGCGAAAGTCGAAAAATGGAAATCTTGTAGATATCAACAGGTATTAAAACAAATTTGGTCCTATTTGTTTTGCCTAATATCTTTATTTTATCACGCTTTCTTGTCCGGTACAAATCTCAAAAGATGTGGGGCGCGGCACCTTAAAAAATACATCCAATGTACCTGGGTAGTATAAAAATTGATGACATCATTCTCTAAAGACCAAAAATAGTAAACAATATTGTCGTGAGTCCCTCCCGGGAACACTCCACTAGCAACCTTAAAGCTCTCACCAATATCCGTATGTAAAACTTACCTTCCGCTAATAAACATCTGAGTGGGGAGACAGGCAACAGAATCCAGGGGACACAACCTGGAGCCCCACTACCAGCTCCCAACAGGGAGCTGGAGGGAGAGGCCTCCAAGTCCTATATATAATCCTGGATCCTGGAGCTTTAGCTTCATTCGACACTTCCTCTAACCAGCTCTCTCTTCTCTCTCTTACCTTCCTCCTCCCAGATGCTCGGTGGAATCCGCCGCCTGGGAATTTACCTTCTACCTTTCCTTCACCTACATCGGTGGATTACCGCCGCCTAGGTGAAATTCCCTCACTCACCTACATCGGTGGATTACCGCCGCCTAGGTGAGATTCCTTCCTTCACCTACATCGGTGGATCACCGCCGCCTAGGTGAAATTCCCTCACTCACCTCTATCTACTCCAAAGTCGTAGATGCTCGGTGGTATCCGCCGCCTGCGACTTTTCCTCTCCTTCACGCCACCGTGATGAAGAATTTAAATTCATCACAGTGGTGAACCCGACGTTCATCCAACCTTCTCCCCTTCCCCCCTTCTTACCACCTCATGTGTCGCCCCAGTCTAGTTCGGTGTCCCAAATTTTAAATTCACATTTAAAACAGTCAGTATATAAATTCGCAATTCTTGGCCCAACCTCGCCGCTCACACAGCTCTCAACTCTCCGCCTCAAGCACCTCCGCTACCGCAAATTGCGAATTTAAAATTCAAAACCTCACCCAATTTGAATTTTGATTACAGACCTCAACCATGGACCCGAACTCGCCGACGCCGCCGCTCCTCCGGCCATCCCTGCTGCAGCCGCCGACCGCTGCGACATCTGACGCAACCGACAACCCCTTCACCAGCCTCTCACCGCCCGGCTCTTCCGCATCCACCGCCGCCGCTGCCGCCGCCGCTGCGGCCGCCGCACACGCCGCCGCCGACGTCACGACGGCCTCGGCGTCGTTCCCGCTGTCGCTGCCCCCCTTCTACACGCACGACCCCGCGCTCTGGTTCTTCGAGGTCGACGCTGCGTTTTCTGCCGCCAACATCCGCAGCCAGCGAACCCGTTACTCCCGCATCATATCTCTACTCCCGTATGAGATCCTCCTGCAGACATCAGACATCTCCCCCGACGCCACGGCCGCATACGACGACCTCCGCAACCGCCTCGTCACATTATACCAACCTTCCAAGATCGCACGTGTCGCAGCGCTCTCCCAACCTCAACACCTCGGCGATCTGAAGCCCTCCCACCTCTACCGCCGTCTGCGTCATCAGCTGCAAGACGTAATGACGTCCACCGAGCATCTACGACTTTGGAGTAGATAGAGGTGAGTGAGGGAATTTCACCTAGGCGGCGGTGATCCACCGATGTAGGTGAAGGGAGGAATCTCACCTAGGCGGCGGTAATCCACCGATGTAGGTGAGTGAGGGAATTTCACCTAGGCGGCGGTAATCCACCGATGTAGGTGAAGGAAAGGTAGAAGGTAAATTCCCAGGCGGCGGATTCCACCGAGCATCTGGGAGGAGGAAGGTAAGAGAGAGAAGAGAGAGCTGGTTAGAGGAAGTGTCGAATGAAGCTAAAGCTCCAGGATCCAGGGTTATATAGGAACTGGAGGCCTCTCCCTCCAACTCCCCTGTTGGGAGTTTTGGGGGGGGCCCAGGTTGTGTCCCCTGGATTCTGTTGCCTGTCTCCCCACTCAGATGTTTATTAGCGGAAAGTAAGTTTTACATCAGGATATTGGTGAGAGCTTAAAGTTGTTAGTGGAGTGTTCCCGGGAGGGACTCACGACAGAGGTCCCCCCAGTTCGAACCAATGTTTGAGATAGCTGAAGGCTCAAGGTGACAGGGGCTGAGGGCTGCGGAAAACAAGAGGGGAGCTGAAGGCGCAGGTTGACAGAAGCTGAAGGCTGATGCAAACAATTGAAGTGCTGAAGGCAGAAATGTGACAGGTTGTGACTTAATCCTAGGGTTTACATATAGACAGCTTGACATAGTAAGGAAGAGGTAACATAGGAGTAACATAGATTGACGTATAGGTGGCTGACATAGTAAGTAAGACGTAAGTGGAAGTAACATAGGAAGTAGTAAGAAGTAAGCAGTAAGATAACATGATAACAATGATGAAGGTGAGGTAGTAGATGAATATGTACAGGGTCGTTATGATTGCAATGGAGATGGTAAAATAGGAGAGTGATATGTACAGGGTTGTTACGAGATCATGAGTAGAATGATGATGGTGACAGTAGGCTTAATATGTACAGGGTATTTACAGGGTATTTACAAAAATTTACAAGGTTGGTAGTTAGATTGGAACGGTTGATGGTGGGGTGAGGGGTGTGGCTGCGCAGCTAGGCGCGGTTGGAGGGCAGGCGGCCGTGGCGGCGGCGTAGGAGGGGTAGTGTTGTGTGGGGGCGGCGCAGGGAGGCGCTGGCATGGGGGGAGGTGGAGGGGTTGCCGTTCCTGGGTGGGGGAACGGTCGGTGGTGGGGTGAGGGGTTTGGCGGCGCAGCTAGGCGCGGTTGGAGGGTTGGCGGCCGTGGCGGCGGCGTAGGAGGGGCAGTGTTGTTTGGGGGCGGTGCAGGGAGGCGCTGTCGTGGTGGAGGTGGGGGTTTTGCCGTTCCTGGGTGGGGGAACGGTGTGTGTCCGGGGACGGGGGTTGGTGGCGGCGCAGGGAGGTGCGGCCGTGGGGGAGGTGGGGGTTTTGCCGTTCCTGGGTGGGGGAACGGTGTGCGTCCGGGGCCGGGGTTGGTGGCGGCGCAGGGAGGTGCGGCCGTGGGGGAGGTGGGGGTTTTGCCGTTCCTGGGTGGGGGAACGGTGTGTGTTCGGGGACGGGGGTTGGTGGCGGCGCAGGGAGGTGCGGCCGTGGGGGAGGTGGGGGTTTTGTCGTTTCTGGGTGGGGGAACGGTGTGTGTTCGGGGACGGGGGTTGGTGGCGGCGCAGGGAGGTGCGGCCGTGGGGGAGGTGGGGGTTTTGCCGTTCCTGGGTGGGGGAACGGTGTGTGTTCGGGGACGGGGGTTGGTGGCGGCGCAGGGAGGTGCGGCCGTGGGGGAGGTGGGGTTTGCCGTTCCTGGGTGGGGGAACGTTGTGCGTCCGGGGAAGGGGTTTTGTGGCGCAGCGAGTTGCTGGTGGGAGGTTGGCGGCCGTGGCGGCGGCATAGTGGCGGTGGTGTAGTTGATGCGGGCGGGGGGGAAGGGGGATGGTCCCCCCCCGTTTCGGCGGGGAGGGGGGCCCGCCGCGGGACGTCGAGGCGTGTCGTCGTGGAGGGGAGGTGGTGCGGGGGTTGCGTATTTCGCCGACGCTGGCGGCGGCGGCGAGGTCGTGCACCGTGTCGGCTAGGCGGAGAAGGTGCATGTGACGTCGGCGGCAGCGTGTGCTGCGGCCGCAGCGGTGGTGGCGGCGGCATAGGAGGTGTATATGACGTCGGCGGCGGCGTGTGCTGCGCCTGCAGCGGTGGTGGCGGCGGCATAGGGGGTGTATATGACGTCGGCGGCGGCGTGTGCTGCGCCTGCAGCGGCGGCGGCGGCGGCGGCGGTTGATGCGGCGGAGCCGGGCGGTGCGAGGGTGGTGAAGGGGTTTTTGGCTGCGTCAGTTGTCGCAGCGGTCGGCGGCTGCAGCAGGGATGGCCGGAGGAGTGGCGGCGTTGGTGAGTTCGGGTCCATGGCTGAGGTCTGTAACTAAAATTCAAATTGGGTGAGGTTTGAATTTTAAATTCGCAATTTGCGGTAGCGGAGGTGCTTGTGGCGGAGAGTTGAGAGCTGTGTGAGCGGTTGTGGGTGGTGCGTGAAGGAGAGAGGGTGGGGGAACGTTGTGCGTCTGGGGAAGGGGTTTTGTGGCGCAGCGAGTTGCTGGTGGGAGGTTGGCGGCCGTGGAGGCGACATAGGAGGTGTAGGAGGCCTTGGTGGCGGTGGTGTAGTTGATGCGGGCGGGGGGAAAAGGGGGGCGGTCCCCCCCGTTTTGGCGAGGAGGGGGGCCCGCCGCGGGACGTCGAGGCGTGTTGTCGTGGAGGGGATGAGGTGCGGGTTGCGTATTTCGCCGGCGCAGGCGGCGGCGAGGTCGTGCACCCTGTCGGCTAGGCGGAGGAGGTGCATGTGACGTCGGCGGCGGCGTGTGCTGCGGCCGCAGCGGTGGTGGCGGCGGCATAGGAGGTGTATATGACGTCGGCGGCGGCGTGTGCTGCGCCTGCAGCGGCGGCGGCGGCGGCGGCGGTTGATGCGGCGGAGCCGGGCGGTGCGAGGGTGGTGAAGGGGTTTTCGGCTGCGTCAGTTGTCGCAGCGGTCGGCGGCTGCAGCAGGGATGGCCGGAGGAGCGGCGGCGTCGGTGAGTTCGGGTCCATGGCTGTAACTAAAATTCAAAATTGAGGTAGTTTTGAATTTGAAACTCGCAATCGGCGGGAGCGGAGGTGCGTTGAGAGGTGGAGTTGAGTGGTGAGGTTGGGCCAAGAATTGCGAATTTATATACTGACTGTTTAAATTTGAATTTAAAATTTGGGACACCGAACTAGACTGGGGCGACACATGAGGTGGTAAGAGGGTAGAAGGTAGAAGGTTGGATGAACGTCGGGTTCACCACTGTCCATTGCCATCATAACGACCCTGTACATATTAATCTACTACCCCACCATCATCATTGTAATCACGCATCCACACCTATACTTATCATACTAACTATGTCACCTATCTATATGTCAATCTATGCTACTCCTATGTAACTTCTACTTACCTCTTAATAACTGTGTCAGCTATCTATATGTCACTCTATGTTACGTCTACTTACCTCTTACCAACTATGTCAGCTATCTGTGTCTCTCTATGTTACTCCTATGTTGCTCCTATGTTACTTCTACTTACCTCTTCCTAACTATGTCAGCTATCTATATGTCAATCCTAGGTTTAAGTCACGACCTGTCACATTTCTGCCTTCAGCACTTCAATTGTTTGCATCAGCCTTCAGCTTCTGTCACCCTGCGCCTTCAGCTCCCCTCTTGTTTTCCGCAGCCCTCAGCCCCTGTCACCTTGAGCCTTCAGCTATCTCAAACATTAGTTCGAACTGGGGGGACCTCTGTCGTGAGTCCCTCCCGGGAACACTCCACCAACAACTTTAAGCTCTCACCAATATCCTGATGTAAAACTTACTTTCCGCTAATAAACATCTGAGTGGGGAGACAGGCAACAGAATCCAGGGGACACAACCTGGGCCCCCCCCAAAACTCCCAACAGGGGAGTTGGAGGGAGAGGCCTCCAGTTCCTATATAACCCTGGATCCTGGAGCTTTAGCTTCATTCAGACAACACAAGTCCCGCACAACACGCTTTCCGAGACCCTATTCGTTTACCGGCCGACATTTTCCCTCCACAAAACACCCCGTCCATTAACAGGGAACCGCTACACACCTCAACACCGACAAACGACACCACTTACCCCAAACGCTTCTACACTTCCACGCACATGTACTTAAAAGAGCCCGGCATGCATAAAACCTTTCAGCCCCTTTATGCCGGGCCCTTTCAAGTCATCCGCACAACACCGACCACCGCGACCCTGCTAATGGACGGGAAACCCCACACCGTACCTTTCGCCCGCTGCAAACCCGCCCCTGTTCTTCCTCAACCAACATCAGCCATCAGTCTCCCGCCGTCTGTTTCCCATGAACAATCTCTCTCCACCTCAACAGTCTCCCCCGTCGCCGTTTCCGGATTTCGATTCGGATCCGGAAATGGCGGCCATCCTCCGGGACGTGTACGTCCCGGACCCGCTCTCCCCCCTACCCCCTTCGCCCGGGCCCCCATCATCGCTTCAATTTTCTCCGCAACGGATTTCCGGGTTACCTCCCCGGCCCCGGCGGTGGAAGTACCCCCAGTGGCGCATACTGCGCGAATTTCGCGCAGCACAAGCCACCGGGGTACACCCTCCCTATACCCCCATAGATCCTCTCATGGCCCCGCTCCTCCACGATCTTCAACTCGCCCTCCTCATGCCACCCCCACCACCCCTTCCACACATCAAGCCCCCCGCCTTCAGCAAACCCCCGCCCCCCCGCATTTCAAACCCCCCTTGCTACGCCACCATTTTCCATTTTCGACCCCCCCATTTCAAATTCTTCCCCACCAACACCGCAACCCACCAAGCCAACAACACCCCCTCCCCCCCCACCACCGCCGGGGATATCCCCCATAGTTTCCGCCGGGACGAGACGGCCCGGGCGGCGAAACAGACGGAGGGAGCGTCCCTACGTCCCCTGCGTCCCGGCGGCCAAGTCCTCCGCCCCGCTATGAGCAATCACGGCGGGGCCTTGAGATTTCGGGACAGTGCTTGTGTTTTATTATCCCACACGCACTGTACCGAACCTCACAGCCCCGCCGTGGCCGCCTCGTCGCAGCGGACGCCGCCCACACCTCACCGACACACTTCAATCACACACTCCACTCCACCAATACACTCACTACAATTCACCACACACTACCCACACCCAGGAGACGGCGGATTTCAACACCCCGCTCCAATCTGTATATAATTGTATATAATTTGTAAAAATTTGTACATAACAACCCTGTACATACTAAGCCTACCATCTCACCATCATCATGATCTTCCAACATCCCTGTACATATTACTCTCCTCTTTCAATCATAACGACCCTGTACATATTCATCTACTTCCCCACCATCATTATTGTCATCACGCATCCACGCCTATACTTATCATACTAACTATCTATATGCCAAGCTATGCCTATCTAACTTCTACTTACCTCTTACTACCTTTGTCAGCTATCTATGTTACTCCTATGTTACTCCTATGTTACTCCTACTTACCTCTTACCATCTATGTCAGCCGTCTACGTCACTCTATGTTACTCCTATATGACTCCTAGATTTAAGTCACGACCTGTCACGTTTCTGCCTTCAGCACTTCAATTGTTTGCATCAGCCTTCAGCTTCTGTCACCCTGCGCCTTCAGCTCCCCTTTTGTTTTCCGCGGCCCTCAGCCCCTGTCACCTTGAGCCTTCAGCTATCTCAAACATTGGTTCGAACTGGGGGGACCTCTGTCGTGAGTCCCTCCCGGGAACACTCCACTAGCAACCTTAAAGCTCTCACCAATATCCGTATGTAAAACTTACCTTCCGCTAATAAACATCTGAGTGGGGAGACAGGCAACAGAATCCAGGGGACACAACCTGGAGCCCCACTACCAGCTCCCAACAGGGAGCTGGAGGGAGAGGCCTCCAAGTCCTATATAACCCTGGATCCTGGAGCTTTAGCTTCATTCGACACTTCCTCTAACCAGCTCTCTCTTCTCTCTCTTACCTTCCTCCTCCCAGATGCTCGGTGGAATCCGCCGCCTGGGAATTTACCTTCTACCTTTCCTTCACCTACATCGGTGGATTACCGCCGCCTAGGTGAAATTCCCTCACTCACCTACATCGGTGGATTACCGCCGCCTAGGTGAGATTCCTTCCTTCACCTACATCGGTGGATCACCGCCGCCTAGGTGAAATTCCCTCACTCACCTCTATCTACTCCAAAGTCGTAGATGCTCGGTGGTATCCGCCGCCTGCGACTTTTCCTCTCCTTCACGCCACCGTGATGAAGAATTTAAATTCATCACAAATATTATAAATAAAAACTTTTTTTAAACCACGTTTTCAAAACAGGCTAAAATTTTGCGTAGCCATGAAAAGAAAAACGTGGGGCGCATGCAATAGCTCAGATAATAAATAGCTTAGCTTCTCCTACTGTGATATAATATTATTGTATGCGCTCCATGTTTTTCTTTTTATGGCTACGAGAAATTTTGTTCTAATTCTTAGTCCCATCTAAAAAAGTGGTTTTTAATTTTTTTTAAATAGTAGTTATGGTACCTATGTTTTTGGCTAGACTGGCATTTATGTAGCTAGTTTTGAATAGCTTGTTATTGAGTCATTAAGCTTGGATTAATCACAGCGTAAGACACCAATCTGTTGGGTGCCGAAGATAGAATGTGATATATTGGGGCGTAAAAGCGAGGCATTTGTCCGCTCAGTTTAAATTGCCTCCAGTCCACTAGGCCCCCCTCCCACCGCGGTCATGGCAACCCCGCCGCCTCCGGTACGTGCCGCCCCCGGTACGTGCCGAGGTCCCTCCCTTAAACGACGTCCCATCCATTCTACCTGTCACGAGGAAGGGAGTCGGATTGAGTGGACTTCGGACTCCGCCTCCACGGGGCGAATGATTCAACGTCAGGGACCTCCGTCCTCACTTCCACAACCTGTTAGGTTCTCCGGCCTCGCACAACCGATCGCACTGAACTCATTCGGACGCCTGATCCATATGAACAATACAAAATGATGCTTAGAGGACCCTCACTGAATTAACGGATTTTCTACTGCTTGGCTCATCCATATTTTACATCGAAATGGCTTAGGTAAGTGTTCAAGTGCACAGCTTCAAGTATCGTGAAGCCCCAAGAGTTATTAACAGAAATTATTAAGTTTATTTTGTCATTTCATGACCTTTTTTCGAAAATTTTATGATTTTCATTTTCCTTACTTATGAAGTATATTTCAGGAATTTAGCGAGGGCTCGGTTTTTTGTTTTTTGTTTTTTCAGGTAATTTTTTTTTCATGACGTTTATTTTAATGTAATATTTAAACTATTATTATGCTTTACTGTAACATTAAACTATTTTTTTTTCATGTCGTTTATTTTACTGTAACATTAAACTATTATTATACTAACATTAAGCTATTATTTATACTAACATTAAACTATTATTTATACTAAACTATTTAGTATACATTAAACTATTATTATACATTAAATAGTTTATACATTATACATTATTATACATTATACATTATTATACATTATACATTATTATACATTATACATTATTATTATACATTATACATTATTCATACATTATACATACATTATACATTATTATACATTATTATGCATTATACATTATACATTATTATACATTAAATAGTTTATACATTAAACTAGTAGGTATTATACTAACATTAAACTATTATTATACTAACATTAAACTATTATTTATACTAACATTAAACTATAATTTTTTTTCATGAGGTTTATTTTACTGTAACATTATTTAAACTATTATTATGCTTTACTGTAACATTTAAACTATTATTATGCTGTAAAATTTAAACTATTATTATGCTTGTAACATTTACTTAAGCTATTTTTAAACTATTATTTTACTGTAACATTTAAACTATTATTATGCTTTAATCGAGGTCGTGGAAAATGTAGAAAAATGGCCCCAAATTGCCCTACCCTGTTGGACAATGTTGAAAAAATAGAAAATAAAAAAATGATAATGAAAAAGCTGCAAATTATTACAAATTATTTACCTGTATGGATGCCCCTTCTTCGTAGATCAATGTTTTCTGTGGTCAATACGTCTCGTGCTGCCCCCAGGAAAGCCCTAAATTGGTTATTGGAGCCGGTGAATGACAGTCATAACTAATATGCAGTTGATTCAAGAATTCTAAAATTAATAATTATTCATCGTTATTCATGAAGCATACAGTTCCTCGTTCAAGTTATAAAAGTAAGTAGCTATCAACAAAATCCGTAAGAGGCATTCTTCAAATGAAATAATATTTCAGAACAACCAACTCGACTTCCGTGCTTGTAATCTTGGCAGCCATCCGTCATTATAATCAGTAGTTCCCTAGCAATGATATCTGGGTTTGATTTATACCGTTTCATTCACGATCATGTTGACGAAGCTTTTCTGCGGAACCTTCTGGGCCGTACCGTGAACGAACGGCTGGTCGTACAGGGTAGTCCCTAAAAATTCTTTACTTCAAGATCAATTTAAAAACGTGCAAAAAATCGTACCCTTCTATCGAAAGTTTTCGAGCTACGGCGCCCTGGAAATTTCAACCCCTATTTTTCATGTCTCAGAGATGACTGACAATAACGCCGAGCTTCGCGGACCGTCTAGACCCCAAACCCCACATACGAAATTTCATTAATTTTCGTTCATGGTAACTAAGGTAAGTTCGAAGTACGGCACACAGTGGACGGACAGAAATTTTTGGTTTACTATTTTCAATAATGAACCTTTAGAACCGAGCATGAAAAAAAAAACCTCCCCTAAATTTGATGGTTTCCGTTTCAAGGAAAGTAGAACTCGAGAATGGAATAAACATTTTCTGTCCGTCCGCCATACGCCGCACGTCGCGTAAAATGACGTTTATGATTTGCTCTCGGCCCTGGTTATTACAACTTTGTTGCGATATTTAATTCAGGTTTAGAGATGGATTTATCTCTTTTCAACATAGTGTCACATGTCAAGCATGTCAACGATTATCCCGACACCGATATTCTGCGTCAATGTCACGACGTGAAGGGTACCGAGGAACGCGTAGGGTCCTTAAGGGGAATTATCCACCTCCCCACACACATGGCCCATCCGCTCCCTAATTGCCAAGCTCCCCCACATTTGTCATTGGGTAATACTAGAAGCATCGGATTAAACGTATTTAGCCTTCCAAAAGACCGCATCTGGGGCGCCCACCATAAAGGACTTAGGCCTAATCAATCGGAATAATTAATTTCCAGCATTTTCTCCTGTTCTTTCGGACCCCCACACTCACCCTTCACTTTTAAAGGTTTCGAGATCTGACCCGCTTTTTTCCCCTCTGGGGAAAATAGAGTAATCCGAAACTAATCCTCCTCATCTCGCCCTGGGAAGTAACACTTGCTGCGAATCAAGCCTAATTTGAGGCCTATTCGGTTTCGCGTTTCTAATCCTGAAGAGCCGCCATGGGTAACAATACAGCGCGCGCGGCCTCTAAAAGGATTTTAGTCACATTGCAAACGATGAGTCACACTTTTTGTAGAAACGCCATAATTCCATATTCAACAGATGGCCCGTGTTGGTATTTCATCACACAGATCGGGCCCTGAGAAGTCTGCATGAAATTCAGCCGTCCGTAGACTCGAGGCATTCGATCAGTTCCGCAACTTTTTACTGACCTAAGTTGTACTTGAAACTGCAGGAAGCTCAGTAACAATGCCTTTCCCACTTCCCCGCCCATACCGGTAGGCCTTTTCCGAACTTTTCTGGCGCATCTTCAGTACGTTACAGTTAGTTGACGTGAGAGAATAATTCTCTGATAATTATTATCATTTGCGGTACTGAGTGACGCGCGCGGTCCTTCGTGAATTTGGTTTGCGGAACTCCATTCCGCGCGTGGGCTTCCGATTTTTGTATAGGACCCTCCTACCGTTCGTTATTCTTACAGAATCAGCAAGAATCGGAAGACAGTAATGATGTAGAATATGTAATATTGACTTTTGAAAGTGAAGGGGAACAAAAAATAAATAAATCAAAATTTCGTCCTACGTCGTCAAAGGGGCTCCCCTTCGCAATAGGATTGTTTGGTTTCTACGATCTTCGGGACAGCACTGGCTGCGGTGATGCGTTGTTGTACCCGTTTGTAGTGGGACGAGGCCTTCCGTTTTGGGATGAAGCTTCTGTGGGGCTGCTGGATAAGTAAGAATAACAAAGTGGGTTCCTGCCCTGATCAGCTGAGTGAGCTCTGAGGATAATTACTTTCCTTTTCAACCCAAGAGGCTCAAATTTGTAGCGTTTGGACTGCTTAAGACTGACACACGTAATACGCCATGCCCCTTCCTGACTAGCTGTGTGGCTAATTTCCTTCTCAACACCCGAGGCTCAACTTTGGAACGGAGCTTATATGAGACTGCTGGGTGAAGATGACAAAGTGGGTCCCTGCCTTCGATCAGCTGTGTGACTCTGAGGCTAAAATTATTTTTCATTTTCAACCCACCAGGCTCAAATTTGGAATGGAGCTTCTGTGGGACTGCTGGGTAAGAATTACAAAGTTGGGTCCCTGGCCTGATCAGCTGATTGAGCCCTGGGGCCCATTTCTTTCCTTTTCAACTTACGAGGCTCAAATTTAGAAGAGAGCTTCAGTGGGAATGCTGGGTAAGAATTAAAAAGTGGGGTCCCTGGCCTGATCAGCTGAATGAGCTCTGAGGCCCATTTCTTTCCTTTTCAACTTACGAGGCTCAAATTTGGAATGGAGCTTCTGTGGGACTGCTAGGTAAGAATATTACAATGTTGAGTCCCTGGCCTGATCAGCTGAATGAGCTCTGGAGCCCATTTCTTTCCTTTTCAACTTACGAGGCTCAAATTTAGAAGAGAGCTTCTGTGGGACTGCTAGGTAAGAATTACAAAGTGGGGTCCCTGGCCTGATCAGCTGAATGAGCTCTGGGGCCCATTTCTCTCCTGTTCAACCTGCAACGCTCAAATTTTTAATGGAGCTTCCGTGGTACTGCTGGGTAAGAATTACAAATTGGGGTCCCTGGCCTTATCGTCTGAATGAGCTCTGAGGCTAATTTCTTTCCAGACTGTCGGTCGGATACTGATGAGGTATCTTCAACTGCTCATGAAAAACCGGAGGATGTAATAAAATATTAATAATGTGTAGCTTTGGACTTCATGCCCTTCTTATTTAGTTGTACGGGCTCCGCAGCTACCGGCTTTAGCGCTTGTAGTATGGAATACAACGGGCTTTATGATTAGTCATTATATAAAGTTCGAAGTTTGTTTGTATGTCTTGAGTGGACGAGTGAGCAGATCATGATGCGGTTCTTTCCGGCGGTATCTCCAAACACCGACGGGGAACATAGCGGCAACATGCATTTTTTCCAAATCCCACTCCTTCATCGTAAACTCGATGGTCCTTCGCGAGGACAGAATGTTTACATTTCGCTGTAAGGGCGTGTCGTAAACGGTACAACTTCTGGAAGCGGTTTCGGACGAAACAGGATTTAGAGATTTTAGGAAAGAGATTTTCTCGTTGATTCCAACGACACCAAAACCGTTCGTCCGTTATAAGAGGATGTAGGGAATGTTGCCTGATAGGTAGGTGAATCATTATTACTGACACACGGAGTTCAGCCTGTTCACCGTGCAACGCACGGGTAATCAAGCTAGCAAATAAATACAATCGAGTCGTTTTCACTTGTGATTTGAAACAACTTTTTTATCTGTTCGTAAATTGAAAATTTCAAGAGTAATAATTATTATTTTCATACAGGCCATAAAAGAAATTACGACCGAACAGTCGTCTTCAGAAAGTATTGAGACAACTCTATGACACACTACAGCAGCGCATAGAATGTTCCCTAAAAAACAGGTCGTTTTTAGCGTATGACAAAGCGGTTTGGTTTTTCATCCAGAAGAAAAAACTTGTTTTCTCTCTCCCTAGTTTTTCTCTCGCATCATCAAAATAAGCCACTTCCCATTCTCACGTAGCAAACAATAATGTTATTGGCTCTCGAGGCCTCCCCAACAAAAGATTGCTTTTACGTCCCTCATGACAAATATTGCCACTGCCAAGGGGAAACCCTTTCTTTTTGTCTTCGTATTTGCAAGGCATAAGGGGTCTATGAAAGGGCTGGTGTGGTCCTCGAAAAAGAGAATGGTCAAGAAAAAAAACGGCGGGGTAGGTATTGTATTTAATAAAATAACGGGAAGATATTCCTTTTTTTCAGCTTGAAAGCTGGACGAGGGATATTTCCGTTTTTTGTTGGAGTGGCTGAGCCGACCCCTTTTGGTTTTGCAATGCGTACGCATCATGGTTTTTTGTGCTGGCAGATCATAAATGGGGAATTCAACGTGCCTTTTTTCCGAGCGCGCCCTTTCTGTGGTATTTTCTTTTCGGTGGACCGTTTCTTGTTTTATATGAACGAAGCATACCTGTTTTCTGGGTGGTGATGGATTACGGGGAGTCCGAATATGAGCGATCCCTCAGCAGTCCCGAACGCTCTCAAGAAAACTGAAATTCACTGTGTCCTTCCACCCATTTCTTGTGTATGGTTATGAGAGACAAGTGATGACCAGGCAGTCCGAAAGTTCAGAGCTTTCCAGAGAAGGATTTCGAGGAGGATCCTGGCCCCGGTACGTATGAGTGGGTGCGGGGGGGGGGGGGGGGGGGGGAGAAATAATGAGGACATATTATACCAGGGCATATAAACATTGTCAAGTTTGCAAAGCTGAGGCCCTGTGTGAAGATTATAGGAGGAGTACAGACAGAGCTAAGAAGGATGGTGTTGGATGGAAAGGACCGACAAGGAGGTAAAGGGCGACTCAGGGCTGTACAATAAACAAAAAAAGAGAATATCAGCAGTAGTTCACCACCCCATCCCAAGTCAAACTTAGCAGGCAAGCGTAGAGGATATTGGGATAATAATATATTTATGTATAGGTTTCGAGTAGTACGACAAGGCGCAAGTAATAAATGCCTATCGATTACCTATTTAAACCCGAAAAAATCAATTCCTGACCTTTCAAGAGAAAACATATATATTCGGCTATTCAAAATTGTCTAGACCAGTCTGGAACACCCACCCTATACCACCTTTAGCTGAAATTGAAGCAGTTTTTGCTGATTTTTTTGCGTTTTTTGACGTAAAAATATTCATGCTTATGTAATTTTTTTTTCTTCCGAATCAATTTCTTTGACAAAGCTAAAAAATAGTAAGAATTTTTCATAAGTATTTGTCAGTCCTGATTCATCAACCCATAAGAAATTTATGGATGACGGTCTTATTACAGTTGATATAATAAAATATTGAAATATGAAATATATTTGCCAGTTCGGTGACTTAAAATCAATTTTTGATTTTTCAGGTACTTCCAACTATTTTCGACTGGAAGTTGCTCATACTGAAATTGCTCATATTATAATTTCGTTTGCCATTGGAAATCTTTCGGCGAACTCCCACAGTATAGCATTCTCAAGGACCGAGCGGGGATCGCAAGTTAACACAACATGAACACATAAAAATAAATTTAGCTGGATCATGTCGTCACAGTTCATTTTCCGTACGATTGCAAAGTATTCCTAATATAATGAGTCCGAACCTATTCTCGTGACTGCTTCGTAGAAATCACTCTTGTTTCGTCAGATAATCCACAAAGGGCTTTGTGAATCCACCCCAGCCAACTCCACTATTTGCTCAGCTTTTTCGTTCCAATCCCGCTGATGGAGCCATTTAACCAATTTTCGACCTTTCACTCGTGTAACTCGGGCTTCCAACGAGAAATAGGTCTATAAATAAACATTCTCCACGAACGAAAATGATTTCCTGATATGCGGAGGTAACCGGTCATCAAATTGATCTACCCTCCTTTGCCAAAGGCATTTTTCTGTTGCTTTCCTTCAGCCCTTTACCTGATTGAACGGCCGTATACCATCACTTTGCCGACAATTTTCCCCTTCCTCCGACCCGACTTTTCCTTCTTTCTCTATCTATTCAAGCACGAACAGGAGGGAGAGAAGTTCATAAGAGGAAATGGCTGGCACGAGGGGTGCGAGAAAAAATATCCAATTCTAGAGCCATTCCGCTCCCTAGTTGAGAAAAGAGTTCATTCCTATCTTTTTTATGTTTTGTACCTTTTTCCCCCTATTTTCTCTCTCCCCCGTCCCCCGCGCTGTAATTTTCGCCGCCACAGTTGTTAGCGCAATGCTGACACCTACTAAATGACTTTTGCGTGGTTCGTGTCATTACAGCTGAAAGGCTTCTTTTTTTCGTTCAAAGTCACGGATAAAAGAAGTCACGTGATTGTGACAGGAGGGCCCAGAGAATCAGCTCCTAGAACTACCGCTCCGAGAGGCACTTAGCTTCGCCGGCGATGATTTCTGGCTGATAAGGGGCGACTGTCTCGATAAGCCAAGTCGTTCTGCCTACGCCATTTCTCGTCTTTTCACCACACCAAATACATTAAAACGTGAGACTAAAATCAACTATGACAATCGGTTTAACGGTAAATAGATCTATATTTTGGATATCACACTTTTTTTAAATAAAGTTTATATTATTATAGGAAGTATTTTTTACGAAAATACATAGTAGGATGCTTACTATAAATTATAATAGTAGATCAGACGACCTTACTTATGTCTCTTCATTGATTAAACATAAGTATTGTACACATTTATTCCCTTCACAAAAGACAAGACTAGTAACAAACATGCTAAAGGCAGGTGAAGGATGATGTATGGATGCTATATCAACAACGAACAAGTTGGTGGTGGTTGGTGGTGCAGTTGGCATGGATGGAGAACATTTCCGAAATCACAGAGGTAAGGGGAAGATAAGCGGGCACACAAGAACGTAAGGTGAAGTCACTCAGTGGAGCTACTTCTTCTATTAGGCCGAACCCTGCGGCTCCAGCGTGACAACGAGCGACCCTAAGCGGAAATTTAGGGCACTAGAAAGTATGGAAAGACCTCTGCATAGAGATTGCAATGCTAGGTACCTACCTGTTGGTGAACTGGAGAAATAAATTATTCTAGAAACAGTCACAACAACAAGCCAATGGGCATGTTATAAAATCATTGAATGGACCCCCCAAGTGTGTGGGACATTTCATTTTTGCTGAAAATTTATGCGGAAAAAGTGAGATTTCCTATTGATGGACATGTTAAGTAACCCGTATTTCGACTGAGTTTTTAGGTAGGACATAATCACATTTGGTAAAATAGGAGCTTGGAATGATATGTAGTTGTGGGGGATGAACCAGAATCCGTCACAAAAAGCAATATGGTCAAAAGTGGACATGTTCATTTTTTGGTAGAGAGCACCTCAAGTAATCGTGTTTTCACATTTAAATTCAGCTCCAAGACAAGAAAAAGTAACGACGGATTTAAACTATAGTTGTCAATGGTCAGGTTTTGCGGGTGTCTTCTGATTTCTTCTGAGTGAATTTTGGCACAAGGCGAAATAACTCCTTTTTCCAATTGGTGCCCTCCACCATCACCCCTCGACAAGAATTCCTTTCCGTCCCGAAGCTGCCTGTTGACTACGTCAAAACGCCCTCCGGCCGAGATAGCCCGACAAACACGATTGTTTTTCCTCCCTTCCAACGGAAGAGAACAAGGAACAAACCTCAACCCGCATTCTTTTACCGTTTCTGTCAGTGTTTTCCGAGTCCCCGGGTCCAAAATTGTTCCCCCCACCCACCATCCACAGCCGAAACCCTCGTCTGGATATTACACGTAAATCTTCCACACACACAGAAAAAAAAAACTCAAGGTAAAACTCCATTTCATTCCATCCCCTAACGAATAATACCAAAACTTGCCGATACATTTTCAACAATAACACGGAATTTCAGTAACGTAAACAATACTCAATCATTTTCACCCCAAAAGACCCGCCGAGGGTTGTTTATTGTGACGTTGTTTTTCACAAAGGACAGAAACCGCTATCAATCTCACGACTGTGGGTTACTTATTCAATAATATTTCATGTAGCGGACATCAATAGCTCAAAAACTTTTATTTTACACATCCAGCCTTTGGACACCACTCTTTGCGCAGGCGAATAATAAGAAAATGCGTTCGTATCAATTCAACCATCGCACTCACACGTGCCGCTGCTATTGCCTGGAGAGTGAGCATGGGCTCCTTACTCACTGGTCAATATTAGCCATATTGCTTCCGAATCTGCAAGGCAGCGGAAGCTTTGTCTTCACTTTCGAAATGAAATTTTTTTTGTGCTCCAAAATCAAAATTTCCACTTGCATTTTGCGTTTCAGGGCCTCCTGAACAAATTTGGTTTCGTGTCTGTTTGTCCGTCCGTCTGTCCACATTTCCCTGCCACAGCCATAACTTCCACAATTTTGATCCGATTTCAATCAAATTTTCAGGAATTGTGTGGGTTTAGTGCTAGATGGTCCCCTAACAATTTCATCACGATCGAATCAACTGTAGCCGCTGCGCAGGCGCTAACAAGATTTTCTTGTTACGGTCATAACTCCATCAATTTTGAACGGATTTTGGTCTGACTTTCAGGGATGATGCGGGTAATGTCCCTTGAGGTTCCATACGACATTCATCATGACTGAATCAGCGGAGGCACAGGCGCGGTACATTCCGAACTTCGAGCACTCCTGTCCACCATCTCTATGGCTCTCTACGGCTACGGAATTCCGTAATAGCGTTTATGGATATGCATCTTTTATTGCCCCCGTGCTTTTTATTGCCCAAAAATAAGGATTTTTCAATTTTTGGTTGCCCAGCATTCTATCGTCACGAGCATGGCGAACCGGTCATTTCTAGTTTTCTGAAAATTTAATGGTGACATACTGTGAAGGCCACGAGGAAGCTTCTGTGCCATGTCCTTGGCAGTTTATCTTCTTTTACATAAAACTCCAAGATTTTGCCTGTATAATACCTCATCACGTAAACTTAACAAGAATCTTACAATCTTGTTTGTGTGAATCTTTAAAAACTGTTAAAATACGATTATTATATTATCAGTTTACGATTATTATAATAGATCGTTTGTAAAGTACCAAGCTGTTCCTTATTTTCTTTCCGTCTTCTTTATTTTCCACACCCTTTTCTTTTTCAAAATAAATCCATAAATAATATCAAATTAAATTCTGTAAATAGAAAAGTGGTTTATTGTAAAATGGTCTGAAGGCAAATTGGCTAAAAGTAAACTATTATGCATGCAGAGTAAAGTTTAGTTGAGGGTGGTGTCAGTTGCGGTTAAATGTAAACTATTATAAAATAAGTCCTCTCTTGCCAGTGCCACGGGCATCGACCGACTGACTGGAAAAATACTATTTTAGTTCCTGCTATAACCTTTGTGTTACTCATCATGTTCTTCACAATAGATTGATTCTATTCTAGTTCATTCTTATATTGACAATGATACAAGTGAGGGCAGGTTTTCTGGTGACATTAATATTATATACGAATAGTTATAGGTTGCGTGTATTCCGTGAATTCATTTTTTTTTGCCCACTTGCTTCTTTCTACCATAATATGTATTCTTGATGTGTCTTGTTTGAAGTCGTGTTCAAAAAACACCGGAGAGTAGGTAAAACAGGCGGTCTTCAGGCTGGGATTTGGAAATTGGCTTATTATAGAACACCGCCTGAACGTTTCTGGACCATTTATCATCGAAAACGATAGGCGAAAGGACCTCGTATGAGTGCAACAGATGTTCCAGATTCGATTCACAAAAGCCTTTCGTAGTGACCATTATCCGAAAACTGGGGGGGCTTTGTGGATTCGAGGGTAGGGAATGTTTTTGCTGGTAAATCACCCGCTTTGGGAGGGAAAAGCGAAGACAGGGCAGGTGATAATATCCCTTGCATCAGGCCAACCACCTGGTGCACGTGGTGGAAACCGCGGAATGATGAGTGCCACGAGTCCTGGCCCCCACATCGTTATCTTTATTGTACGTCCCCAGGTATAAGCCGAGCTAACCTGGATAACTGCGCGCCCTCATACGTGGAAACTACGCCTACGACTCCTATTATAACAGTTTCCGGGGTCATCCATCTCTACCTCCGGATTTCGGTTTCGAGTTGACGGGAAACAATGGCGAGGAGACAGGAAACGAGGTGCAGGCTGCGTCCAACCGTTGTAACGGTTTTTGAGCGGCAATCTGGAATGAAGCACCGCAAATGCGGGTTGCAGGCAGTGACCCAAATCAAAACAGACCAAAAAACAACGTTGGGGCATACTGTTGACCGAGGCGCAGATGGGAGGATCCATCATCATACTGAATGACCGTGCTGGTTTCAATGAGATTTCGCCATCGACATACTACCCATATCAGGTGTTTTCAGGATTTATGGAAGGGGATCGGGTTTTATTAGGTTTATATCTGTAGCCCAGAGTCAGAGGGTCTAAGTACCAAAAATAAAATTTTACAGGAGAGCGAAAACAAATAAAAATCGTGTTCTTCGCTAGTTTTTTGCGATTTCACCTGAAAAACGCTGCAAATCCCTGCACAACGGTTTATTATTTTGTATAGAATACCCTTCTGTTACAGATCACAGCTCTATGTATAGATAACCCGTCTATATAATATAATATGTACTATTCTATGCATATTTATGTAGATCGCAGACCCTCCGTAGGTTAGTACCTAACCCCGTACTCGTTACTAGGTACCTACCTAAATCACGAGTTAAATGTTGCTAAAATAATTCTGCCGATGACAAACAGTAGCTAACAAAAAGAAACACACATAATGAAGTTCTGAAAAGAAATTGTTGATTACGAGTGAAAAAAGTTGCAAAAGTACCTACCAACAAACTCCAGCCCCTTCTACGTAGATGGTATAATGAACCGTTGTGTAATAATTTACCGTTGAGTAATGATTTACCGTAGTAATAATTTACCCATCAATAATACTTCAACGTTTGTTCAAGTTTCACTACCTACCAACAAACTCCAAAAGAGCCATCATTTTTCAAATGAAATAATATCACAGAACAACCAACTCGACTTCATACTCCGCCAATATAATCAGGTGATCCCTACCAATGATTGGCCGTATTCACAAATTCCTATTGTGGGCGCGTCTCTGGTTACGAGATTTGGTTTGAATTGTATACAATTTCATTCACACTGGAGTCGAAAATGCCTGTCGGTGCAAACTTCGGGGCCTTACTGTGAACGAACGGCTGGACGTACGATGCTCCGGATGGTCTTAAAAAACTTGCAAGTTCAAGAACTATTTAAAACCGTAAAAATATTTACGTAAAAAAATGGTATAGGCGTTTTGAAAATTTCAACCCCTATTTTGAACCCCTTAGAGATGACTCACAGTAACGTCGAGCTTCGAGGACCAACTAGACGCCGAACGGAACCTATAACCCGAATTTCATCAATTTTTTTTCATGGTAACTAAGAAAAGTGGCCCGTACGGCGTACGGCGTACGGCGGACAGACAGAAATATTGGTTTATTATTTTCAATAATGAACCATTGGAATCGAGCATGAAAAAAAAAATTCTTACCCCCCCTCAAAATTTGATGGTTTACGTTTCAAGGTATGTAGAATCCAAAACTGCAATAAAAATATTTCTGTCTGTCCGCCGTACGCCGTACGCCGTACGGGCCACTTTGCTTAGTTACCATGAATAAAAATTGATGAAATTCGGGTTATAGGTTCCGTTCGGGGTCTAGTTGGTCCTCGAAGCTCGACGTTACTGTGAGTCATCTCTAAGGGGTTCAAAATAGGGGTTGAAATTTCCAGAACGCCTATACCTTTGTTTTACGTGAATTTTTTTACGGTTTTAAATAGTTCTCGAACTTGAGAGTCGTTTAAGACCACCCGCAGCACCGTACGTCCAGC
Organism: Leptopterna dolabrata; assembly: GCA_954871275.1. Lineage (NCBI taxonomy): Eukaryota > Metazoa > Arthropoda > Insecta > Hemiptera > Miridae > Leptopterna > Leptopterna dolabrata. Next base: position 17,538,123 of record OX940986.1, on the reverse strand, counting down.
CGTTCGTTCACAGTAAGGCCCCGAAGTTTTCACCGACAGGCATTTTCGACACCAGGGTGAATGAAATTGTATACACTCTCGTCACCAGGGACGCGCTAGATTCAATCAATCAATCAATTTATTCAATCAATCGAACAATCAATCAATCAATTTTTCAATTGCAATTGGAATTCACTTAGAATTGTAAATATTGGTATACTCTATTGAACTTTAATTTGAATTTGAATTTTTTTCGAATTGCCTAATTGGCATTGTGCGCTCGTCACCGGGGAAGCGCTCGATTCCATCAATCAATCAATTTATTCAATCGATTTCGAATTGGAATTCATTAATTTGAATTGGAATTCATTAATTGAATTGGAATTCATTAATTTGAATTCAAATTAATTTGAATTCAAATCAATTTGAATTGGAATTCATTTCGAATTGTCTAATTGGCATGGTGCGCATTGGCATTGTTCGAAATGGTTCTGCAATTCTATTGGCCAACGTTTTCACTCCTCATCAACAATTTTTTTCAATTGCAATTGGCCACTGCTCACCACTCTACCTAAAATCCCCATCCTCATTCCCGACATACTAATCCTATAAACATACACTCCACATTCGCCAAAATTGGCAAAGTTGTGTTAATAAAATATTGAAATTGCAATTGGATTACAATTTCAATTGCACTTTAATTCACTTAGGATTGTAATTGTAATCCTCTAAGATTGCACTTAGGATTGTAATTGTTAGTGCACTTAGGAATTCACTTAGAATTGTAAAAATTGGTATACCATCAGTCTGAATTGGACTTTCATTTGGAATTCATTTAGAATTGTCTAATTGGCATGGTGCGCAGTGGCATGGTCCGAAATGGTTCAATCAATCGTTTTCTTTTGTTTTTTCAATAAATTCATTATGACTGGCCTAGGCCATTCCAATCACAAGGGCCGGCCACGGCTACGCGTTCTGCAATTCTATTGGCCAACGCTGTCTGCGATTCACATAATATGTATAGAGTAGTGCATAATATTATATAGACGGGTTATCTATACAGAGAGCTGTGATCTGAGTAACAGAAGGGTATTCTGTACAAAATAATAAACCGTTGTTTTTATTGCAGTTTTGGATTCTACATACCTTGAAACGTAAACCATCAAATTTTGAGGGGGGGTAAGAATTTTTTTTTTCATGCTCGATTCCAATGGTTCATTATTGAAAATAATAAACCAAAACTTGAGTCGAACTCATCGCACTTACATATTTTGATTCAGGTACATGTTATTCGTATGCATATTTATTTAGGCAGCGATTACTGCTTTTGTAGTCGAGATAATTGACTTACGACCTTTCGGCCCATGGCCGGAAATCAATTTTGCATTGATACTCCCAATATCAGAGACTCGTAAGTCCGCTTTTATACTGATTTGCTCATTATAGTAACAAACATAAGTTAGGCAACTAAAAACAACTGATATTGATTGGATTTGATGACAGTGAAGATAGAATGGAGTGCGTAATAAAGGTGTCATACAGGAATCGGTCACGGAGGTGCAAAGTGCGATTTTCATGGGTGTACCACTCTTAGAATTTGGATGAAGATTGAAAGCTCTCAGGAACCCCATGATTCAGGTACATGTTATTTGTAGGTATATTATTTATTTAGGCAGTCGTTACTGCTTTTGCAGTTGAGATAATGGACTTACGACCTTCTACTCTTAGAATTTGGATGAAGATTGACAAGCTCAATCAGCAACTCCGTGATTCGTTAATAATCATAATGAATAGCTACTGTTTTGATCCATGGTGTCGTGTTTTGTATCGCTGACTCAAACCTTCTCAACTCCTAGCTGGTTATAGCTCAACAACATGGTATGGCTAAAGCGAAATTTGGAGGCTAGGTAGGTAATAACTCCACTTACTATGGTGTTACGACTTGCTGGCTCTCACGTGATATGGACTTGCGACTTTTGACCCAAAAAATCTCTGTTATAATGACTAACTGGGCTCTAATACATTCAGGCCTTATATTGAGTCCATTTGTGAAAAACCCAAAACTCCGAAATTTTGGAGTTAACGGCTGTCTGGGTCTGGGCAAGAAATGCGTATCGTCAAGAATCAACACCGAGAGGAGAATTTAGTGGGCGAAATGGAGCCACGTTACTAGCGTAATTGCAAAAAACGCTGCCAAGTCCTTGTCACATGGGTTTATTATTCTATTATTTTATTGGTCTACAGAAATGCTGGCTGTTTATTTATTGTTTCATTCATGTAAAATAATTGAAATAGCTATTTCTGGTGGTTTCCACAAATTTTGGCCCCCAAAACTTGAATTAGTTACTACGCTCCTTTTTTTTCAAATTACCTTTGATAATTGATTGTACCATTTAATCGTCTTGATCCACGTGTTGACACTTTTTCTAGTGTTATTATACAAATTGATGGTGATTTCAGACGATTCCGCAGGTTTTTGACTCATAAAAAATCAATTCTGGGAGCTGAACATCTGGTACAACCTCAATTTTCCACTCCTTGGTCAAAATCGACTTCATATTCGGTCTTCTCGTCCCCAAAAACATGGAAAACGATACCTCAAAAGCTCATTTTACTACTATGTTACTAAAACACAAAAGTACCTATTTTTATACACATTTTCACTCATAACTCCCCTGGATATATTCCGATCGGGCTGAAAAGTTTCGGGACACAACTAGGGCCCAAATGGAGCATGTGTGCGAAAGAACGATTTTTTTAGACCGAAAATGAAGCCTGTACACGTGATACGGCGTACGGCGTACGGACATTGCATTTTTGAAATCTACGCACCTTGAAACGGAAAAGAAAACATTTTGAGGGGGTGTTATAAAAATTTTTTGCTGAGCGAATACATAGGTGTAATTATTCACAGAATAATAAACCAAAAATGATGGAGGGTGATGCATGGTGAAAAGTATTTATCGTAGCTCGGTTCATCATTTATCAAGTGCAAATTAACTGTATTGACGAATTAATACATTTAAGTCGTTTATTTCACTTAATGTGCGTTATGAGTGGCCGCTTGCGGGCGCTCGCGGGCGCTCGCATCTCAAATTTTGAAAAACCAACACATCAAGCTTTCTACGCAAAAAGAGGATCTTTGCTACTATGAAGCGCAAGTAACCTGGCTCCAGTATCCAATTCTCCCACATTTATCAAGTTAAAATTAATTGTATTGGAGACTAAATTCCCTCAAATCGTTTATTTTAGTGACGCTATTGTGTGACGCTAGCGTGAGTGGCCGCTTGCGGGCGCTCGCATCTCAAATTTTGACCCCTCCCCCTCATCAAGCTTCCTATGCCAAGAAAAGATAAACCTTCAATCTTTGCCACTATGAAGCGCAACGCAAGTAACTTGGATCCACTATTCAGCTATTCCACCAGACGTACAGATAAGTTGTGTGTAGGGAGGCGTGTCATGGTAACGAAACGAAAGGTAATTATACCACATTATGTACTTTGTCGTATTTAAAAGTCGAAACAGGCTTTTAAAATAGATGCATTCAGGAAGTGGCGGTGAGCTTGGGACGTCATCACTGAAGCGCGCTCAGCACTTCGTGCGTAATCACCCGCCTGGTTTTGATTAAAAGATTTTATTTGGTTCAAGTACAGTAAATCGAATAGGTAGTGATTGTTTCAATGAACCAACCTCAACAACCTTCAACCTTCACCCTTCAACCTTCAACCTTCATTAACATTTTTACGTTTCTTTAGCAGTGTATTACTTGTAAGTAATAAAGCCTCGCAAATATCTTATCAAATATTATACTGGAACTATTTGATCTGATTACAAAAACCGGTAATTCTGTCATCCAACTTGAAGTGCGTACCTCATGTAACGGTGTTGTAACCGAACGGTGTCGCTTATTTAGTTCCTTATTTTAGTGTCGCTTATTTAGTTCCTGAAGCCTCACTGATTTGCACCCTCTTAAGCCTGTACCGCCACTCAACCACGGAAGCTCACAAGAGGTTCGTATTTCACATAGGGTAGAGAGAAAAAAAAGGAGAATGAACTGAAAAAAATACAAAGTTGAAGAGGTTCTCGAGGAGACTCCAGACACGTGCCTTGTTCAGGATGTTGCATTCCTGGAGGGGCCCTTCTCACGGGACAAGGCGGGTACTGCTATACTCCAACCTCCTAGTGGTGCCAGCTTGCTTGGATCATTTTACACTCTTTCACTGGTTAGGACTGAGGAGCGCGGGATAGGATGTGGGGATGAATGGAAAAAAAAGAGTTCAATATGTGCAGCTCGTAGCTTCCTCGAACAAGTTGTATGGGGCCAGTGGGATCCATAGCGAATTCCATCGTAATAAATTGGTTCTTCAAACGGAACAGCCCGTTGGGAGGATTTTGAGTTTGTACATGCACGGACGGACGCAAATTGGGTTATATTGATAAATAAATAAATAATCGTAACTGGATGATTGGGTAATAGTAAATTGGGTTCTCACGCCTAACATATATCCTTCGGATGGACTAAAGTTAGTCTTCGTTTGGCAACATGTCCATTATACGTATGCACGTATGTTTAGAACATGTCCAACGTAATCCAACTCATGAATGGGGAACTTGTATGGGTGAGAATTTGGCTGTTTTCACCTGAGAGACCGAAAAAAGAATTCTGCCTCTCAGTGCACATTTCATCTATAAATTCCATTTCAAAAATCCATGGAACGTTGAAATGAAGCAAGAAAATCCTTGTGGCGGGCGGGAGCCGTGACGTACTAAAAGGCCTCAAATTTCAAGATCCATTTTCGGAGGTTTTCTCCATGAGATAACATTTATACAACAACGAGAACATAGTCATAAAATAAACAATAGTAATTCTCACTTAAAAGTCGCGTTAAAATAATACGAGTAAATATTTTGTAAAATATTTACTTGATTCTATATTAGAGTAAATATTGTGTAAATATTATTTGATTGTGTAAATCATTTTTTTACAGAATTAAAATGGCGCTGTCGATTTCAGCATCGATCTATCAAATTAATAACGGTTTTCTGTTATCAACGATCCACCACTCACAGTCACAGTCACAAATCCATCTGTCTAGTGTTCCGCACCACTCATGATGTATGCTAATCACAGTATTTCCCTCCTAAGAAAGACCACCTACGTATAATTTGAAAATCGATTTTAACCCCCTTAATCGATGTTTTTTGAGGACCTTGCGTCTTATAAGACAGAAATTCTTGATCATAAAATTATTATCATATTTACCTTGTAATCGAGAGTAAATAAACCTGCAATAGCCGCAGTTCCACGCTTAGATACGCAAAATAAGCTGATCAAGCGCCGTATCTACTGTTCAGTTAACAAAAGAGCCGTAACTTTAACACCCATGGTAAGATTAGATATGAGGGGTCTAGAGCACAAAGGGTATAAGTGACATTTTTGTGAAAATCGAGTTAAAGGCAGATATCAACACCTAATAGCAGTGGAATGTATTACCAAGGTAATAATTTGCATTAGTGCTATACCGTGCTGAACCATGTGTTTTATAAAAAACCCCTCAACGAAACAGGCAAATCGTTTGGAGCACAAAGTATATAATGTTACTCATCACCTATGTGCTCCAAACCAATGAGAGGAAATGTTTAGTGCACAATGGGTACATTGGCGTTTAAAACCTACGGGCTCCAAACTCATGACAGAAAATGTTTAGGGCACAATGGATAAATTGGCGCTTATAACCTATGCGCTCCAAACTCATGACAAAGGGACGCGAGAAATGGCTTCAAAAAATTGTCTAGTCAATGTTTGCGTTGAGAGCCAGCCAAGTACAAGAACCTGCAGGACCTCCTGCGATTCGTTCCACCCGTACATCATGAATTTTACACTTCATTGGCACACGAAGAGACCCAATAGCGGCGAGGCCGGGAGGTTCCCAACGAGGAGCCTGAACTCGAAGACGACATTATTGAGACCGACTCAGAATAGTATTATTAGTGTTACTGATTTTATTGATCACCCCGTTCCTTGCGTTTTAACCTACAGTAAAGTTACCATACTTTAAAAAACAGTAATAATAATATTTCCTTCTTTTTTTTTGTCGCCTTATTATTTTTTTTCCAATCTCTTCCCATCAATGAGGAAATAGGCACCTACCGAAAAAAAAGTAGGTGCATGAAGTACCTACAGAAACCTTCAGGACCTTCTGCGTAAAAAAAAAAAAAAAATCAATGTAGGGTACCTAGGTACCTATAGATAGATACCTACCTACTTACAAAGTTTCTATTTTTGAACTTTCTACTTGATACGAGAACTCATCTCGAGAGCACTTTTATGATGAAAGATTATTTTCTGGAGCACAAAGGGTATAAGTGAGTCCATGGACGTCAAAATCGTCAATTGGGGTCTCTAAATCCGTCCATTTCGTCAGTTTTTTGCATGAACTGAAAGTTTATAACCTTTAGAGATCAGCTGATGAATTAGTGGAGTTGTAAAGTTAACAATCGAATTGGCATAGTTGTTGAACTTTGACGTTGATTTTCTCGATTATGTAAAAATGTCACTTATACCCTTTGTGCTCTAGACCCCTCATATGGCGTTCTTTCTTAGCATAGGTATTTTCTATATAGATCCGGCGCTTCAAGCTCAGCACGTTAGTTACCTACGGCTCCAGCCTTGTTTAAACCCCAGTGAACCGGAAAGCCCTCCAAAATCCGTTTCATGCATCGGAGATCAAAATTGTAGATTTCCACTTTTTCGTATATATAATATTATATTATAATATTTGTGTGTCATTCCGCACGATAAGTCCCTTAAAAAAATTCGTTATTGCGCAGAAAAATCCTTCTCCGCAAGATTAATGATGAGTTCGTTACTCAGCCCGATCGCACTATGCGCAGGGGTCAAAACTTACAAATTTTCGGTCCAACAAATCAGAACAAAAAGGATTTTAGCAACATTGCCATGTGGGGTTTTTTTAATCACGTTTTATGGGGCGATGAATCGATTGCAACTAGCCCCATTCCGATTAGACGCACCCAGCGTACCAAATTTACCAAACTGTAGTCCAAAATAAATAAAAATTCGTACTTTTTATGTAGGTATGCATGTGAGACGTCGCTTACCATGTTTTTTTTTGTTTGTTTTTTTGTCGCTGAATCGATTGCGAGTAGTTTCAGCACGTTAAGGCTGCATCGAGTGATCAAAATCACAATTTTTCTGGTTCAAAACACCCAAGAATGGTTTTTCGACATAATTTTTCTGCACGGCGTGCCACTCTGGTCTCAACGAGTGCCGCCATGAGTGCTCTGGCAGATGACCATTAATTTCAATTCCACTTTTTCAAACTAGGTATTTCTTTGAAAATTCACTCTTTAAGCCATGATGCATGACTGGAATTTCTTTAGAACGGCAGAACAGGAGCACTCTTGTGATTCTGTATTCTACCCAACACAAACATAGGTACTCTATCCACTCTCTGGACGGCACTGTTAGTTGATGCGCCTTATAGAACGGTAGCGAGTCGTTTTCTGCATAAATCTGCCGCCAACGTGAAATAGTCAGTGACATGGTTTCCCTGCAATCAGGAATCAGCCGGAGCTGTCACTGCCTAAGCGCCTTGTACCGTCTATGTGCTCTGGTACTCATCATATACTAAATATAACCATAGATTCTCTAAGGTGCTTTCTGAGTATTACAGGTTGACGGAAGCTGTAGGTACTAATAAGACGAAAGAAGGTTGTGACATCATTTAAGACTGCTGAATTCATAAAACCGTCCGAATGGCTGAATTTGTATGTGTGGAATTGGCTCCACACGTTCCGGCGCGATCGGCAAAAGAGCGCGAACTTGTGGCTCCAGGGCGTTTTGATTGTCAAGAGAACCACAAATCAGTTGGAATGCCTGCTCGTGACATTCCCTCCGCCCTTTTGGCTCGGCAGCTCCCCATTATTGAACCCGTTTCTTCCTCCGTCCCCATCCCTCGCACTAATGTATTTTTTCAGCTTTAGGAAACGTACGGTGAGCCTCAAAACATTCCTATCCTGACGTTTGGAAATTGCCAACTAAATTCCAGACATGATGGATTTTGTGAGATGCCTACCGACTGAAACGAATTTTATCGGATATATCGAGGTTTACAACAAGTTATCTACATAACGAACACAGGCATGGACGGTCGTTTAACCAGTTTTTAGAATGAAACGTCAGAATACAATTTATACTCCCATGTGAAGACACAAAAACGCCACAGGCCTTTACATCGATACATAGTACATCGTAGATCTTATCATTTTCTAAATCACCATATTTCCGCAGAAGTGAACCTAATTTCCTTTCAGCAGAAGAAGCCAGAGAAGTAGTACTTGCCTTAGTAGGCTTGAGTACAACTGGTCTCGTAGATGGCCTTGCAGAGTGACCAATTTCAGTGGCATTTGGTGGTTCCACTTCAGAGGAAATTTCAAGAGGGGATAATCGACTACACCTTGGGGGAGGAACAGTTTTCTTCTTCCTGAAAATTCGTTGGGATCGACCCATTTTGAAGCAAAAGGAACTCGAGGAAACCAGGTAACACAGAACGCTAAGAAACAGAAAGCAGAAAGTAAAACGAATACGACACAGCTGATTCTTCTTCACACCTGATTGGTCCTTCTTCTTCTATCGATTTATGTGTTCAGAATGCACTAATGCAGCCATGACGGACATGGGCATTTCAGAGTAAGTGTGGAAGAGTTTGAAGCCAACTCAGGAACAACGTTCCACTTTCTGTACTTTTTTATCTGTCATCATACGCTATCGCCTAATTTTCATTTGAATTGTTCATCAATAAATGGGACACAACCCGTGACAATGATTTTTCGAATTTTGCACTACAACACCCAGAAATTTTACTCCGTTCCCGAGGGTTCGAAGCCTAAATTTGAAGTTTTTCTTTAGCCTTGCTTCTTTTTTCGCCAGTTATCTAAAAGAGATTCTGTTGGCACGGATTATAGAGCACAATATCCTGGACAAAATATAAAAAACATTAATGTGATAGGTTGAGTGGAGCCTAAGAAAAAGTACACTAAGTTGGCTACTTTTATAAGGGGAATTCATCACCGTGAAAAAATTTCCAGCTACCCTTAAGAATATAAACAGCTCCTCATTATAGGTAGGTACTCCTCATTATCGTTACTTAGGTAGGTACCTATTCAGTTAACGTATTCTAGTTCAATATGAGCTGATTTAAGAAAACTGACTGATTGAGTATTTTTAATTAAAACTCTTCAGTTTGTTTGAAATAAAATTTTGGTTCAATTTGATTTTAGCCTATGGTAGTGTTTCATGTTATGTAATATTACTTATTACAAGAAAAAAAAAAGACTTCAGTCGTGTGAGTTTTTATGAGTACGTACTTACTTCTACGTCAAAGCCTATCTACAAGTACCTATTGTCCCTCCAAGATTATTAATGATCGGAATCGCGCGCGAAGTGGTCCTTCGGGAACTTTCGCGACGCGGTTGATGATTATTGTTCGCGTGACTGTTTACTGAATAGGGCAGTTTGGTGGTGAAAACAAATAGAAGGAAAGCTGGAAATAATTTTATTCGCTACACTTCATATCTAATTGAAGTAAACTAGGTTTGCACCATCCTCCGCTGTCTGAAATCACCATAAATTTGTATGATAACACTAGAAGTAGTATCAACAGGTGAATCAAGGCAATTAATCAATCAATCAAGATAATTTATCCAAAAAAAGGAGCCAAATTCGTGTTTTTGGAGACCAAAATTGGTGGAAATCATCTATTTCAATTATTGCGCATGAAAGAAACAGTAAATGAACAGCCAACATATCTGTAGGCTGTCCAATGGGACAAGCACTTTGTAGCGTTTTCCACTTCTGTCCACCTCTTGACGCACTGTGGAGTGTGTTAAGTCGGACGCCATTTCCCCAAACGCTGCCTCCAATCATCATTAGCATATCCTCCAATCATTTAGCCTATTCACTAAAAGAGATAGTGAAAATAGAATATCTATTTTGAAAATCTCCTGGGAGAGATAGTCTCCCTCGGGAGACAGCCTCTTCCAGTGTCTCCCAGGCTCGCCTGTTTTACTGAATAGCTCTCAACCCGTACCTACCTAGACGTTTTTACTCATGAATATGTATATGTTTTAATGAATAATCGACTTATGAGATGAAAAAACATACATCAAAATGACCGATATGGTAGCCGATGAACGAAGGATGACACATGACATTACTATCAAACAAACCAGGGTCCCTATTCACTAAGCGAAAGAGCTCTTTTCGGTCCGACTATCTCTTTTGGCAGAAGAGATGTTTGTAGTATCCATGACAGGGTTATTCAGTAACTTCTAAAGGAGAGAGTTGGCGGCCATCTTGGCATTTTCGATCTCTTTCAGAGAGACAGCTAATTAGGTGTCTTTCTTCGAAACAGAGAGTCTATTTCTCGTTTGTATGACAGTGATAAATCGTGTAATATCCTCATTCATCCGCAACCAGATCGGTAATTTTGATCTTTTTTTTTCATATCATTAAGGTAAGTCAATTTTCATTAAAAATATATATACATATTATTGATTCATGAGTAAAAACGTCCAAGTACGGGTTGAGGTAGGTACCTACCTACCTAAGAGTGGCCATTCATTACGTGTAGATATAATACAAGCATTCCTAATTCAAGTTTTTCTGTTTATAATTGAGACTTTTTTTCAGTTTCATTTAAACTTTTATCCGATTCATGAGTAAAACGTCCAAGTATGGATTGAGGTGGGTAGGCACCCATTTAATAGGTATTACTAAGAAATGCATTCATTATTAAGGAATTGAACTCCCTGGGGCACAAACATCTCGCATTTCATGGATGCTATGGGATTTTCATGCATTAGGATCCATATATCTTTCTCAAGGTCACTGTAGCTATTCTGTAAAATATATGAACCCGGAAGACATTGGAAGAGACTTTCTCCCGGGGGAGACTATCCCTCCCAGGAGATTTTCAAAATAGATAATCTCTTTCCACTATCGATTTTAGTGAATAGGCCCCCAGAAATGAGAAAGACCTAATTAGCTGTCTCTCTGAAAGAGATCGAAAATTCCAAGATGGCCGCCAACTCTCTCTTTTGGAAGTTACTGAATAACCCTGTCATGGATACTATACAAATCCCTTCTGCCAAAAGAGAAAGTCGGACCGAAAAGAGATGTCTCTGGCTTAGTGGATAGGGCCCTGGTGTCTCTCACTGCCCAATTCGTTGAAGGTGGCACTGGAGTTTACGTAGAGAACTGGGACGGCCGAAGCTGCCCAAGCTGATTACGTGGTTGTTGGTTTTGGTTTGAAAATTCCACAGCTGGAAGGGAGGAGGTGGGGAAACGCTCGTGTTGTCGACCTTTTTGTCAAACGCAGATAGCGAAACGAGGTAGCGTTGGAAAGAGCGTTGTATTTGAAACGGAAGCCGATCCGGTGGGAGGCGGTTGGGTTATTTTCACGAGAGCTAAAACCCTTCTCTCGTTCGTAGCGGGAAATACGGAAAATTGTGGGAATTTAGAGGTGACACCGAGCCTCCCACCGACCAGGGGTCAGTTTCTGGGGAACGGCGTTTCAGTTATTTCCGCATAACGCCAAATAACTGCTATTTTCCACACAAAAAAGTAACATTTCAAAATAACAGTTACAAAATAACGGTTATTTTAACAAAACAAAATTAAATTATTTTAATAAGATTTGCAAAAATGTATTCTGAATGACACTTTTTTCGTGGGTATGGCTTTTGGCTACTGCCAAATTTAAAAAAAAAGGTTGCTCGCATTTGTATAGCAAGGCGGAAGGAATGCGAGAAACGAATTCGGTTAGGTTTCCGGTTTCATGGTTACCTCGCTGAACAGAGAAACCTTGAAACAACGATTATAAAGAAACGAAGCGTTTCGAAGGTTAAAAACGCTGCAAATTATTACACAACGGTTTATTATTTGCCTGTATAGTCGTATAGATGCCCATTCTGCGTAGTCCATTGTTTTCTGTGGTCAATACCTACCCTCGTGCCCCCCCCCCCCCCCAGGAAAGCCCTAAATCGAGTATTGGAGCCGGCCCGGGAATTGTATTCCATAAAAATGGGCGGGATTAAATAGTTCATTCATTAATTGCTTGTTATTATTCATGAAGCGTATGTTCAGGTTCCAAAAGTACCTATCAATGAAATCCAAAACAGCCATCATTTTTTAAATGAAATATTATCACACAAAAAACAACTCGACTTCATACAGCCATCCCTGATTATAATCAGGTGTTCCCTAGCGATGATATCTGGGCCGGATTTATACAGTTTCATTCACGATCATGTTGACCAAGATTTACGGTGCAAACGAACGGCTGGTCGTGCAATGCTCCGGGTGGTCTCAAAAAAATGTTTAGTTAGAAATCAATTCATAAACTATCAATCAATTTATTTTAGCAAATTTTTCATTGAAGCTGTTTATCTTGCAAGACAAAAGGGCAAAAGATGGTCTAATTACTTACTCTGTTAAGTACCTGCATATAATAGTAATTCACGTAAACGTAACAATGAGAATTACAACTCGTATTAGCGAATTTTCAAAGAGAATTAAACTATTGCAATGGATCCAACATTTTCCGAAGAAGAATTTTTGAAATTTCATATAGGCACATTCCTTCCAGAGCACCCTGAATTCACCCCTACATTTAAAAAAATGTATGTATATTTATTTACGTGTCACTACAGACGATATCTGTCCTTGGGTAGGTACATGATAAAATTCCAAATTTAGCCAATACGTTCGTATTGCCAAACAAAGAGATGAGTTCGAAGATGAGCAATTTTCTAAAACTCTAAGGGGGGTCAACTATGAGTTGTTAGGGGGTCAAATATCGAGAGAAAAAAAAACAGCAAAACCGCGAACAGTTGACATAAAATCACTGAAAGTTGTATCGAAGAGTGAGTCAAGACGGAATAATACCATTTCAATTGTTTTTCATACAGAATAGGGGCTAAATTTGGATATTAGAGAGTCAACAATTTGTATTAAAGGCTAAAACCAATATGAATTCACCTGCCGTCTGGGGGCAAATTCATGACGGAGGGACTAATAAATATATTTTTATCAAGAGTTTTGACTTTATAAGAGCAAAAAAATCGGTAAAAATGGCTAAAATCACCAAAAAATGATATGATTTTACGAAAAGTGGTACGGTTTCTCGCTATATCATCTTCGTACACAATATCACGAATGTTTCTGTGAAAGTTCGATCTTGTAGACATGCTGCATGACTCAAACTTTTAACTGTCAGGGGGTGCGGACCCCAAGAGTGTAATTTTATTTTCAGTATTTTACCAATTAATTGTTGGTAAATATATATGAATTTGTTCAAAGTTTTGGACGGAATTTGTTCAGTTTTGGACGAAAAATAGATTGTTACCTCCCAAAAGTGATCACAAGGTTTCTGCTAACTCCGTAGACTCGGGAGGGAAATGTTTTCTCTACCTTCCCCAGTTTTTCATTGTCACCGGTGTTTTTTCGTCCTTTCGCCTGGGGGAAAAGAAGAGAGAAATCTGGAAGTAACAATGTTTTCCCCGCTTCAACAAGTTTTCAAAACTCGTGACGGCCCTAACTCCTGCAGAAGAGGCCGCGAGGGGGCGCCCCGCTGGCGGTGACAGCGGCGTCAGCTACATCCCCCAGGGGTGCCCATGACACCGCCACCTCTCCGGAGAAACCCCGGCCCGCCCGGAGAAAACTTCACGCAACGGCGAACTTGGTCCGCGGACTTTAAACTTTAAAAAGTTTCCGCCATTCGCCTCCTCGGCTCCGCCACCCACACATGTGGGGCGGACAGCGCGTGACGTTTCGGAACTCGGTTGGAACTTGATATTTGCGTTATTTCACTGAAGTCCGCTTAAGCGGTGGGTGCGGGTGGGTGAGTGGGTGGAGGGTGCGGAAAAACGGGGAAGGCGAACTCGGTTTCGGTCGGACGGGATCAGCTGAGCTCGGGACACAGTTGAGCTGAGTTGGGTCACATCTGGCGCCGGCGGCGCTGGACCGTGAGGACAATCAGGGGCCAACTGGCACCGGCGGATTCTTTATTCATGGGCCAGTTCTCGGGCGGATTCCATCAATAAGTAAACAATCGAACGGATAATGTTCCGTAATGCGCTCTGACATATTCGCACGAGTTTCCGACAGGTGGAACCTAACAGGCTGACAGCTGGACACAACTGGAGGTTTTGAACGCCTATGGTTTATTATTCTGTGAATAATAGACCTGCATATTCGCTCAGCAAACAATTTTTCGAACACCCCCTCAACCATTTTTCTTCTACCTTTCAAGGTGTGCAGATTCCAAAAATGCAATGCCCTTCCGCCGCACCATCCATCTTATTTTCGGTCTAAAAAATTCGATCTTTCGCACACATTAGGGCCCATTAGGGCCTTAGTTGTTGTAAGTAGCAGGATTTGTATCCCGGAATCTGAATATTATCAAGACAAATCTCAAGACAATTAATCAATCAAAGGGTGAATCAAGACAATTAATCAATCAATCAAGATAATTTATCAAAAAAAAAGCGCAATGCGTGTTTTTTGGGGCAAAAACTGGTGGAAGCCATCAAAAATAGATATTTCAATTATTGCACATGAAAGAAACAGTAAATGAACAGCCAACATTTCTGCAGGTATGTCCGATGGAATAATAAACCCATGTGGCAAGGATTTTGCAGCGTTTCTTGAGGTTTTAGCGAACATGAGCGTGTGAGGTATCGTTTTCCACGTTTTTAGGCCGAAGAGATAGAAAATGAAGTAGATTTTGACCAACGAATGATGAATTGAGGTTGTAACGAAGGTTCTTGGGAAATTGTCTGAAATTACCATAAATTTTTATAATAACACTAGAACTACTATCAACAGGTGAATCATGACATTTAAATGGCACTATTAATGAGCAAATATAATTTGTCAAAAATAGGAGCCCAATTCGTGTTATTGGGGACCAAAATTGGTGGTAACCATTATAAATATGTAGCAATTTCAATTATCGCGATGAAGGATTTTCAGTAATGAACCTTTGGAATCGAGCATGGAAAAAAAAGAGTTTAACCCCCCCCACCAACCGAAAATTTGATGGTTTCCGTTTCGAGGTACTACGTAGAATCCAAAAATGGAATAAAAAAATTTCTGCCCGTCCGCCGTACTTCGCAATTTTCTCCGTTACCATGAACCAAAATTAATGGAATTTGGTTTGTAGGTCCCGTATCGGGTCTAGTTGGTCCGCGAAACTCGGTGTTACTGTCAGCCATCTCCATGGGGGGGGAAAATATGAGTTGAAATTTCAGAACGCCGTAGCTCAAAAACTTTCAATAGAAGGGTGTGGGTTTTTTGCGTTTTTAAATTTGATCTTGAACTTGAGAACTTTTTGAGACCATCCGGAGCACTATACGACCAGCTGTTCGTGTGCACCAAAAAGCTTCGGCAACATGATCGTGAAGCAAACGGTATAAATCCGGCCCAGATATCATCGCTAGGGAGCACCTGATTATAATCAAGGATGGCTGTATGAAGTCGAGTTGGTTGTTCTGTGATATTATTTCATGTGAACAATAATGGCTTTTTTTGGATTTTTTTAATAGACGTATTTTTGCAACTTAACGAACGTTATGCTTCATGAATAATAACAAATAATTAATGACTGAATTTTGGAATCCCGCGCATTTTTATGAACCTTCAATTCCCGGACAGAGTTAGGGCTTTCCTGGGGGGAGCTCAAGGATGTCGACCACTGAAAACAGTGATCTACGCAGAAGGGGCTCTATACAGGTAAATAATAAATCATACTGTAATAATTGCAGCGTTTCTGTAAAATCACTCCAACTCCATTTTTCTCCATTTTTTTTTTAAATTTAAATATTTGCAATACCAGGGGTAGTGAGTACTTTTTCAGGATAATTTAAATGAATTTGAAGTACTAAAATTTCCCTAGTACCCTCAGGACGACCTTTGAATAGCTGAATGCCGCGATAGTCGCAGCACGTTTGCTCAACAGCATTAAGCCACAAGGCACCTTAAACCCGACTGGGATCGCGTACCTGAGGCCGCAATTTCAGAGAAATTGCCAGCGCTTCACTCCATGAAAATTTGGACAAGTACATCTCGCCCTGCCAACTCCTTCACAACATTAAATTTCCTTCATAACATTAAATTTCCTTCATAACATTAAATTTCCTTCATAACATTATATTTATATCCTTCATAACACTATATTTCCTTCATAACACTATATTTCCTTCAGAACAATATATTTTCTTCATTTCATTAAATTTCCTTCCTAACATTATTAAATTTCCTTCATAACATTAAATTTCCTTCGTAACATTATTAAATTTCCTTCATAACATTAAATTTCCTTCGTAACATCAAATTTCCTTCATACCATTATATTTCATTCATAACACTATATTTCTTCACAACAATATTAATATTATGTCCTTCACAACAATAAATTTCCTCCATAACATTAAATTCCTTCATAACATTAAAATCGTTAGACAACAGATCTGTGGCATACCTCAAATTCTTCTTGCCATTTACTTTTCATGATGTCAAAATCTTGAGGTAATGGTTGGGGGGGCATCAATTTTGGTTGAAGTAAACAGTCAGGAACTGGGACCGTTTGGACGAACAATTCCGTGCGAACTGTTGAAACCGAGCCAAAAAATAAACAGCGGATTGGTAGTTGGTTTCTTTGATCCCTAATCGAAATTAATTGCCGCGCCTTCGGCTTACGTAGGTTGGCAAGGGAAGCGGAAACAAATATTGACGGCTCGGGCCGGAGGTGGGGGGGGGGGGGGGGGGCTTGGCAACTCCGCCGGTAAACAGTTGGTGTTTGTCGTGGAAGGTTTGTAAACCTCCGAGTTGAACGGTTAGACCGAAAGCTGAGAGGGCTGTTGATGCACGAGGAAGAGGAACGAGGGACCGAAACCGAGGGTGGACACTTGGGTTAATTCCCTTGACCCCCCAGCCGACCACCCCGAAGATTGGTTACGCGGGGGGGGGGGGGGGGGGCCGACTGCGACCGTCGTTATCCGAAGAGGCCGACAAATATTTGACCGGAGCCGCCGACAGATGGGCAGCGGGGCCAATCGGGATCGCCGTGCGAGCGGCCGCGTTTAAGGCCCGTCCGGATGATCTGATAGTTCGGGTAATGGGTAATGCGGACGGACTGGTGGAGCCAGGGTCGCGGACGGATTAGTGAGAGCCAATAATAAAAAAACCAGTCATGCAGCATGACTTAATGAGCGAATTTTCAAAGAAATATTCGAATTAATGGCTATGGTTTTGAATAAAGGAAAACTTCGGTCTAAAATTTGGTTTTCTATGTATATTCTCTTCGTATTTATTTTAATTTGTACGTTTTGTCCATCCTGATTCTACCGTTTGTTTATTACGTAATTGTACTAAGTGCTTATTTATTTGATCGCTGTGGGTAAATTCAAGGAGTTGTACTAATCGTTTGCCTCCCCCTTTTTTGCTTCGAACTCTCGTCTTCAATTAATACTTCTCACATATTTCAATCTGACCACTCTAAGGGGGTGGGGGGGGGGGGGGTAAGAGTTTAAAGATTATCCTAGTTTTGGGTAATTTTTGCGCACTTTAAATGCTCTAATTTAAGAACGGATTTAGATATCTAAAATCCGATTTCACTATCGTGTTCAGCGTGCAAAAACCTTTAAAATGAGGGGTCACTTGTTAGAAAATAACATTTTGGGGATTTTTGGGTAATTTTTGCGCACTTTAAATGCTCTAATTTGAGAACGGATCAAGATATCTAAAATCCGATTCCACCATCGTGTTCAGCGTGCAAAAACCTTTAAAATGAGGGGTCACTTGTTGGAAAATAACATTTTGGGGATTTTTGGGTAATTTTTGCGCACTTTAAATGCTCTAATTTGAGAACGGATCAAGATATCTAAAATCCGATTCCACCATCGTGTTCAGCGTGCAAAAACCTTTAAAATGAGGGGTCACTTGTTAGAAAATAACATTTTGGGGATTTTTGGGTAATTATTGCGCACTTTAAATGCTCTAATTTGAGAACGGATCAAGATATCTAAAATCCGATTCCACCATCGTGTTCAGCGTGCAAAAACCTTTAAAATGAGGGGTCACTTGTTAGAAAATAACATTTTGGGGATTTTTGGGTAATTTTTGCGCACTTTAAATGCGCCAAAACCCTCCTTAGAGTAGGCCAATTTCGCCCATCTTCGAACTTAGCCTTTCGATTGCCAAGATAGATTTTTTGTGCAAATTTGAGCTGTTTATCTCAATTCTATCGAGAGTTATCGTCTGGAGTGACACATATATAAATAAATATATATATATATATATATATATATATATACATATAAAAAAGTGTTAAATTTCAGGAATCGTTTTAGAATGGTCTGAAACGGATTTCTATGAAGAAAATTTCCAAAAATTTATATTATTTAAATTTCGAAGCCATTGCAATAGCTTCATTTTCTTTGAAAATTCGCTAAAAGTATCAGCTGCGGCCCGAATCATTAGTAGTGTATTGCAGAACTAGAGCCTGAGAGCTCCCATGTCGAGTAGGCTCGACGTTTCATCTGTTTATCTGTAACCTGACTTTTCAGGCCACACTGTTCATTAACCTTTGTAATTCACATCAAGGGAACCTTAGAACTGAACTTAGCCACTCACAGTTCATATTTCACTCAGATATATTTTCGTAAGTCTGTTTCACTTACGAAACACAGTACAGCTAGTCTCCCAAACATTTGTTTTATTGTTCACAAAACAAATTTTTATTTTGTTATTCACAAAACCAATTTTTGTTTTATTGTTCACAAAACAAATTTTTGGGAGACTAGTCAGCCAACATCCTCGCCATGTCTCCTGGGTAACGCGAATAGGCTGATATTGAACCACTCCCGAGAACGCTCATGTCAAATCTTAGCTTCCTAGGCCAATAATAGGAAGGAAATTCGGATGGCCGTAACTCAAACCTTTCCTCAGGACCTGGGAGCCGCAACTCATACATTTCCTCTGGGCCTGGGGGCCGCAACTCATACTCCTCCGGACATGGGGGCCGCAACTCACACCGTTCCTCTGGACGACAGGCCATAACTCACTCCTCTCCTCTCTGGGGTGGGGGCCGCAACTCAAACCTGTCCTCAGGACCTGGGGGCCGCAACTCATACCTTTCCTCTGGACATGGGGGCCGCAACTCATACCTTACTTCAGGATATGGGGGCCGCAACTCATACTTTTCCTCTGGACGCGGGGGCGGCAACTCATATCTTCGGCCCACAGTGGGGCCGATTGCCGTTTTAGGCGGTCAAAACCGTTTTAGCATGGAACATGCTTTAGCCTTGGACTAACTAACCGAAAACGCTGCAAATCCCTGCACAACGGTTTATTATTTTGTATAGAATACCCTTCTGTTACAGATCACAGCTCTATGTATAGATAACCCGTCTATATAATATGATATGTACTATTCTATGCATATTATGTAGATCGCAGACCCTCCTTAGGTTAGTACCTAACCCCGTACTCGTTACTAGGTACCTACCTAAATCACGAGTTAAATGTTGCTAAAATAATTCTGCCGATGACAAACAGTACCTAACAAAAAGAAACACACATAATGAAGTTCTGAAAAGAAATTGTTGATGAGGAGTGAAAAAAGTTGCAAAAGTAACTACCAACAAACTCCAGCCCCTTCTACGTAGATGGTATAATGAACCGTTGTGTAATAATTTACCGTTGAGTAATGATTTACCGTAGTAATAATTTACCCATCAATAATACTTCAACGTTTGTTCAAGTTTCACTACCTACCAACAAACTCCAAAAGAGCCATCATTTTTCAAATTAAATAATATCACAGAACAACCAACTCGACTTCATACTCCCCAATATAATCAGGTGATCCCTACCAATGATTGGCCGTATTCACAAATTCCTATTAGAGGTGGGACGATACCGATCTTTATCGGAACCGTTCCCCGCTGTTCCAGCTCCACGACTGGAACAGTTCCAAATTACCGGTCCTGTTCCGCTTACCGATCCGGCGGGGGGGGGGGGGGGGGGGGCTAGAACAAGGTATTCCACCCCTCTCCCCACCGCATCAATCTCCTCTTGCTAACGCTCTTCTCCTGCTCCTGCCTAGGGTTCATTCGACTTAGGACTTTTCGGACTTCTTTCATTGGGTATTTACCCAGTTGGGTATTTCCAGGATTATTCGTAAATAAAGAAGTCCGAGAAGTCCAAAGTCGAATGAACCCTAAATCCTGAAAAGACGCTCAAATTCGGACTCGGGTCAAAGGCGGAGGGAGAAAGAGGAGGCAGCTTGTCTTTTTTTTTCAGTTTGCTTTCTGGGTTCCTCAGTTTTATTTCTAATTATTTCTGATGTCTTTTACATTTTATGGAATCTGTTTACTAGTTTTGACCAATGAAGGAACCCAATATGTAGGGATTTCAACCTGCTTAAAATACTTAAGGGGAAAAAGAGTATTAGGCATCACTTTCATAGTAAGGAGCAAAGGGAAGTCTGGTAAATTCAATCAAAATCCCTGGAGCCATTTAAGAGAAGGGTGTAAATATGTACCAAATGCCAAACAAGGCCGTTTTCGTTTTTACTTTTTAAAGGTAAGCACCTAGGTACATTATATTACTTACTTCATTAAAAATTTTGGTACCAAAATTTTAATACATAACAAAATTTTTAATTGCGTTAAAGGTTAGGTACATGTCGTATGCATTCTCAAAAAATAAAGGTTGGATATAATAAATTATGTGAGGAATAATAATGAATTTAATTTAAATAATAATGGCGAAGGAAATGTTTTCGGAATATGATCGCTAAGGATCGACAAAGCGCTCGAGTCGGAGATCGGTAAGGGATCCAGTTCCGAGGACCGATAGGGCGGTATGGTTAGTTAGAGGATCGAGAACAATTTGAACGAGTCTGGATCGGGAAGGTGGAACTGGATCGAGAAGGTGGAGCACTGGAGCTGGCACCCTTCACCAGCCAGTCTTCGGATCGGTAGGACCGGTAAGTGAAGCGGCCTGGAACAGTTCCGGAACAGTTCCATTGTGAGACTAGGTTCCACATTCCCGATCCGGCGGTATCGGCACACCTCTAATTCCTATTGTGGGCGCGTCTCTGGTTACGAGATTTGGTTTGAATTGTATACAATTTCATTCACACTGGAGTCGAAAATGCCTGTCGGTGCAAACTTCGGGGCCTTACTGTGAACGAACGGCTGGACGTACGATGCTCCGGATGGTCTTAAAAAACTCGCAAGTTCAAGAACTATTTAAAACCGTAAAATTATTTACGTAAAAAAATGGTATAGGCGTTTTGAAAATTCCAACCCCTATTTTGAACCCCTTAGAGATGACTCACAGTAACGTCGAGCTTCGAGGACCAACTAGACGCCGAACGGAACCTATAACCCGAATTTCATCAATTTTTTTTCATGGTAAGTAAGAAAAGTGGCCCGTACGGCGTACGGCGTACGGCGTACGGCGGACAGACAGAAATATTTTCATTGCAGTTTTGGATTCTACATACCTTGAAACGTAAACCATCAAATTTTGAGGGGGGGTAAGAATTTTTTTTTTTCATGCTCGATTCCAATGGTTCATTATTGAAAATAATAAACCAAAATGTCACGCGGGATGGGTAACGCGGAAGTGTATCGAAATTTTAACGATGATTTTCACGTACAACCGAGTAGTTGCTAGGGAAATGAAACTTCTTTCATTTTCATCGGACAAAAATCGTTTTCCATTCGTTGGAAAGCTCTTGATTTATCACGAATTTATTTCGTATTTGTTCTTGGTATTTATTTCCTAGTTTCATACTATAACTATATAAATGGTTGTTATAAATGGATAGTAAACAATGACGCTTGTTTGGTTGTCACTTGGTTGTATCCTGGTGACAAGTGAAATCATAACAGTGCGGCTACAGAAGCATGTTTTTAAGCAGTAAAAGTAAACGACAAACAGAATAAAAAGCGCGGCTAAAGCATGTTCCATGTTTCTTGAATTTTAGCCGTAGGCTCTAAGCAGTAAGCATCCGGGGGTCCAGGGGGCTTGGCCCCTGGCGAGGCGCGCAGCGCCGAGTTTCCTCCTATCGAGTTAGTAGGTTGACACAGGGCGGTAATCAGGCACGGGAATCCGGAACGGCAACGCGTTTGCCAGAATTGTTTCCCCCCCGGAGACGTTCACATGGCAGCTCGGAGCTGGAATTCGTGAGCAGAATCATAAACAATCAAATGTCAAATTCCAATATGGCGCAAACAACCAAGCAGGGAAGATGTGGGTGAGAATGGAAAATTGAGGTTCTAACGAAGTTTCAGCCATAAATTTACATTAAATTATGGTATAAAATCGTCGTTATTCTTCCACACGCCGTTTTGGGTCCACATTTGGGAACACATTTTCGTCCTAGTTTGCTCCGAAACTCTGCAGCCCAACCAGAATACACCCAAGAGTTATGGAAAGAAAATGGGCGAAAACAGGCGTTTTCGAGGGGTTTTCGTTGAGATTTTAGCGAACATGAGCTTGCGAAGCATCTTTTTCCATGGATTTTTAGGGCGAGAAGACCGAATATGAAGTTGATTTTGACCAAAGAGTGAATAAGAATTGAGGTTATAACGAAGGTTCAGCTTACAAAATTCCTTTTTTTGCGAGTCAAAAACCTGGGAAATTTTCCGAAATTAGCATACATTTGTATAATCACACTAGAAGTAGTACCAACAGGTGAATCAAGACAATTGAATGGCACTATCAATAATAATGAAAAACAAAAATTAAAAATTAAAAACTAATTAGTGTTTTTGGGGGCCAAAATTGGTTGGAAACCATTAAAAATAGCTATTTCAATATTGTTGCACATGAAAGAAACAGTAAATTAACAGCCAACATTTCTGTGGGTATGTCCAGTAGAAAACTCTGCAGCCCAACCAGAGTATGGGTGTACACCCAGGGGAGTTATGGGAAGAAAATTGGCGAAAACAGGCGTTTTCGAGGGGTTTTTGTTGAGGTTTTAGCGAACATGAGCTTGCGAATCATCTTTTTCCATGGTTTTTTAGGGCGAGAAGACCGAATATGAAGTTGATTTTGACCAATGAGTGAAGAATTGAGGTTGTAACGAAGGTTCAGCTTACAAAATTCCTTTTTTTGCGAGTCAAAAACCTGGGAAATTGTCCGAAATTAGCATACATTTGTATAATCACACTATGTAGAAGTACAGGTGAATCAAGACAATTGAATGGCACTATCAATAATAATAAAAAACAAAAATAAAAAATAAAAAACAAAAAAATAAAATTTTAAAAACTAATTTGTGTTTTTGGGGGCCAAAGTTGGTGGAAACCATTAAAAATAGATATTTCAATATGGTTGCACATGAAATAAACAGTAAATTGACAGCCAACATTTCTGTAGGTATGTCCGATAGAATAACAAACCCGTGTGACAAAGGATTTGCAGCGTTTTTTTCTGTTCCTGATGGGGTCTTACGTTTCAGACCATGTTGACTATCTCGGAGAGTCTCATCGCGCCATAATTTATAGCCCGGACGTCATCTCTCCACCAGGCGAATCTCCTATCTCCATGTGAATCTCAGAATCAAAGCAACCGGAGCCGCGGCGCCGATGCGAAGATCCGAAATGATAGTCGCGTTTCGATTTCACGGGGCGGGCGCTCAGGAAATCACGATCCCTCCAGTCACAGTTACAACGCACAGCACAAGGGCGGAGGGGAAAACAATAAAACACGCGACCCCGTCGCGAAAACCATGAAAAGGGAGATGACAATGGCGGATGGCCGTCCCGGCGTCGGTGGGGCTCCAAATCATAAAACATCTCTTTTGCGGCGGTCGTCGAGTCCCATTGTTGGCGGATCTGGAGGGTTCGGTCATCAACCGACCGTTCTGGACAGAGGCCGAAACCGAAGAGCCGGTTTTACGAGGCGTTTCGCGGTGGAGAGGAGGAATTAGAAGTTACAGGCGGACACAGGCGTCGAGAGGCCGACAACTCTTCGTGGTCTTCTCATGGAAATTAGAGGAAATCTGGGTTGGATCGAAGGAATAACACGAAGAATACGCAGGAAAGTAAACAACAGAAATATTGGTCAAATTTCATCAGAACGACACCGTAACTTTTACAGTGAGATGTTGATACTTACAAATCTCAATAGTTGAAATGAAATACAGTGGATCTCTGGCACTCAAAGGAGCAGTTCCTTGGCTTCGACACCTCCTGGAACCTCCGAGAGCCAATTAGTTGCTCAGCAGCCTTAAACAGTGATTCATTTGAATATCATTCTAATCACCCACCTGTCCGTTACCCTTGCGGTTAAACACCCGTATTCTTGTTCTTTAGAATCCTCCCTTAGCACTCTCTAGAGCCTAAAATTTAAAGAACAACACTTCCTGGTTAAATCTCATAAATTTGTTCTCATTCCTAAAACCTACAACCCTTAGCTACGTTAAGAAGGTTTACAGGAATTTTTGGTTTATTATTTTCAATAATGAACCATTGGAATCGAGCATGAAAAAAAAATTCTTACCCCCCCTCAAAATTTGATGGTTTACGTTTCAAGGCACGTAGAATCCAAAACTGCAATAAAAATATTTCTGTCTGTCCGCCGTACGCCGTACGGGCCACTTTTCTTAGTTACCATGAAAGAAAATTGATGAAATTCGGGTTATAGGTTCCGTTCGGGGTCTAGTTGGTCCTCGAAGCTCGACGTTACTGTGAGTCATCTCTAAGGGGTTCAAAATAGGGGTTGAAATTTTCAAAACGCCTATACCATTTTTTCACGTGAATATTTTTACGGTTTTAAACAGTTCTTGAACTTGCGAGTTTTTTAAGACCATCCGGAGCATCGTACGTCCAGCCGTTCGTTCACAGTAAGGCCCCGAAATTTGCACCGACAGGCATTTTCGACTCCAGTGAGAATGAAATTGTAAACCAAATCTCGTAACCAGAGACGCGCCCACAATAGGAAATTTGGCGGAGATGAAATCATTGCTAGGGATCACCTGATTATATTGGCGGAGTATGAAGTCGAGTTGGTTGTTCTGTGATATTATTTCATTTGAAAAATGATGGCTCTTTTGGAGTTTGTTGAGGTAGTGAAACTTGAACAAACGTTGAAGTATTATTGATGGGTAAATTATTACTACGGTAAATCATTACTCAACGGTAAATTATTACACAACGGTTCATTATACCATCTACGTAGAAGGGGCTGGAGTTTGTTGGTAGGTACTTTTGCAACTTTTTTCACTCCTCATCAACAATTTCTTTTCAGAACTTCATTATGTGTGTTTCTTTTTGTTAGGTACCTACTGTTTGTCATCGGCAGAATTATTTTAGCAACATTTAACTCGTGATTTAGGTAGGTACCTAGTAACGAGTACGGGGTTAGGTACTAACCTACACTGAGAAAAATACACTATCACTGCACACTATCTCAGTGATAGATGAACATACCCACTATAGGTTTCCTATCAGTTCCCTATCAAAGGGTTCCTCCTCCGTGGCCCAGTTTGCTCTCAAGTGGCACACTACCAGACAACTATGAGGCACCTATCAGATAACTATCACATGACAAAACTCATCTATCGGGAACCTATCACTTGGTTTTGCATGCTATCAAAAGTCTATCAACATGGATGAAACATCCTTAAGTGATAGTGGTTGACATCCCATTCTATCAGATACCTATCAATCCTATATATCTGACCTATCAGAAACCTATCAAAATGTGGCAGTGAAAGAGTGAAAGAAAAAACTCTATCAAAATTGCGGCCTGATCACTATCAAAAGACTATCACATGATGAGAATGATAGATAGCATCTTTCACGTCTCTCAAGAATGCGGCCTGTTCACTATCAAAAATCTTTCACTCATACAGAATGATAGACAGCACTTTTCATCTTTATCAAAAATGCGGCAAATACACCATCGAAAAACTATCATGCAATGAGAGTGATAGATAGCATTTTTCATCTCTTTCTGAAGAACTATCGAAAGGCTATCATTGGGTGAGAATGATAGATAAAATTTGTCACCTCTATCAGAAGCTCAACCTGGTTACTATCAAAAGGCTATCGTAGGATGAGAATGATAGAGGGAATTTTTCATCTCTATCAAAATCTCTACCTGGTTACTATGAAAAGGCTATCACTGGATGAGTGTGATAGATGGAATTTTTCACCTCTATCAAAAGCTCAACATACGCTATCATTAGATGAGAATGATAGATGAAAATATTTCACAGTGATCAGCTTTGATACCATGAAAACACTACCCTAGTTGGAAGACGATAGATAGGAATATACCAAACTATCAAAATGATTGGAAAATCATAGAAATCATCTATCATTGGAAAATATATAGGAACATTTCACCCTATTAAATGATCAGCCTTTTTAGAACATTACCTTCAGTGAAGGATGATAGAAATATTCCATTTGATGAAATCAACAGCCTTCATGCTATAAATGTGGCACTGTAAAAATCCCTACTCCTCCGAAGGGGGGGGGGGGGGGATTTTTTTTTTTTTGAGACTAGTGAAGAAGGAGATAGTGTTCTTATAGGGTAATGATAGCGTTGTAATAGAGTTTTTATAGATACAGTTCTATCAAAAGGCTATCATTGGATGAGTATGGTAGATGGCATTTTTCACTTCTATTAAAAGCTCAACATGGTTACTATCAAAACGCTATCATTAGATGAGAATGATAGATGAAAATATTTCATACTATCAAATGATCAGCTCTGATACCATGAAAACACTATCTCTATTGGAAGATGATAGATGGAAATATTTCGAACTACCAAAATGATGGTCATACATACCATGAAAACACTATCGCCATTCGAAAATTATAGATGGGAATACTTCATCCTATTAAAAGATCAGCCTTTTTAAAACATTGTCTTCAGTGGAGAATATAGAACTATTCCGTTTGATGAAAATCAACAGCCTTCATGCTATAAATGTTGCAGAGAAGAGTGCGTCAGTGTTCTGTCAGCTTGTCAGACAACCATGAGAACACTATAACGTATATGATTCTATCCAATGAAAACAGGGACCACATTATTCCTTTCACTGCACATTGCACAGCCTGTATGCATTCACAGGATGCAGTTTTGGTAGGTAGGTACGATATATTGTAACACTATAAAAATGCTATTACAATGCTTTTGCCCAAAATCAGATTAGCAGATAAAGGATAGGTCCTTCCTGCACTGGACAGCAGTTATTCAGCTGACTATGCAGGGGAATGCCGCAGTACCTGAGGTACCACCTGTAATATCTGCAAAGCCCATTCTTAGGAAGTCGTCGGATTCCATCATTGGAATGATGAGTCGAATACTCCTCAACAATTAAAAATGGGTACGTACATACGTACAAAAAGCCAATTTGACATTTTCAAATACCGAAACCTGTGATAGTAATGGTATAGGTTTTTGATAGGCACGAACTTTAATTTATAGAATGATATGTGTCTATCACAGCATTAGGTGTGATAGGTTATTGATAGATACGCAATTGGCTGATAGTGTTCTGATAGGTTGTTGATAGTTGTTTGATGGAGCACTCATAGTGAACTCATAGGGCTTTGATAGCCTTTGGTTGATAGTGTTTGAAAGAGTATAGTTCATATTTGGTAATTTATATCCGAATATCAAATTTCGTACTCAAGGTATCATCACATGAAGGTTTAGGTACATTTCAATGGTTTGGAACCAATCCTAGCCAGTTGAGAGAAGTCAGTTGAAACCAGTTTGTCTGTCTATAATCTGGTCGAGAAAGCATTAAAGTATGAAAAACAGAGTAGAGGTTTGTAAAATTTAAATTTTATAATATGAAGGGGTGTCTCTATCAAAAATCCTGTAGTGCTGGTCTATCACAGGATAACTTGTGATAGGTTTCAGATAGATATGCCATTGGCTGGTAGCGTTCTGATAGGTTGTTGATAGTGTTTTGATGGAGAACTCATAGTGAACTGATAGGGTTTTGATACCCCTCGGTTGATAGTGTTAGAAAGAGTTTCTTTCGGATTTGCCATTTTATATCCGAATATCAAATTTTGCACTCCAGGTATCATCACATGAAGGTTTAGGAACATTTCAATAGTTTAGAACCAATCCTACCCCTAACCATCCCGAAACATTAAAGAAAGTTAAAACCGATCTGTATGTCCATAACTTGGTTGAGAAAGCGTTGAAGTATGACAAACAGGGTGGAGGTATGTAAAATTTAAATTTCATTATATCAAAAATGTCAAAAGTGCCTCTATCAAAAATCGTGTAGTGCTGGTCTATCACAGAATAACTTGTGATAGGTTTTTGATAGATACCCCATTGCCTGATGGCGTTCTGATAGGTTGTTGATAGTATTTTGACGGAGAACTCATAGTGAACTGATAGGGTTTTGATAGCCCTCGGTTGATAGTGTTCGAAAGAGTTTCTTTCGGATTTGCAAATTTATAACCGAATATAAGTTTTGCACTCCAGGTATCATCAAATGAAGGTTTAGGAAAATTTCAATGGTTTGGAACCAGTCCTACCCATAACCATCCCGAAAGATTAAAGAAAGTTGAAACCAATCTGTATGTCCATAACTTGGTTGAGAAAGCGTTAAAGTATGACAAACAGGGTGGAGGTATGTAAAATTTAAAATTCATTATATGAAGGGGTGCCTCTATAAAAAATCCTGTAGTGCTGGTCTATCACAGGATTACTTGTGATAGGTTTTTGATAGATACGCCATTGCCTGATAGTGTTCTGATAGGTTGTTGATAGTCTTTTGATGGAGAACTCATAGTGAACTTATAGGGTTTTGATAGCCTTTGGTTGATAGTGTTTGAAAGAGTATCTTTCGGATTTGCTAATTTATATCCTAATATCAAATTTTTGCAATCAGTTCAATATCACAGTGAGGAGGTTTTGGGTTTTGGTGGTTTGGAATGAAACACTTCATATTCCTACAGAAATACGGACATATCTGCTCGAAGGTGATAAGTAGCGTAAATAAGTTTATTTATTGTTTATTTGATTGATAATAATGATGTACTAACTCCCCAGTGGTAGGGCGTCGGAAACAAGTGAAACTGAGCAATGAATGTTGAGGTGAGAGAACTATCTGAGCAGGACATTATCTACCAAAGTTGCTCAAGTTGGAACCCAGATTGTCGAAAGAAGTTTATTTATATATAGCTTATTTGATGGACAATTATGGGAGCCTAACTCTACAGTGCATGGCCATTGAAAACAAGTGAAACTGAACAATTAATATTGAGAAGAGAGAACAGTTTGAGCGGGATATTACGGAAGTTCCTCTTCGAACCCAGATTGTTTCAAAAAGTTTGAAAATGTGGAATGTATTATCATTTCCCATTTTTCAAATCTATATGTGCATAATATGGTCGAGAAGTGTTGAGAAGTACGAAAAATCGGGTAGAGATGTTGTAAAATTTAAACTGTAATGCATGAAGGGGTGTCTCTATCAAAAATCCTGTAGTGCTGGTCTATAACAAGATAACTCATGATAGGTTTTTGATAGATACGCCATTGCCTGATAGTGTTCTGATAGGTTGTTGATAGTCTTCTGATGGAGAACTCATAGTGAACTGATAGGGTTTTGATAGCCTTCGGTTGATAGTGTTTGAAATAGTATTTTTCGGATTTGCTAATTTATATCCTAATATCAAATTTTTGTAATCAATTCAATATCACAGTGAGGAGGTTATGGGTTTTGGTGGTTTGGAATGAAACACTTCACATTCCTACAGAAATACGGACATGTCTGCTCGAAGGTGATAAGTAGCGTAAATAAGTTTATTTATTGTTTATTTGATTGATAATAATGATGTACTAACTCCCCAGTGGTTGGGCGTCGAAAACAAGTGAAACTGAACAATGAATGTTGAGGTGAGAGAACTATCTGAGCAGGACATTATATCTACCAAAGTTGCTCAAGTTAGAACCCAGATTGTTGAATGAAGTTTATTTATATATAGCTTATTTGATGGACAATTATGGGAGCCTAACTCTCCAGTGCATGGCCATTGAAAACAAGTGGACCTGAACAATTAATATTGAGAAGAGAGAACAGTTTGAGCGGATTAGGGAAGCGGATATTGTTTAAAAAAGTTTGAAAATGTGAAATGTATTATTATTTCCCATTTTTCAAATCTGTATGTGCATAATATGGTCGAAGAAGTGTTGAGAAGTACGAAAAATGGGGTAGAAATGTTGTAAAATTTAAATTGTAATAGATGAAGGGGTGTCTCTATCAAAAATCCTGTAGTGCTGGTCTATCACAGGATAACTTGTGGTAGGTTTTTGATAGATACACCATTGCCTGATAGCGTTCTGATAGGTTGTTGATAGTGTTTTGATGGAGATCTCATAGTGACCTGATGGGGTTTTGATAGCCTTCGGTTGATAGTGTTTGAAAGAGTTTCTTTTGGATCTGATAATTTATATCTGAACATCGAATTTTTGTATTGGTATATTGGTAGGTTTTGGTGGTTTTGAGTGGAACACTTGATATTCCTATAAAAATATGGACATATATGTGCTTGAAGGTGATTTCAGGAAGCATAACTACATTTATTTATGGTCTGGAAAATATAGATAAACTGACGCCCCGACCATATAAAGTCGGGATGGATCTGAGTCAGCGTTTGCTAATGTGAAAAGTGTTGAAATTTGTGTTCATGATTTCCTTCTCATTTTTGTGCCACTCCAATGAAGATTTCCCTCACGTGATCCAGTAGTGTGGCAATGGATGAGGTAAGTGAGAGATAAATCTATTTCTACAAAAATACTCTGAAGAGTGTTCTTATAGATGATAATAGTGCACTGAGTTGCACACTTTCAATACCCTATACTGTGATAGTTTTCTTATAGTGTTTTGATAGAGTACGAGCCTGCACACAATCATACCTCTATCAACTTAGGCGGAGGAGGGGAATGACCCTATATAATGAGCAAGCGCTCCCAACCAGTATCAGTGCATTCTCAGCATTTGTGCAAGTCGTGTCGGTCTTCCATGCATTCCATTCACACCAGATTCCAGTCAGTGGTAACGAGTTGGTTGTGTGTTGTCTTTGCGAGTTTCCAAACCTCCATAAACCAGTTAAACATTGTGAGTATTGCACCATATATACGCCCGGTGTGGTTTTTGTTTGTAGCAATGTCCCAGGCTGGTGAAGTGCGTGACTTGCTCATAAGTTGGCATCTGCCTGAAGAGGCAATCGAGAAAATCATATGAAAATACCCCACCAAATCGTCAAAACACGGCAAGTTCATCGAGAATTCAACATTTTCTGGTTTACCTACTATTACCAAACATTTCCTTCACCTTGTTCAAGATTATTTCATGAAAACTGAAGTAGATATCTTGCAGCCACAATTCAATCATTTCTTCGTGAATTTTGGTTGCTAGAATGTGAATTTACAGTTCAAATGACAGTAAAGTTCCTGGCAAAACTAATGAGAAAGTGGGTAACATTTAAAAAAAAATTAGGTAAATTAAATTTCAAAAATGTGGTAGGTACCTACGGATTTGTTGATGACTTTCTAGTTGTTATTCAGGTTGATGTTGATGTTGTTGGGGGGAGGGGGGGGGGGTGCGACTACCTGGCAATGTTTGGGGTTAAATTAACCGTTATCCCAAGTGGCGGGAAATGCGCAGATGGATACATAGCGCGCTAGAGAAGCCGTTACGTACACTTTCCCTTCTCGTTCCCAGTTTATTTATTGACCATACCTACTTTCAGGTTCAAGAAGACTTCATAACGCTCCATCCCCAATATCAGGAGGGGCTGTTCTACAACCTGTCGAACGTGCGGAAACAAATTGTGCAAAAAGCTACGGAAAACTTCCCTTCAAGGAGGACAGGGGCCACCCAGGCCAACGCCTGGGTTCACAATGATTCCTACAACCAAGCTGTCGAAAGCGGAGGTTCGTTGAAATGTTGCATATTAATCTGTTGATTGCTCATCGATGCTACTTGCAACCGTTGGCAATATGTAGGTACTGTGAAATTCAACAGCTAGTCATCCAGGACCGATTTGATTCCTTTTATTTGGAATGTATGTAATATCCTAAAGATATTATATTAAAGAAACGTGAATTGCAATTCCAAGAAGAAAGTGTATTTTTCTAATTTCGTATTGTCAACATAGGTATCACCTGTGGTCTCATGATATAACTTGTAGTACGTACGTAGTGAATCGTTACAGTATGGATTTCCAATGTTCTTTCTACTTTTAATCGGCGGTTTATTGCAAATTCATCTTTACAACAAAAGTGACGAAATTCATGAAAATGCCTTTGAGCGTTCCAGTTCAAAACCATGCCGTTGGTATGATTTTTTACATTTTGGTTTATTATTTTCAATAATGAACCATTGGAATCGAGCATGAAACAAAAATTCTTACCCCCCCTCAAAATTTTGATGGTTTACGTTTTAAGGTATGTAGAATCCAAAACTGTAAAACGCTGCAAATCCCTGCACAACGTTTATTATTTGTACAGAATACCCTTCTGTTACAGATCACAGGTCTCCGTACAGATAACCCTTCTATATAACATTATGTACCTACTATTCTACAAATATTATGTAGATCGCGGACCTCCGTAGGTTAGTACCTAACCCCGTACTCGTTACTAGGTACCTCCCTAAACCGTTGTGTAATAATTTACCTGTATAGGTTCCACTTCTACGGAGATAGAATAATGAACCGTTGTGTAATAATTTGCCCATCAATAATACTTCAACGGTTTTTCAAGTTGCAAAACTACCTATCAACAAAATCCAGCCCCTTCTTGGTAGATTAGCCGTTGTGTAATAATTTACCATGGTGTAATACTTTGCCGTTGTGTAATAATTTTCCGTTGTGTAATAATTTGTCACTGTGTAATAATTTGCCATTATGTAATAATTTACCCATCAATAATACTTCAACGGTTGTTCAAGTTGCAAAAGTACCTATCAACAAAATCCGGGCCTTACTGTGAACGAACGGCTGGACGTACGGTGCTCCGGGTGGTCTTAAAAAACTCGTAAGTTCAAGAACTATTTAAAACCGTAAAAATATTCACGTGAAAAAAAGGTATAGGCGTTTTGAAAATTTCAACCCCTATTTTGAACCCCCTAGAGATGACTGACAGTAACGTCGAGCTTCGAGGACCAACTAGACCCCAAACGGAACCTATAACCCGAATTTCATCAATTTTGTTTCATGGTAACTAAGAAAAGTGCCCCGTACGGCGTACGGCGGACAGACAGAAATATTTTTATTGCAGTTTTGGATTCTAAAAACCTTGAAACGTAAACAATCAAATTTTGAGGGGGGTAAGAATTTTTTTTTTTCATGCTCGATTCCAATGGTTCATTATTGAAAATAATAAACCAATTAAAATATTTCTTTCTGTCCGCCGTACGCCGTACGGGGCACTTTTCTTAGTAACAAAAACAAAATTGATGAAATTCGGGTTATAGGTTCCGTTCGGGGTCTAGTTGGTCCTCGAAGCTCGACGGGGTTCAAAATAAGGGGTTGAAATTTTCAAAACGCCTATACCTTTTTTTACGTGAATCTTTGTACGGTTTTAAATAGTTCTTGAACTTGCGAGTTTTTTAAGACCACCCGGAGCATCGTAAGTCCAGCCGTTCGTTCACAGTAAGGCCCCGAAGTTTGCACCGACAGGCATTTTCGACTCCAGTGTGAATGAAATTGTATACATTCAAACCAAATCTCGTTACCAGGGACGATAAGAAATTTGCCGGAGATAAAATCATTGCTGGGGGCCACCTGATTATATTGGCGGAGCATGAAGTCGAGTTGGTTGTTCTGTGATATTATTTCATTTGAAAAAAACCAGTCATGCAGCATGACTTAATGAGCGAATTTTCAAAGAAATATTCGAATTAATGGCTATGGTTTTGAATAAAGGAAAACTTCGGTCTAAAATTTGGTTTTCTATGTATATTCTCTTCGTATTTATTTTAATTTGTACGTTTTGTCCATCCTGATTCTACCGTTTTGGGTTTTGGGTAGGTTTTGCGCACTTTAAATGCTCTAATTTAAGAACGGATTTAGATATCTAAAATCCGATTTCACCATCGTGTTCAGCGTGCAAAAACCTTTAAAATGAGGGGTCACTTGTTAGAAAATAACATTTTGGGGATTTTTGGGTAATTTTTGCGCACTTTAAATGCTCTAATTTGAGAACGGATCAAGATATCTAAAATCCGATTCCACCATCGTGTTCAGCGTGCAAAAACCTTTAAAATGAGGGGTCACTTGTTGGAAAATAACATTTTGGGGATTTTTGGGTAATTTTTGCGCACTTTAAATGCGCCAAAACCCTCCTTAGAGTAGGCCAATTTCGCCCATCTTCGAACTTAGCCTTTCGATTGCCAAGATAGATTTTTTGTGCAAATTTGAGCTGTTTATCTCAATTCTATCGAGAGTTATCGTCTGGAGTGACACACATATATATATATATATATATATATATATATATATATATATATATATATATACATATAAAAAAGTGTTAAATTTCAGGAATCGTTTTAGAATGGTCTGAAACGGATTTCTATGAAGAAAATTTCCAAAAATTTATATTATTTAAATTTCGAAGCCATTGCAATAGGTTCATTTTCTTTGAAAATTCGCTAAAATGATGGCTCTTTTGGAGTTTGTTGGTAGGCAGTGAAACTTGAACAAACGTTGGGTAAATCATTACTCAACGGTAAATTATTACACTACGGTTCATTATACCATCTACGTAGAAGGGGCTGGAGTTTGTTGGTAGGTACTTTTGCAACTTTTTTCACTCCTCATCAACAATTCCTTTTCAGAACTTCATTATGTTTGTTTCTTTTTGTTAGGTACTGTTTGTCATCGGCAGAATTATTTTAGCAACATTTAACTCGTGATTTAGGTAGGTACCTAGTAACGAGTACGGGGTTAGGTATTAACCTACGGAGGGTCTGCGATATACATAATATGTATAACATAGTACATATCATATTATATAGACGGGTTATCTATACAGAGAGCTATGATCTGTAACAGAAGGGTTAGTACCCAACCCCGTACTCGTTACTAGGTACCTACCTAAATCACGAGTTAAATGTTGCTAAAATAATTCTGCCGATGAGAAACAGTACCTAACAAAAACGCTGCAAATCCCTGCACAACGGTTTATTATTTTGTATAGAATACCCTTCTGTTACAGATCACAGCTCTCTGTATAGATAACCCGTCTATATAAAATGATATGTACTATTCTATACATATTATGTAGATCGCAGACTCTCCGTAGGTTAGTACCTAACCCCGTACTCGTTACTAGGTTCCTACCTAAATCACGAGTTAAATGTTCCTAAAATAATTCTGCCGATGACAAACAGTACCTAACAAAAAGAAACACACATAATGAAGTTCTGAAAAGAAATTGTTGATGAAGAGTGAAAAAAGTTGCAAAAGTACCTACCAACAAACTCCAGCCCCTCCTACGTAGATGGTATAATGAACCGTTGTGTAATAATTTACCGTTGAGTAATGATTTACCATCGTGTAGTAATAATT
Organism: Leptopterna dolabrata; assembly: GCA_954871275.1. Taxonomy (NCBI): domain Eukaryota; kingdom Metazoa; phylum Arthropoda; class Insecta; order Hemiptera; family Miridae; genus Leptopterna; species Leptopterna dolabrata. The sequence continues at coordinate 17,502,477 of OX940986.1, read as the reverse complement.
TACCCAACGTTTATTCAAGTTTCACTACCTATCAACAAACTCCAAAAGAGCCATCATTTTTCAAACGAAATAATATCATAGAACAACCAACTCGACTTCATAGGTACCCCACCAATAAAATCAGGTGGCCCCTAGCAATGATTTTATCTCCGCCCAATTTCCGATTCTCGGCGCGTCTCTGGTAACGAGATTTGGTTTGAATGTATACAATTTCATTCACCCTGGAGTCGAAAATGCCTGTCGGTGCAAACTTCGGGGCCTTACTGTGAACGAAAGGAGGGACGTAAAATGCTCCGGGTGGTCTTAAAAAACTCGTAAGTTCAAGTAATATTTAAAACCGTAAAAATATTCACGTAAAAAAAAGGTATAGGCGTTTTGAAAATTTCAACCCCTATTTTGAACCCCTTATAAATGACTGACGGTAACGTCGAGCTTTGAGGACCAACTAGACCCCGAACGGAACCTATAACCCGAATTTCATCAATTTTGTTTCATGGTACCTAACTAAGAAAAGTGGCCCGTACGGCGTACGGCGGACAGAAAGAAATATTTTTATTGCAGTTTTGGATTCTACATACCTTGAAACGTAAACCATCAAATTTTGAGGGGGGTAAGAATTTTTTTTTCATGCTCGATTCCAATTGCTCATTATTGAAAATAATAAACCAAAAAGGGGTTATAAATAAATCAATATTAAAATCGTCAAGTTCTACAAAATCGATTTTTTAAACCATAAATGAAACAGTGCCTATTAATAACTGGTGAGTTAATTTCTAGAGAACATTTATTAATAGAGCAATAATAAATTCAATCACTGAGTGAAGGGGCTTATTCCCTCTATCATTTTCCAACAGGGATAGTGTTTTCATGGTAGGAACGATGTCCATTTTATACTTTGAAATATTTTCATTATAATTCTCATCTGAAAATAGCATTTTGATAGTTCAAAATGCTGTTTTCCATAGATACAGCCCCCCCCCCCCCCCCTGCGGTTCACGTAACTTGAATCAGTTTGTATGCCACATCTGTTTAACCAATTATTTATTTCCTACTACAGACAAGTGTGAGGTGGCACTTCTGCTGCTCCCTACGCCGTAGCTGCAGGCCCAGTGGAAACCAATCGTCCAAGAACGAAGGCCACAGTGATCGAAGCCACAAGATTTTTTCCACAGCCATTCCGCCTAAACTGCATTTCCTCACCCACTATCCCTCTTCCATGCAGCGTAATGGTCCCATTTTCTCCTTGTCCTGTCTTCGATTTGAGTCAAATTACAGGGCACTGAAAACTGCTCTGCGTTCTGTTGCCACCACCGTCAATCCCCCCTCTCTGCCTATAAAAAAATTCAGCTTCAGCTGAACAATTTATTATTAATAAGCTGGTTACCAGCTCTGACTTACAAGCCAGGAGCTCTTTACTCTGTGGATCGTACTTCCATTAATTCCTTGATTGAAGAGAACCAAAACTCTTACATCCCCTAACAACATAACTTACAAGCCTGGTTATCCTGATCCCAAATTTTGTGGACGGCCCTTTATTTGTCTAATTGGACCGTATTCTTTACTCTTCAGTTTTGGATAAGGCGTTTGGGGAGTGCCACGTTTTCCTTACTGTTTGCTTCTCGGAACATTTCTACGCTTACGAAGTTACCCCAACTTGTGTTTTAAAATGGTATGATTTAGAAAAACTCGAATTCCCCTTCCCCAACAACATGCATAAGGCACGCAGCAAACAATATGTCACCATGCGTAATTTTATCGCCCATTTCATCTACTGACTGGGAATTTTAATAATTTTATTCTTGGGGAGGAGGGGAGCAGGACCAGGAATTCTAAGATGTATTAGTTTCGAAAGGTCAGTAGATTAAATGGGCGTAGATTGAATCTAGTTACCATTGTTTTCTCTGCTCACTAGAAGGTGTAATCATCGTATAAAGCTGTTTTTCGTTAGAAATGTGCATGATCTCCACAATCCTGGTTTCATAATATTTATCTATCTGTTTACTCAATAATTACATTAATTGAAGATTCTATTTTAAATTCATTGAATTGAGTGTTTACTCAATGTAATTATTGAGTAAACAGATACAGATGAATTATGAAACCGGGATTGTGGAGATCATGCAAATGTCACAAAAAACATTGCTTTATGCGATGATTACACCCGTTAGTGAGTAGAGAAAATCATGAGCATGTTTGTGAAGTAATATGCTTGATAACGTTTCATCACTGGTACACTGAATTTAAAATAGAATTTTCGTCTAATAATAATCAAATAAATCGATTTTGTATTTACATCTAGGGAGGGGAGAGGATATTTTGTGGGGCTGAGCTAAGAACCCTAATTATTTCTTTTGCAATTTAAATATGAAACCTATATTTCAATATTACTCAGTGATTTAAACTAAATTTTATCTAATCATAAGCTATACTATTATATTAGACTCACTCTGTTGTATTTATTTCGTATCTATTTGAAATTGACTCCAATCCTTTAATGTTACAATATAAATATTCTGTACATACTTAAAGTGAATTGTACCTAATCATAAGAGTCATCATTAGCTATATTTCTTTATATTAGGCTGACTCTATTATATTTATTTCGTACCTATATTGAAATAATTGACTCCAAACCTTCAGTGTTAATACGTAAATATCCTGTACATATTTGTTTAAATAGTATGATTTTAAACAGTAGTATTAGTAAATGTTCTTACATATGATTCAATATTCCAAAGAAACGAATTGAATTGAAATATTATTATTATACACTTGTGTTTGAAAGTCATCAAAATATAATTGCTGTTAAACTTCAAAATTTGTTCACGATTACTTGCATCCTTTTTCTCTTAGTTACTAGTTTATTACACCTAGGTACTTGTTTTTAAATTTATTACTATCATTTATTCAACAATTTTGTTTCAATTGACAGGGGTGACGTCACTGTGAGTGAACTCTTCGTCCATCAGCATGCTATACCTGTGATAATTATGTCGTCATTAGGTTTAAATAGTAGCGCCTTTAGCTTACGCTGCATCCCCCCACCACCACCGCCATACACCTAGCTTATAGCTTGGTGTAAGGAAGAGGGGTTCAGAGTAACCTGAAGGCGCTATTGTTTCAACCTTGAGACGATCTATCACATGTATAGCATTCTGATATACGACGATTTGACCACACTTTCACAGTGATAGATCAAATCTATCACTGAAAGTGTGGTCACATCGTCGTCTATCACCTTTTGATAGATGGAAGGGATAGTTGTTTGATAGAGTTCATCTATCAGAAGGTGATAGATGAACTCCATCAAACAACTATCCCTTCCATCTATCAAAACTTACGAAAGAGTACTGATAGGAAACGATAGAGTTTTGATAGGAAATGATAGTCTTTCGATAGATATGGATGAAAGAGTACTGATAGGAAACGATAGGGTTTTGATAGGAAACGATAGTCTTTCGATAGATATGGATGAAAGAGCACTGATAGGAAACGATAGGGTTTTGATAGGAAATGATAGTATTTCGATAGATATGGATGAAAGAGTACTGATGGGAAACGATAGGGTTTTGATAGGAAACGATAGTATTTCGATAGATATGGATGAAAGAGTACTGATGGGAAACGATAGGGTGTTGATAGAAAACGATAGTATTTCGATAGATATGGGTGAAAGAGTACTGATGGGAAACGATAGGATTTTGATAGGAAACGATAGTCTTTCGATAGATATGGATGAAAGAGTACTGATAGGAGACGATAGCGTTTTGATAGGAAACGATAGTATTTCGATAGATATGGATGAAGGAGTACTGATGGGAAACGATAGGGTTTTGATAGGAAACGATAGTATTTCGATAGATATGGATGAAAGAGTACTGATGGGAAACGATAGGGTTTTGATAGAAAACGATAGTATTTCGATAGATATGGGTGAAAGAGTACAGATGGGAAATGATAGGATTTTGATAGGAAACGATAGTCTTTCGATAGATATGGATGAAAGAGTACTGATAGGAAACTATAGGGTTTTGATAGGGAACGATAGTCTTTCGATAGATATGGATGAAAGAGTACTGATAGGAAACGATAGGGTTTTGATAGGAAACGATAGTCTTTTGATAGATATGGCTGAAAGCGTACTGATAGGAAACTATAGTGTTTTGATAGGGAACGACAGTCTTTCGATAGATATTGATGAAAGTGTACTGATAGGAAACGATGGTCTTTCGATAGATATTGGTGAAAGAGTACTGATAGCAAGTGATAGATTTTTGATAGGACTCGATAGTCTTTTGATAGATATGATGAAAGTGTACTGATAGCAAATGATAGCTTTTTGATAGAAATAGATAGTCTTCTGATAGATTTTGCCTGTAATGAATGGCAGGTTATTGATAGGAAATGATAGTCTTTTGATAGGAAACGATAGTTTTCTGATAGATTAACACTATCATAATTGATAGATGGAGGTATATCTATCAAAAAATGGCCACAACCCTATCAAAATACCCTATCAAAACCCTATGAAATACCGTCCCAAACCGAGCCTACAATTTGATAGATGGGACACTATCTTCAGGAACCAATAGAGTACTGATAGTGTTTATCTATCATACCGTCTGTCATTCATTGGGCCGAAATTCGGCCCAATAGACTATCACACACTATCGGTACTCTATTGGTTCCTGATGATAGATACCATCTATCAGTTTTGATAGAAAACACCCCCCTTTTTTTTCTCAGTGTACGGAGGGTCTGCGATCTACATAATATGTATAGAATAGTACATAATGTATTAATAGACGGGTTATCTATACATAGAGCTGTGATCTGTAACGGAAGGGTATTCTATACAAAATAATAAACCGTTGTGCAGGGATTTGCAGCGTTTTTTATAATAAAGCCTTGCAACAGGATCGCTTTTCTATTGAATTTTCAGTAAGGTGTGACAGAGTGTAACAGTGGGGGTGGTCCCTCGAGAGTCCCCCTGCTGGACCAGTGAGATTATCACCGGTAAGCTTCCCCGAGCGACCCCGTCTCCACCGGAAGAAAAAACGTGTCGAGAACAGTCACACTGTTACACTCCTTCCCACATGACATACTTCTGGGTAGCAGAAGTACGACGGAAAAGGGGGAATGAAAAGCAGTATGAAGTTTTGATTCAGGAAACGACATCTGAACAACTTCAAGGTGACTAACCTCCATTGTAATGGTACTACCTTAATAATATTTACTGGTTGAGAGCAAAGCTCCTACATACCAGTATTGGCGGATAATGTTGTCAGAGGTTGTTGTTCAGTGAATTGTGCTCATCTGGGCAACCTTTAGGTGATCATCCTCCATCGTTAGGATGGAACAACTATTGGGACTGCTATTGGGACTATATACTATTGGGACTTGTAAACTGGGAGATGGCATCAATCGCCTTCTGATGAGCTCAGTATATTTTAATTATACTGACACTCTAAAGGGACAGGTTGTTAGTAAAGGAATCCTTTTCCGAAACCTTTGGGCTTATCGTTCTGGTAAGCTCACAAAAAGTGGATGGAGTATGGTGAATTGCTCAGCGCATACTACCGAACCACGCTCTGCTATCATGTGACCGAGTGTAACAGTGGATTGGACCCTCGAGAGACCCCCTCCTAGACCAGCGAGATCATCACCGGTTAAGAAGGGATATCGATTAGGCTTCCTGGAGCGACCCCGTCTCCACCGGAAGAAAAAATGTATCGAGAACAGCCACACTTCACTGGGACAATCAGCAACTTGAGCAAGAAAATCTCAAATTCATTAAGGTCCATGTCGCCCTGTTCGCTGTGTTCTTCTGACCAGCGGACGGTTTCCTGGTAGCCGGGATGGTTTTCGGCTTACCGCTTTCCGGCAAATACGTCCACCATCCCCCGTCAGTGATATCCAATCAAACATTCGATTTCTCGCTCCTCACGCGTTCATCTTCCTCGTTCTGTGTCGTTCAAGTGGTTTCCAAGTTGGCGTCGGTCGCGCAAGTCACTTGGCGGTTCACAAAAAGGTTAGAAATCGACAGCGAACAAACCTATTATCAGCATATTATATTGTCATCTGCTTTTTTTGTCTTAGCATGTGCGACGAAGAAATGATGAGGCATTTGCATCTGCTGGAAATGTAACTGACTGCAAACGGTGACTCAGTCACACGAGTGTAAAATGAGGTTCTGTAGCGATTGCAAACCGCTTGTGAACGATTGGAAAACTGTTTGAAACTCTCAATACAGAACGGCCATGAGCCAAAATTACAATAAACCATGGAAGGTCATCCGCTGCGTATGAGGATACAATTATATTTTGTGGATTTGATTTACCCATAGTCAGTTGTATGCATCCTAAACTTATCTAAAATGCACAGCAATCACCAATTGGGGGAGCAGAATGCGTCAGCTTGCATAATTTGCAACTCAATAGAAAGAAAAAAGCCGCAGTTCCCGAAGCAGAACAAACGCGAGCAAACGAGCGAACGCTAATTGAAGTGCAGGCGCGTTCAATTACCGAATGTTTTCATATCGCCCCTGCTGACAGTTTCGTGATATTAACATATTTAATTAAGGTTTATCAGCTCGCGTTGTCAAAGCAGAGGCATGTTTAAACATCTGTTGATCACCCTCGGACTGAGGGGAGTTTGTTGTTGTTCCCCTCTAGCGGAGGGTAGCGACATTTGTAGCTAAGTAGGGTTTTGTGTACTTTACACATTTCGTTGCTTTTACCAGACTAGTGCACTCCGTGAGATGATGTACAACTGGTTAGTCCGAAGGTGACTAAGGGGGCAGTGGTGGCGTGCCGGTGGCCAGCTGTCCATCAGATGCACTCGTGAAGTCCCTGTGGAGTACTACATACAACAACTAGTACGTTTTGTATCGTTTCATAGATCTCCGAGAGAGAATTCCGAAGAGTTGCAGCGGAAATGGCAATGAAATGGACGAAAACGAACATTGATAATATTCTTCTTCAAAAATTATATTTGTATAAACCACTTTGGGGTATTACAATAGTTCTTGTTTGTATTACACGTCTTACATCATATATAAATATAGCTATAACGTCTGCAGCTGCACTCAAAATATTGTTCAAGATCACTCCACCACTCCATAATTATTTACTCAATTTACCATATTTCATTATTACAACGAACTTTCAAGTAGGTATCTATTGTAAATTTCACAAAACTATCATTATGTCATAAATTTCACAAGATTTTTTTTATTTACATCGCATCCTACCTTTCATTATCGGTTACGTTGGCAACACTTAAAACATTCAGCTATTCACTCTTAAAGTACCTCAGCATCTTCCAACTGTTCATAGGTACATCTCACGAATTAGGTAAGTTGTCTACATCTCATTTTGTGTCTTCATTGCATAATTTAGAATATTCTTCGTAAAATAAGTTTGAAAATTCAACTGCTTACTCTTAGAAGCAAGCAGTCATAAGCCCTCGCTCTCTTCTTTATGATTGACGTCATAAAATGCTTTCTAAGCGGTTTGAGCTTGTTCTGGTCTCATTATATCCGCAATTCCTGGCTGATCTCACCGACCTGTCGATAAAGCGCACCCGTTCTCCCTCGATAACACCACAGCTTCCTATAAAATGAATTAGGTTGTCAAACCCAAAAGAGTCACAGAATACCACCTTGATAATTCTAGCAGATTCAGATTCCACGATGGCAACCTGCTGGAAGACCTTCATCAGTACTTGACCCACGTCCACAGCCCCTACATTATGCGCCAGGCAGTGACACCACAATATTCAAATAACAGCAGATTTCAAGAGGTAGCTGACTGGCTGTACAGGAATTCTACCGTAATTAAGCAAATCCACTCGTCTCTCAAAAAAACTTAATTTTTCAGGAGAGTGTACCTATCAAAATTTCCAGGTGAAAAACACAATTATGTCCCTCCAATTTATGAAAAACTTCATTCTTCTGGATACCGAATAATCGATTCTCAGTTAACTAGTCACAGGAACATGAAATAGGTATGAATAGTACCGAAAATGGAAAATAGTATGGAAAATATTGCAATCGGCTTGAAAAAATGATTCTGGAACTCAGTCAGGATTATGATTCTTGACTAGCTGAACTCATATATCTATATTTATTTTTCATACGTACCTAGTACCTGCTTAACTTCTGGAACGACATACAAACAGTCTAGTTTGGTGTTTAGGTTTCTATACCCTAGAGACCACCTCTACTGTAGAAAAATCAGCTCAACATCCGCAAAAGGGTGCAAAAATCAAAATAGGTTTAGCAACGTCGTTTTTAATACATTTTTATACTTTATTCTTCAAAATGGCTTGAGGGGTTTTGACGAAATTCACATAAGATCCTGAAGATGAGATACTTCAGGTGGGTATAGAAATGATGATACCCAATATCCCTCACGCCCATCAAAGTCGGTAAGCACAAAAAAAAAGATTTTTTGTTAAATATTATTATTAGAGTATTGGAATATAAATTTATGAAAATATATGAACACCTGATATAACTTTTGCAGGCAGTTGGCCTTCGACATTCGAATTTAAAATCCCGCAACTGAAAAGTGAGGCGGACATTTCGCGGGCAAAACGACTGATCGCCGGTTTTGACGAGTTGAGATACGAGTTATTTTTATGACATCTAATATTATTAGAGTCATTTTGGCTTCACAGTTGGCAACTTGAGTGGTTTCGCCTGCATAATCCCTGATATCCTGATGTTCCTGAAGGGAATTCAAGGGCTTTCCCGAGTGAATTTTACAATTTTGACCTCATCACTGGAAAGGAGTGGTCAGAAATACGGGAAATACGTGAATAACCTCTTGAAGTTTTGAGAAGTTTCAACGAATTACGGCAGAATTGCCTGTGTATTTATGTGGTTCACCATTTTTAAGGATCAATAAACGAAACAAGTCACAACGAAATATACAGCTATGTATTTTCGTGATCGATACAATACGGCCGTGTTGCTCGTTATAGTTGAATATAAGAAATGCATGACGTTACCCGTAACTGCCCAAATAATTCAGTCTAGTTCATAAAAATAGACTCCGCGCCTGAAACTTTCCCCGGGCCGAAGATTTGCGGTTTACGACCCGCGGCACGCCATAGGTCCGTAAATTATTTATATATTCCAACTCAGTTTTATTCCTAGTGCTCCACCCTCTTAACATACTGATCCGAGGGGGTTCAGTACTTCGGTATTCCGAACTAGATTACGGTCTTTGATCCTCCCCGTTCGAAAGACTCGTTTTTGTTACTCCACGAGAATCGTTACAGAAAAGCACCGGCTGAGCTCGAGACCACTTGTTCCATATCTAACAGATGTTTGTCCTTGCGGTGAACGGAGCTTGCGGAAATTAGGGATCACCGCTGTGTGATTTACATCTATTATTCTCACGTGATACCTCCGGAATGGCCGTTCCGAACTGCTATCAGCGCGTGCTGAATGTGCTGCAGGTAATTCGATAGCAGTAACTCGTGCTCTTGTAACAATTTGGGAAACTAGAAATTACTTCAAGTGGCAAAGAAATAGTAGCCTTGCTAACGTTCCATCTTTCTTCGTATGTTCGTGTATCGTTTCAACTCTTTATTGTACGTGATTATGGTTTTCTACGCGAGTATAATGAGGTTTTTTGATTAGAATTGAGAGAATAAGTATACGGGCATTACTGTTGATTGTAGGTTTCTATTTTAGAAAGGCTCGAATAAAATTTACCTAACTAACATGGTGCGCTTAACAATAATCCTAGCCGTAACATTTAAGTTGATTCCATAAGAATTCATGCAAGACATTCGTGTTAAGGGCTATAATATGGAATGAGAACGCACTGTGATGCCAGTCGAACGTGTTACCTACCTATGGGTTATAATCCGTCGGGTGAGAGTTACCTACTCATGAAATATTTTTTGGCTTATTATTTTAATAATGAGCCTTTGGAATCAAGCACGAAAACAAAAATTTTAACACCCCCCCTCAAAATTTGATGGTTTACGTTTCAAGGCATGTCGAATCCGAAAATGGAATAAAAAATTTCTGTCTCTCCGCCGTACGTCGTACTTCGCACTTTTCTTAGTTACCATGAACCAAAATTGACGAAATTTGGTTTGTGGGTCCCGTTTGGGGTCTAGCTGGTGCTCGAAGCTCGGCGTTACTGTCAGTCATCTCTAAGGGGTGAAAAATAGGGGTTGACATTTTCAGAACGCCGTAGCGCGAAAACATTTAATATAAGGGTATGGTTAAATGAACTAAGAACTGAAGAACTAGCAACTTACTCAGTCCTCTGTAGTCCCAGTGAACGACCGTTCAGTGAAGTGAACTACGTCGAGGAGTAGTTTCCATTTGGCGAAGTTATTTTTTCAAGAATCGGTAGTTCAGTCAGGAACTTACTCATCTATCGCTACATTATATACATAAAAGTTGTTGTAGTATTTGGAGTTTCATGATGAAGCTGGGTCAATTGTTTTAGAGTAGTATAAATTGTGAGCAGTATTATGCACAGTGTAGTGAAATATAGGTTGATGGGGGGGGGGGGGGGGGGGAGGCATTCAACATGAATGACAGCCAAGAGGAATTGTTCGTGCCCTGACGGGATACTTGCTCCTCCTCAGGTGAAACCCTTCTCCGGAATAATTCAAAAACCTCATCAGAGTTATGACGATTCTTCTAAATAATTCAACCACCCGGCTCCTCTCATCCCTCGAAACACTAATCAAATAAGCAAGTACCGCCTCGACATCCCCCCCTCGTCCCCTGGGACGCTCCTGGAATCAACAGATGATACTGAATTAGTGAAGTCCTCCGCCTCTCCTCCGAGATCTGTTTCCTCCATCTGCACGACGCCACAACCTCCGTCAAGCACCGCATCAATTCCGGCCCTTAACCTGGATAACCCGAGTCTCGCCGAAAAAAAACCTCCGCGTTCAGACAGCCTCCAGACGCGTGCTCTACCTGCAGCCTCACCTTTCCTTTTCAAAACATCTGTCTGTTGCTCTTGAAACTGTTTTTGTTACTGTCTTGTTTGACTACCGTTTTCCCTTTCTTTCCTACTTCCCGTGCTTTCCCTCTCGGCACCGTCTGCCGCTGCCTAATGGACCCGTTGAGTTTTTTTCCTGTTGTCCAAACAATCTGTTGTGTTTCACAGTTGCTAGATCGTTATTTGAGCTCTCGAGTGTGGCAGATGACGGTACAACTAGATCTGTGTGGTTGCTAAGAGTCGAAACAGAATCGTGGGTTCCCAAATAATAGACGATCAACCAGCTTTAACATGCTCCAAATTATTACACAACGGTTTATTATTTTCCTGTATAAGTGGATAGGGTAAAGTAGGATAATGGGATCCTACAAAGTTTTAGAAAATCTGAAGCCTTCTCCAGTAACCCAGCAGGCTCTGAACTCTATTGGGAAGCAGAGGAACTAATATTATAAACATTTTTACAGCTGATTAAACAAATGCCGCTCATTTCGCGTTTCAAAGTTTTGAAGGCGTTTTCTTATCATTTTTGCCATGTCTTCAAAACGAGGTAAACGAGGTTTTTTTTCGTATTTTTCGAATTTTGTTTTTTACAAACTTTAGAACTACTCTGCCTTTCGATTCGTGTTTAGTTTTTCAACATCCGTTCAGAAATAAGGTGTCAGCGTGTGTTTCACAAAAATGTCAACAAGTGGGGCAATGGTATCCTTGGTTATGGGGTAATGAGATCCGCGATTTTGAGTGATCCGATTACCCAATAGCAGATGCCATTCCCCCACAACTCCCCCCCCCCCCCCCAATTCCAAAAGAAAATCAGGGGATCCGATTACCCCACTGGGGGGATCCCATTACCCCGCTGATGGGGGAATGAAATCCAAAGCACTTTTTTGCTTTAGCGAGGAATAGCAATTAGTATGTTCGCTAAACGGTAAAAACCGAATGATCACAATTCAATAAATTTGTGGAAAAATGAGACCAGTGTCACAGATGTACGACTATTCTGGACGATGCTACTGAACGACAAAGGGTATCCCATTCCCCCACCTTACCTACCTCTTCTCTCTTGATCACTGAATTCCTACTAGCGAGAGACCTTCCCACGCACGCAAGCACACCAGCACTCATACGCACACGCGGACACACACACGCACAACAAAAAAAAACAACCAGATTCGAAATATAGATCACCTCTCTAACGTTCGGCATTTACAATTACATAAATCTGAATTTGTCCACCACCCCCATCTCCTGTAACGTGACATAACGGCCCCAAGAACCCTCCTCACGGTCATTTTTGAAAGCCTGATGGTCTCTGAACCTAAGTAGGACGTAATTATTCCACCTGATGTGGATTTCACAACGGTTTATTATTTACTTATATAGCTGCCCCTTCTGCGTAGATCACTGTTTTCTGTGGTCAGTACCTACCATCGAACCCCCCCCCCCCCCCCCCCACAACAATTACAGTTTTGCCCCAGAATTACAGTTTGATAATCTTCGTACTGTACTATCACTGATTTCTTATCTTCTTATTTCTTCTTCTATTCTTTCACTTTTTGATTTCGTATCCTACCATCCATTTACTTTGTGGCATTTCAATATGTCGAAACGGGTGTGGACTGAGGCCCATCTACTCAATATTCTTCAAGTTGAATAAGGAATTGTCAAATTTCTATGTTTAGATCTAACAATAGGTATAATTTCTCTAGATTCAAAATCAGTCGGAAAATTGATAAAAACTTGCTAAATTGGAACCACGAACAACTTTTCTGAAATGATACAGAACTCAAATGAAACCTCGAAATACAGTGACCACCAGGCTAACTTATCATGGCAAACAGCGATACGACCAGGTTGGCATCATAGCTGCCTGCATGTGGCATATGCACTACGACCGCTGCGCCTGTTGACCTCTTCTACCATGCGACCGAAGAAAGGATGCACAAAGAGCAGAACTATCAAATTTTGGTTTATTATTTTCAATAATGAACCACTGGAATCGAGCATGAAAAAAAAGAAAAAAAAATCGTACCCCCCCCCCCCCCCCCCTCCCTCAAAATCTGACGGTTTACGTTTCAAGGTATGTAGAATCCGAAAATCCCTGAAACAAAATTGATGAAATTCGGGTTATAGGTCCCATTTGGGGTCTAGTTGGTCCTCGAAGCTCGGCGTTACTGTCAGTCATCTCTAGGGGTTCAAAATAGGGGTTGCAATTTTCAGAACGCCTATAGCTTTTTTTACGTGACCCTTTTTACGTTTTTAAATATTTCTTGAACTTACGAGTTTTTTAAGACCACCCGGAGTACCGTACGTCCAGCCGTGCGTTCACAGTTAGTAATGCCCCGAAGATTGCACCGACAGGCATTTTCGACAGCCGGGTGAATGAAATTGACAATCAGCCCAAATATAATCACTAGAGACGCGCTAACAATCGGGAATTGGCCCCAGATAAAATCATTGCAAGGGAGTACCTGATTATAATCACAGAGTATTAAGCCGAGTTGGTTGTTTTGTGATATTATTTCATTCGAAAAATGATGGCTCTTTCGGAGTTTGTTGATAGGCAGTGAAACTTGAACAAATGTTGAAGTATTATTGATGGGTAAATTATTACTACACAATGGTAAATCATTACTCAACGGTAAATTATTACACAACGGTTCATTATATCATCTACGTAGAAAGGGCTGGAATTTGTTGGACGGAGGGTCTGCGATCTACATGATATGTATAGAATAGTACATATATTATATAAAGGGTTATCTATACGGAAAGCAGTGGTCTGTAACAGAAGGGTATTCTGTACAAAATAATAAACCGTTGTGCAAGGATTTGCAGCGTTTTTGTAATTTGTTCCAGTATTCACAGTAAATTTCATAAGCGATATTGCAACATCATTCACTTGACAAACTGTGATGAATTTAAAATTCTCATCACGGTGGCGTGGAAGGTGAGTGAGTGAATTTAGGTAAAGGAGAGAGAAGGAGGAAAAGTCGCAGGCGGCTGTAGTCAACCGAACATCTACGACTTTTGGAGGAGAGAGAGGTGGTGTGGAAGGAAGGTGAGGAAAAGTCGCAGGCGGCTGTAGTCAACCGAACATCTACGACTTTGGAGGAGAGAGAGGTGGATGAGGGAATTTCACCTAGGCGGCTGTAGTCAACCGTTCATCTAGGTGAAGGAGAGGAAAGGAGAGGTCCCTTGTCTAGGCGGCTGTATTCAACCGATCATCTAGACAAGGAGGAGGAGAGAGGAGAGAGGAGGTGAAATTCCCAGGCGGCTGTATTCAACCGATCATCTGGGAGGTAAGGTAAGAGAGAGAAGAGAGAGCTGGTTAGAGGAAGTGTCGAATGAAGCTTGAGCGCCAGGATCCGGGGTTTTATAGTACTTGGGGGCCTCTCCCTCCAGCTCCTTGCTGGGAGCTGGTAGTGGGGCCCCAGGTTGAGTAACCCTGGGTTCTGTCGCCTGTCCCCACTCATATCTTTATTTACGGAGCTTTAGTTTGGCGTTTGGATATTGGTGAGAACTTAATATGATAGGAGTGTTCCCGGGAGGGACTCACGACAGAGGTCCCCCCAGTTTGAACCAATATTGGTGCTGAAGGCGTAAGATGACAGGAGCTGAGGGCTACGGCAAACAAGAGGTGGTCGCTGAAGGCGCAAAAATGACAGGAGCTGAGGGCTACGGCAAACAAGAGGAGGAGCTGAAGGCGCAAAGTGACAGGGGCTGAGGGCCGATGCAAACAGAGGTTGAGCTGAAGGCGGTCCTTAAAAACTAGTAGTACATGGTGTAGGCAGATTATAAGTAGGTAGATGATAAGTAGGTAGAATATAAGGTAGGTAACATAAGGTAGAATATAAGGTAGATGATAAGTAGGTGGTACATAAGGTAGGCAATATAAGGTAGAATATAAGGTAGAGTAAGTAGGATGAGACGGCGAGAGAATATACAGTATGATGGGAGCAGTGGTCAGGATCCATAAACATGTGGCATTTAGGGAAGTGATCGGCAAGGGCGAGATGAGGAGGATGAACAATATTTACAATGATGAGGATGGAGTATGTACAGAGGATGAATGAGTATTTACAGTTGGTGGGTGAGTATTTACAGATGATGGATGAGTATGTACAAAAGGTGAAGTAGTATATACAGAAGATACAGAGGTATGTACAAACATTTGGTCACTTCGTGGGAGGCGGTTGCGAGAATCCGCCGGTTCCTGGGTGTGGTGTGGCGAGTGGTTGTGTGTGTGTGTGTGTGAGTGTAGTGTGTTGGGGGCAGTCGCCGGCGGCCGACGTGTTGAGGCGGCCACGGAGGGGCCTCGAGTTCCGGTACAGTGCGAGTGGGTTGATGAGACACCAGCACTGTCCCGGAATCTCAAGGCCCCGCCGTGATTGCTCATAGCGGGGCGGGGGACTTGGCCGCCGGGACGAGGGGGGTGTGGGGACGCTCCCTCCGTCCGTTCCGCCGCCCGGGCCGTTTCGTCCCGGCGGGAACTATTGGGGATATCCCCGACGATGGAGGGGAGGGAGGGGGATCGAAGATGGAAAATTGGGGGGGAATTAAAACGGGGGGCTCCGAAATTGGCAGTTGAGCGGGGGGTGGTGGGTTTTTGGATGGTATGGGGGGGTTTTGAAGTTGAATGGGTGAAATTTGAACGGGGGGGGCTGAAATTTGAACGGGGGGGGGGCTGAAATTTGAACGGGAGGCGGGGGAGGCATGAGTTCCGCAAGGCGGAACTCGTGAAGGATGGAATCCATCAGGGGGTCGGTTGGGGTGTAGGGAGGGTGTACCCCCGTGGCTTGTGCTACGCGAAATTCGCGTAGAATTCGCCACTGGGGGTACTTCCATCGTCGGGGCCGGGGAGGTAACCCGGAGATCCGTGGCGGAGAAAAATAAAGCGGTGTGGTAGGCCCGGGCGAAGGGGGTAGGGGGGAAAGTGGGTCCGGGACAAAAACGTCCCGGAGAATCGCCGCCATTTCCGGATCCGAGTCGAAGTCCGGAAACGACGGAGGTGACGGGTGTTGCGGGAAGAGGTGATGGTGCATCGTGAACGGACGGTGGGAGACTGATAATGTTAGGTGTTGGGGTTAGCACAGGTGCTGGTTTGCACCTGGCTAACGGGACTGTATGTGGTTTGCCGTCAATTAACAGGGTTGCGGTTGTATGTGTTGTGCGGATGACTTGAAAGGGCCCGGCGTAAAGTGGTTGGAAAGTTTTATGGATGCCGGGCTCTTTCAGGTACATGTGTGTTGTGGTGAAAAATCGTTTGGGATAAGTGGTGTCGTTTGTCGGTGTTGTTGAGTGTAGTGGTTCCCTGTTAATTGACGGTGTGTGGTGTGGAGTGAAAATATCGGCCGGTAAGCGTAGTGGGTCTTTAAAGGCGTTTTGTGCGGGGCTAGTTTGGTCTGAAGGACGGGCGGATGTTCGAAGGCTGAGTAAAATGTAGGGGAGAGATTTTGTCCAGGAAGGGGAATTTGCCGATGTAGAAATGGCTTGCTTCAGGACCGAGTGCCACCGCTCTATTTTCCCGTTGGATTGGGGATGGTAAGGGGTAGTGTGGATTTTTTGGATCCCGAGGGAGCGTAATAATTCGGAGAAGTGGGCCGATTCAAACTGCCTCCCTTGATCGACCGTGACTGTCCGCGGACAACCGTAACGGCTAACCCATTGAGAGAGGAAAGCCGTTGCGACGGTGTCCGCGGTGATGGTGGAGAGGGGAATGCACTCCACCCAGTTGGTGGCACGATCGATCATCGTGAGGCAGTATTTCTTCCCCTCGGACGGGGGAAGGGGGCCCACTAGATCCAAATGTATATGCTCCCACGGGAGGGAGTCGGGGATTGGTTGAGGAGGGACATGCGGGTGGGCCGAGACTTTGAAACGCTGGCACTTCTGGCACCCCAGAACCCAGTTACGAATATCTGTATTCATATGGGGCCAGAAGTACCGCGTTTTGATGAGGTCCCGGCTCGCCCGAATGCCAGGGTGGTGAAGGGAATGGTAGTGGAGGAACAACTGCCTCCTCAACCCCGGTGGGACGTAAGGGCGCGGTGAATCGGCCGTTACGTCGCACCAGAGGTCGAGGGGAGGCAGCTGTTCCAACTTGGATGCGGAAATAAGGTTGGAGAGGGCGGCGACTCGGGCGATTTTCGACGGCTGGTAGGTGTTGATGAGGCGGCTGCGGAGGTCGTCGTACGCAGCGGCGGCGTCGGGGGAGATATCAGAGGTCTGCAGCAGGATCTCGTAGGGCAGTAGCGAAATGATCCGGGAATATCGGGTTTTCTGGCTGCGGATGTTGGCGGCCGAAAATGCTGCGTCCACTTGGAAAAACCAAAGTGCCGGGTCGTGCGTGTAGAAGGGGGGCAGCGACAGAGGGAACGCAGCGGACGCCGTCATGACGTTGGCGGCGGCTGCGGCCGTAGCGGCGGCGGCGGCGGCGGTGTCCGATGTCGCAGAGGTCGGCGGGGAGAGCGTGGAGAAAGGGTTGTCGGCCAATGCGTCGGATGTCGCAGCGGCGGGCGGCTGCAGTGTGGCTGGTCGCAGGAGCGGCGGCGTCGGTGAGTTCGGGTCCATTTCTGTAACTAAAATTCAAAAATTTGACGTGGTTTTGAATTTTGAAATTCGCAATCGGCGGGAGCGGTGGTGCGTTGAGTTGAGAGTTGAGTGGTGAGGTTTGGGCCAAGAATTGCGAATTTACACTGACTGGTTGAAATTTTGAATTTAAAATTTGGGACACCGAACTATTTGACTGGGGCGACACATGAGGTGGGAAGGTGGGAAGGAAGAAGGTTGAGTGAACGTCGGGTTCACCACTGTGATGAATTTAAAATTCTCATCACGGTGGCGTGGAAGGTGAGTGAGTGAATTTAGGTAAAGGAGAGAGAAGGAGGAAAAGTCGCAGGCGGCTGTAGTCAACCGAACATCTACGACTTTTGGAGGAGAGAGAGGTGGTGTGGAAGGAAGGTGAGGAAAAGTCGCAGGCGGCTGTAGTCAACCGAACATCTACGACTTTGGAGGAGAGAGAGGTGGATGAGGGAATTTCACCTAGGCGGCTGTAGTCAACCGTTCATCTAGGTGAAGGAGAGGAAAGGAGAGGTCCCTTGTCTAGGCGGCTGTATTCAACCGATCATCTAGACAAGGAGGAGGAGAGAGGAGAGAGGAGGTGAAATTCCCAGGCGGCTGTATTCAACCGATCATCTGGGAGGTAAGGTAAGAGAGAGAAGAGAGAGCTGGTTAGAGGAAGTGTCGAATGAAGCTTGAGCGCCAGGATCCGGGGTTTTATAGTACTTGGGGGCCTCTCCCTCCAGCTCCTTGCTGGGAGCTGGTAGTGGGGCCCCAGGTTGAGTAACCCTGGGTTCTGTCGCCTGTCCCCACTCATATCTTTATTTACGGAGCTTTAGTTTGGCGTTTGGATATTGGTGAGAACTTAATATGATAGGAGTGTTCCCGGAGGGACTCACGACACAAACAGTTTCCGTAAAATACTAAAACAAACTAAGTATTCCGAGCTACAAAACTATCTGTAGCATAAAGGTAGGTAATGAGGTAAAAACGCTGCAAAGTCCTTGTCACATGGGTTTATTATTCTATTGGAGTTCTAGAGATTCTTGTTGGCTGTTAAATTTATTGTTTCTTTCATGTGGAATGATTGAAGTAGCTATTTATGATGATTTCCACCAATTTTGGCCCCCAAAACATGAAATAGGTACGCTTTTTTTTCCAGATCATCTTTGATCATTGGTAGTGCCATTTAATAGTCTTGATTCACATGTTTACACATTTTCTAATGTTATTATACACATTGATGGTGATTTCAGACAGTTTTCCAGGTTTTTGACTCATAAAAAAACCATTTTGGGAGCTGAACCTTTGGTAAAACCTCAATTTCCGCGTCTTTGGTCAAAATCGACTTCATATTCGGTCTTCTCGTCCCCAAAAACATGGAAAAGGATACCTCAAAACCTCATGTTACCAACATGTTGCTAAACGCAAAAAGTACCTATTTTTATACACATTTTCACTCATAACACCCCTGGGTATATTCCGATCGGGCTGAAAAGTTTCGGGACACAACTAGGGCCCAAATGGAGCATGTGTGCGAAAGAACGATTTTTTTAGACCGAAAATGAAGCCTGTACACGTGATACGGCGGACGGCGTACGGCGGACGGACATTGCATTTTTGGAATCTACGTACCTTGAAACGGATAAGAAAAAATTTTGAGGGGGGTGTTATAAAAATTTTTTGCTGAGCGATTACATAGGTGTATTATTCACAGAATAATAAACCAAAAGGGACATCTGTAGCACATATTGATCTGAAGAACCAAGAGTTTTCTTGAACAAATTGAAGTAGAGAACGAGTAAAAGCGTCGATTTTCCCTCACACGTCCGCCTTTGTTGTTTTATTCAACCCTAAGTAATCCTCGAGTGGAAAGGATACCTGTAATTATTCTGTGTCTAATGTTCCTCCTCAACTAAATCACTTTCAGCCTACGGTTGATTCATCCCGAACCACGGAAATGATTCATGATCCGACCGCGTTCTTTAATTATTCGGAAAATGTCATTGGTAGCGTGATGATCCGATTCCTCGGTATCACTAGCGATATTTCATGTCATGCCCGAGATGATAGAAGCACTTTTCTATCTTCTGTGACATGATTAATTGAACGGGGAAATGAAGGAATGATCGAAGAAGGAGCAACTGGAAGAGGGAGGCGATGAAACCGGAAATCCATTTTGTTGTATCGCGACCAAAAAAGAAAAAAAAAGAAGTTTCTCCCTCAACGTTAGGGAGAAAAACAACGTTAGTTTCCGAATCACGGAAGGCGAACGGAGCGATCTGGTGACCGTCTCGCAGCCTGATCTCTGGGGACTGCAGCGCAAACTTCCAACACTTGTACAGAATCCGTAACGTTCCCAAAACCATTTAGATACCTACGTGTACAAGGGGGGGGATTCCAATGAAATCCGTATTATTCCTGATTGACCCTCCAAGTTTGAACTCATTTCAACGGTATTTAAGGTAGTTATGGGCGTTTAAATTATTTCACGTTTGCGCATGCGCAGACGAAATTAAAAGTAATTTTTCCATGATTTTTGTGTGGGACCATCTGTGACCAACCAGCACCTACCCTCCAAATGTCTGCCATTTCGACCATTATTTCGATTAGTTATGGGCTTTATAAGGAATTGACCACAGACAGACCGACAGACGGACACGGAACAAAATAATATGTTCCTTGACGTCTGAAACGCAAAATGATAGGGGAAATTTTTATTTTGGGGGACATAAATTCTCATTCAATCAGAAATCCCAGGCTTTCCTACCTTCCGGAGGTGAGGAAGCAGAAAAAAATCGCGAAGGGGAAAACAAAAACAAAATATACTGCCAAGGACATGGCACAGAAGCTTCCTCGTGGCCTTCACAGTATGTCACCATTAAATTTTCAGAAAACTAGAAAGGACCGATTCGCCATGCTCATGACTATAGAATGCTGGGCAACCTAAAATTTAAAAAATCGTTATTTTTGGGCAATACAAAGCCCGGGGGCAAAATAGATTTAAACGTTATTATGGAATTCCGTAGCCATAGAGATGGTGGACAGGAATGCTCGACGATTGGAATGTACGCGGCGCCAGTGCCACGTGCCACTGCCACCGCTGATTCAGTCACGATGAATGTCGTATAGGACCTCAAGATCCTCGGAAGAGGACCTGAGAAGAAAGCCCCAATTTCCAGAGCGTCCGAAACTTCACGAAAATTTCAGAAGGCACCTCCGACCGAAGGGAAAAAGGCTTGTTCTATCTGCGAGAAAGGTAATCGAGGCACTCGTTTTCACCCGGAAAAGAACTGTTGGTTTAAAGATACGAGTAAAATTAAAACCGTGAATAATTTGGAAATAGAGGCATAATTAAATTCGAAAATTAGCGATCAAAAAAACTTGTAATGATACCACTGATTAAAGTGGATTTACTCATCAATAATAGCCAGAAATGTATCGGAATTTACGACACCGGGGCAAATATTTCTTTGATAAATTACAATTTCCTAAGGAAATCTGGTATTAACCTATCTAAGGCTGATGATAGCATATTCAATACGGTCAGTGGTATAGGAAAAGTTTGTGGAATTGTTAACGTTGATCTTAGAATAATGAAACTTTGTCGAAATGTATCAGTTTTCGTAGTGAAAAGCGAAGGATTTCGTCACGATTTTCTTATCGGTTTGGATTTAATTGTAAAATTTAAATTATGCCAAAACTACGAAAACTGATACATTTCGACAAAGTTTCATTATTCTAAGATCAACGTTAACAATTCCACAAACTTTTCCTATACCACTGACCGTATTGAATATGCTATCATCAGCCTTAGATAGGTTAATACCAGATTTCCTTAGGAAATTGTAATTCATCAAAGAAATATTTGCCCCAGTGTCGTAAACTCCGATACATTTCTGGCTATTATTGATGAGCAAATCCACTTTAATCAGTGGTATCATTACAAGTTTTCTTGATCGCTAATTTTCGAATTTAATTCTGCCTCTATTTCCAAATTATTCACGGTTTTAATTTTACTCGCATCTTTAAACCAACAGTTCTTTTCCGGGTGAAAACGATGGCCTCGATTACCTTTCTCGCAGATAGAACAAGCCTTTTTCCCTTCGGTCGGAGGTGCCTTCTGAAATTTTCGTGAAGTTTCGGACGCTCTGGAAATTGGGGCTTTCTTCTCAGCAAAATCCGTTGAACCGGTTCTCCTCGGGGATTCGTGGTCGAACTTCTTCAATTTTGAAATAAGAAGGTTAACTGAGCCGATAGAAGACCTACGCAGCTCGTTCTGGATACTAATTGGAAGGCCCAGGACTATGGGATTCAGCATTATGTGGTCTGGGATTTCGTGGTCGAGACCGAGAAGCAACCGTTCCTTTTTTACAACGAAGTCGACGAAAGATCCCGCCATGTATCGAAAACTGTAGGCGAATCGAACCGGTGTCCAGGAATCGTCGCTGAAGGTAGAAATTAAGTTTTCTTTCCAGCAATCCCAGTCAGCTCCGATACCTAGTTTCTTCTGAGCGTTCGAAAACCAGTCGTTCATAGATTGATCTAAACATAGTCTAAAAGCTTCAATCAAGTCATCATAGTCTAAAGGCTTCAATCGAGCCGCTTCTCGCTCAAAATCGTTGACCCAAGCCTGAACGTTCCTGTTCTTAGTCGAAAATTTTTCAACCAAGAAATGCTTCATAATTTCGTTCAAGGAGTCGTCTTTCCTATCTGCCAGCTTCTTTAGACATGAAACGAGTTCGGGTAATCCCAGTTCCGGCGTGATTACAGATACACTTGGTTGGGCAGGTGTTTCAGCCAAAAAATAATTATTAAAAATAAAGTTACCAGCTTCGTCTCGATAGCATTTTTCAATTTCCAATGGAAAAATCACATTCACAGTTCGATACTGACCTCTGGCCTTGATCGAGCTCATCGCATTCTTAATTGGAGGAAGTTCGGTTAAAGCCTTATGAAGAACCAAACCTTGCACATCATCCGGAAAACCGTACCACTTTTCATCCTGCACTGATTTGATTTACTTCAGTTTCAAGACCGTCGTCTTCTCAGCTGAGCTGCTAGCTTCTGCTACAATATAAAGCTGATATTTCGACATTTTTCTTGTTGGTCTGGGATTCCGTGGTTTTGATTTATAAGATTCGTACTCTGGATGAATACACGCTTGATTGCATCTGTAAAGAAGGATTTATTTCAATAATAGAAAATAATAAAGAATACAATACTTACTTTTTGGATACAAGGCTCGAATGATAAAGCTAAACATACCTGTAAAGAAGAAATAAAAAACACGTGATCGTTCGAGTAGGAATCAAAGGAAAACAACTTCCGTCCACTTTCGAATCTTAGCATCAACTAAACGAAATGTGAGGCCTACAAGGAGTGAAAAACGCTGCAAAGTCCTTGTCACATGGG
The DNA here is from genome assembly GCA_954871275.1 of Leptopterna dolabrata. Classification (NCBI taxonomy): domain Eukaryota; kingdom Metazoa; phylum Arthropoda; class Insecta; order Hemiptera; family Miridae; genus Leptopterna; species Leptopterna dolabrata. Next base: position 17,479,519 of record OX940986.1, on the reverse strand, counting down.
TTTATTATTCTATTATTTTATTGGTCTACAGAGATGCTGGCTGTTTATTTATAGTTTCTTTCATGTAAAATAATTGAAATATCTATTTCTGGTGGTTTCCACAAATTTTGGCCCCCAAAACTTGAATTAGGTACTACGCTCCTTTTTTTCCCAAATTATCTTTGATCATTGATTGTACCATTTAATCGTCTTGATCCACGTGTTGACACTTTTTCTAGTGTTATTATACCAATTGATGGTGATTTCAGACGATTTCGCAGGTTTTTGACTCATAAAAAATCAATTTTGGGAGCTGAACATCTGGTACGACCTCAATTATCCACTCCTTGGTCAAAATCGACTTCATATTCGGTCTTCTCGTCCCCAAAAACATGGAAAACGATGCCTCTAAAGCTCATTTTACTACTATGTTACTAAAACACAAAAAGTACCTATTTTGGTTTATTATTTTCAATAATGAACCATTGGAATCGAGCATGAAAAAAAAAATTCTTACCCCCCCTCAAAATTTGATGGTTTACGTTTCAAGGTACGTAGAATCCAAAACTGCAATAAAAATATTTCTGTCTGTCCGCCGTACGCCGTACGGGCCACTTTTCTTAGTTACCATGAAAAAAAATTGATGAAATTCGGGTTATAGGTTCCGTTCGGCGTCTAGTTGGTCCTCGAAGCTCGACGTTACTGTGAGTAATCTCTAAGGGGTTCAAAATAGGGGTTGAAATTTTCAAAACGCCTATACCATTTTTTTACGTAAATATTTTTACGGTTTTAAATAGTTCTTGAACTTGCGAGTTTTTTAAGACCATCCGGAGCATCGTACGTCCAGCCGTTCGTTCACAGTAAGGCCCCGAAGTTTGCACCGACAGGCATTTTCGACTCCAGTGTGAATGAAATTGTATACAATCCAAACCAAATCTCGTAACCAGAGACGCGCCCACAATAGGAATTTGTGAATACGGCCAATCATTGGTAGGGATCACCTGATTATATTGGCGGAGTATGAAGTCGAGTTGGTTGTTCTGTGATATTATTTAATTTGAAAAATGATGGCTCTATTGGAGTTTGTTGGTAGGTAGTGAAACTTGAACAAACGTTGAAGTATTATTGATGGGTAAATTATTACTACGGTAAATCATTACTCAACGGTAAATTATTACACAACGGTTCATTATACCATCTACGTAGAAGGGGCTGGAGTTTGGTGGTAGGTACTTTTGCAACTTTTTTCACTCCTCATCAACAATTTCTTTTCAGAACTTCATTATGTGTGTTTCTTTTTGTTAGGTACTGTTTGTCATCGGCAGAATTATTTTAGCAACATTTAACTCGTGATTTAGGTAGGTACCTAGTAACGAGTACGGGGTTAGGTACTAACCTACGGAGGGTCTGCGATTTACATAATATGTGTAGAATAGTACATATCATATTATATAGACGGGTTATCTATACATAGAGCTGTGATCTGTAACAGAAGGGTATTCTATACAAAATAATAAACCGTTGTGCAGGGATTTGCAGCGTTTTTATACACATTTTCACTCATAACTCCCCTGGATATATTCCGATCGGGCTGAAAAGTTTCGGGACACAACTAGGGCCCAAATGGAGCATGTGTGCGAAAGAACGATTTTTTTAGACCGACAATGAAGCCTGTACACGTGATACGGCGTACGGCGTACGGCGGACGGACATTGCATTTTGGTTTATTATTCTGTGAATGATACACCTATATGTATTCGCTCAGCAAAAAATTTTTATAACACCCCCTCAAAATTTCTTCTTTTCCGTCTCAAGGTGCGTAGATTCCAAAAATGCAATGTCCGTCCGCCGCGCCGTCCGCCGTACGCCGTATCACGTGTACCGGCTTCATTTTCGGTCTAAAAAAACGTTCTTTCGCACAGATGCTCCATTTGGGCCCTAGTTGTGCCCCGTAACTTTTCAGCCCGATCGGAATATACCCAGGGGTGTTATGAGTGAAAATGTGTGTAAAAATAGGTACTTTTTGCGTTTTAGCAACATGTTAGTAACATGAGCTTTTGAGGTATCTTTCTCCATGTTTTTGGGGACGAGAAGACCGAATATGAAGTCGATTTTCAGACGCGACCAAAGACGCGGAAATTGAGGTTTTACCAAAGGTTCAGCTCCCAAAATTGGTTTTTTATGAGTCAAAAACCTGGAAAACTGTCTGAAATCACCATCAATGTGTATAATAACATTAGAAAAAGTGTAATCATGTGAATCAAGACCATTAAATGGCACTACCAATGATCAAAGATGATCTGGAAAAAAAAGCGTACCTATTTCATGTTTTGGGGGCCAAAATTGGTGGAAATCATCATAAATAGCTATTTCAATCATTCCACATGAAAGAAACAATAAATTTAACAGCCAAAAAGAATCTCTAGAACTCCAGTAGAATAATAAACCCATGTGACAAGGACTTTGCAGCGTTTTTGGAATCTACGTACCGTGAAACGGAAAAGAAAAAATTTTGAGGGGGTGTTATAAAAATTTTTTGCTGAGCGAATACATAGGTGTATTATTCGCAGAATAATAAACCAAAAGGGGGAACAACTACCTGCCTGCTAGAACATGAACAACAGCGATAAGATAGTAGTTGTCTGAAGTTCGACACAATTGAACTTTACATATATACGGGTTATCTGTACAGAGAGCTGTGATCTGTAACAGAATGGTATTCTGTACGAAATAATAATCCGTTGTGCAGGGATTTGCAGCGTTTTTTTCTACGTGTTTGCATTTGCAACTATAAAATGTACCTACTAGTTAAGAAAGTTTAATCGTCTACACCACCTTTTGCAACATATACGCTACTCCCATACTTGACTACTATACAAACATACATACAATACCACTACTGACTGGTTTAGATGGGTTGTTGTTGGGGGGGGGGGGGGAGACGGCTACGGACGAAGGGTTGATATATAGTGAAGGGCATGGCGGTGGGGAGGGGGGGTACCATCAAAAACGGGAGCAACGAGACCGCCTGTTGCGGGTTTTACCTGCCCCCCCCCCCCACTACGTCCTTCGCCGCCATCATCTCGACCCTGTTGCACACTCACAGGACCCGTTATCCCTTTTCAAGCTAAAAAAATATATATATATATATATCCCCCCCCCCCTACGCCATCAACAGAAAAAGAGGGATAAACACACAGCACAGAGAGCAAGAGAGACAGCAACACACGACGGTGAGGGCGCGTGGACCACACCTGACCGGCAGATTAAACCCGGGGAATGTTTTTTGTTCACATCCCCCATCTCCAAGTTTCCTTGAACGTTCCCCCCCCCCCCTCCACCACATAACCTTTTTTTCACCAAATAAAGAACACTTTTCTTGTCCCACGACCCGTTTTTTAACTGCGTGGTTTCTATCAAAGGTGAAAACCACCGTCTTCCGGGGGCACGCGCTCCGCCGAAAAAAAAAAAAATCTCACTTATCAACTCGATTAAACCTCGAATTAAGTGTCTTCCTTCATCTCGACAAAGTGAACCGTTCTTTCAAAAACTTCCCGGAAAAAATTCACTATAGAAGTCTCACTATAACAGGCTGGCTCCACAGACTGACTGTTGCTCTTATTATTATTATAGCCCTCCCTTGATTGCGGTTTAGAGTTCTATGAGCGATATATATTGTTGTCTGGGGATGATAGATGCACCTGAAGCGCAGCAACGCGATTGTGGAAGTTCCAGCGATGCAGCATAGCCGTATGAGCGAATTTTCAAACTGATGACTTTCAGATAATTTCCGGCGGTTTTAAACCCGACAAAAAATGTAGGAAATTATTGCACAACGGTTTATTATTTACCTGTATCGATGCCCACCCCTTATGTGTAGATCACTATTTTCTGTGGTCAATACCTACCCTCGTGACACCCCCCCCCCCCCCCCCCCCTCAAGTAGAGGACACGGCCGGCGAATTACAAAAGTACTTATCAACAAAATCCAAAATATCCATTATTCATCAAGTGACATAATATCACAGAACAACCAACTCGATTATATACTCCGTGATTATAATCAGGTGTTCCATAGTGATGATATCCGGGCCGGATTTATAGATACCTTTTGATTCACGATCAAGTTGACGAACCTTTCTGTGCAAACGACCGGCTGGCAGTACAATGCTCCGGGTGGTCTCAAAAAATAATTTTTGAGTTCGAGATCAATTTTAAAACGTAAAAAAATACCCTTAAATTAAAAGTTTCGAGCTACGGCGTTCGGGAAATTTCAACCACTATTTTACGCTCCTTCGAGATGACATACAGGACCAGGTAGACCCCAAATGGGACCTGCAAACCAAATTCCATTTCATTATATTATTATTATTTTCAATAACGAACCACTTGAATCGAGCATGAATAAAAGAAAAATTACACTCCTAAAAATTTGATGGCTTCCGTTTCAAGGTACTTAGAATCCGAAAACAACGTAGTTCGAACTTTTCTTGGTTACCATGAACCAAAATTAATGAAATTTGGTTCGTAGGTCCCATTTTGGGTCAATTCGTCCGCGAAGCTCGGTGTTACTGTCAGACATCTCTAAGGGGTGACATTTTCCATAACGCCGTAGCTCGAAAAGTCTCAAATAAACTATGGTTGTTTACGTCATTGAATTGATCTCAAACTAAAAAATTTTTTGAGACCGCCCGGATTATTGTACGACCAGCCGTTCGTTTGCACCGAAAAGCTTCGTCAACATGATCGTGAATGATACGGGATAAATCCGGCTCGGGTATCATTGCTAGGGAACACCTGATTATAATCACGGATGGCTGTAACAAGTCGAGTTGGTTGTTCTGTGATGCTATTTCAATCGGAGAATGATGGCTCTTTCGGATTCTGTGGATAGACGTGCTTTTGCAACTTGAGCAAAAGTTATGCTTAATGAATAATAACAAATAATGATAGAATTGATGACAGAATTCTTGAATCTATTGCATATTGTTATGAAACTGTAATTCCCGTTTTTTTTCGAGCATGGGTTCTTATAAATAATAAACCAAAAACACTGTCGTATGTAAACAAAATGTAGATCAAATTTGAATTTTGTAGGACACCGTTTTTAGGACATAATATTATATTACTGACTTTCGAAATAGTACTTTTCTGTCTTGAGGAACTGTTCGTTACCGCTTTTGGCGAATCCTCATCAAATTTTGATGGGTTTGGCTACTTTTACAGATTTTTAGCGATTTTTGAACCACCACAAACACGAAAACCCCACTTCATGTTTTTGAAAATTGTATATCTATGAATTCAGCCTTTCTTTTGCTATTATGGACGTACTTGATTGTACGATGTCATCTGGAGTTACATTACATACATTCGTATATAACATACAAACTCCCATATACAATCGGGGCATTATGTTAACCAAACCCCTCATTACGACATCAGTACTATGTAATACCATACAATGAAATAATATTACTACCCTGCCGTCGACACTGCTAGAACAAAGTGATACAGAAAGTGATGGGGAAAAGAGGTATTCCAACACCGCCTTGCTATGTTGAGTCAATGGTGAAATTTATTTTGAGTACCCACATATTAATTATATCAACTTGATTGAAAGCATTTTTTTTTTTTTTTTTAGAAAAAAATTGCGTCAAATTTGAGTGGGTCAAATTCGAGTTGAGGTGGGTCAAAAATTGCTGAAAATGGTTGAAACCACCAGAAAAACTGGGATGTTGAGAGAAAAGAAGAACGGAGTTATTGAAAAGTTGTCTATTTCAACTTATACACGAAAAATACTAATAACCAAAATAAAATAGTTTTTTGTATATCCGTGGAAATAGACAACTTGTCAATAAATCCGATTTTCTTTGAAATGGGTTTCCACGATTTCTTCGCGAGTGATTTAGTTAGTGTGGAATGTTAATAGAATGGGGACTCAAGACATGCAAATACACATTCAGTTGCTGAAAATCTTTTTTCTCGAAATTAAGCAAATGAAGTTTGATTCTGTGGAGTCAAAATTCGCTAAAAATGGTCCAAAGTAGTTGAGAGTTAACAGTACGAAAAATTTGCACGGGTGATATCGCTGTGGAAAGGAACATGTTTCACTAATAGTTTTGAACTAACGACAAATCTGTACGATTTACGATCCACAAGACACAGACAGGAGACCATTCCGAAGAAGACGCGGTTACGTGGTACTCGATACGAGCTCACCACCGGAAATTGATAACATGAGTTGCGATACCGCACGACACCGACTCAACTCGGATAGCGTGGGCCCCGGAGCTTACATAGGGTCGACCATTGAATAATAATTTACCGCACAGGACGATGTTCTTCGGGCGTTATGGGAGCTGTGTACTTGGACGATGTCGTTGTACCTGGGGACAAACCTTTATCTACAGTTGGCGTGCTCTGCTACCCCCCACCGTCCGACGAGGGTTTCCCGACCGTAACTCGAAGGAAATCTGTTGCGACGGTGGTCCCTTAACTGCTATAGTAGTTGTACACGAGGATCGCTACACCCACTTCCGACTAAAATGCCTTATAATGACGATCACACGAAACCTACGGTACGGAACTCGTAAGGACGTATCCATATCTTACCGCTTTTCCATACGTTTATCCATACCGTACCCTTATTCCATGGTACATTTCCACCATATTCTTTATTGCATGGAATAAAACCTGAGGTAATAACGATGACATCAAATTTATTTGGCCACTCGATACCATTGAAAGGCACAAACCCAACATAACTAGGTACTCAAACCTGGAGTTTTAGTTAGATTTTTTTTTTTAAATGCTCGATTCCAAATGATCATCAGGTACCTAATGAGAACAATCAAAGCGATGTTTCAAGACGATACGATTTTGACTAGATATAGCTGTAATTATACGCGTGAACGAGGTAACTAACGAGATTAACTAACGAATCAGAGTCTGAAGACATAGAATCGATAGTGCTCTAATTTTTCAACTCACAAATCGTAGAAACGTCAATGTCATTGTTGGTGTACCTATATTGAGATTGTGCCCATGAAAGAAGAGCTTGAAAACCAGCATTCGGTTCAGTCAAGATGTAAGCTCTTCCTCGTACATTTTCACATACAAATAAATTACTATATTCCGTGTATAGGTGTGGGGTTATGTACAGGTTGGACTGTCTGCGCATGCGCAAACACGAAAATGCCAACATTTGCGTACCTCTGTTCTATCGATTTTGATGAGATGGTTCAGGGATCATGCGAGTCGAATCCTTGAAAGACCCTTACGAATTTCATTGTGGCTGATGTACATCGGATTGACAGCGTTATGAGCGAACAGTGAAAGCATGTTCTACTGACTGTGCTAATATTCTCAAGGATCATACGAGTAGTGTCCCTGATGGACTAATAGTAACATCTGGACATGCGGAAACAGCAAAAAACATGATAGTATTGCACAAACGTATTCAATTGGTGTCGGAAAAATTTTCTCAGACGAAATTGGCGAAGACTTGACTTACCATTTTTTGAACATTCAACCTGTGGATACCTCTCCATCTCGATAAGTTTGATACGCGATTAAGGTGTAGTTTCTTCATGGGTTGGGAAGCTACTGCACATTTACTATAACAGTTTGAAAATAACGTCTGCAACCTAAACGAGTTTCGTGTTCGGATAAGCCAACTGTAATACGATAATTCACCGGTTAATGTCTCCTTTCGTTATGTTCGACTTCCATCATCCGTCGGAATACGAACAGAGGCGGATCGCCTGATCAGAGCTCAGGGAGAGCTCACCCCCGTCAATCTAATTCGTAATAGAGACCGCGTGCACTGCAGCTGCCACCGGACAGATGTAACACTTTCTATGCTCTTAATTTCCGGGGCCCTGGCCCACCGAATGGGCTCCCGAACCTCTCAGACAGATTAAAAACTAAACGCGGGGACCAACCAGCTTGCTGTTTCATGGGCATTGAACCCACGGAAAAACATTATCTTTCAATGTGCTGCCTCCACGGATCAAAATATCTATCGAATATCTGTACTTCCGGAAGACGAATCAACAGGTGACTGAAACTAGGAAAATTGAAGATCTGTTCATACGTGGGCGAATTGGCTTATTTTGAGGTTATCTTGGACGAGTATAAGGTAGGTTATGAACGCACAGGATGGGGCCACAAACGCTACCTTGGGGTACACCAGACGCGAAGTATCGAGAGATACCCTGAGGTATCGTGGTATCGAAATACATAGAACATTAATTATTTATGGATTTCCCAGCGTAGGTTCGAGCCGAAAGGTACAACTGAATTATCCTGTTTTACAGGAGGATTAGGTTCCAGCTTGTACTGTAATCCACAACTTTTCCAAATTCCTCTCAGTAACAACAAGATTCCGAGGCGATCTTTATTCTCCTCGTAGTCAGTATCTCATCTACCAGCAGCTTATGACCTCAACTATGACCTTCTCTATATACAAACTGAGTACCCACATAAATCATCCATAGGTACCCTTATCAATTGCAAGGTTCCCTGTCTATATGTTATAGTAGTTACCTAGAAATAATTCTTAAACAATGAAATCACCCCTCATCCATTAACAGTTCCTACATAAACCACAGGGAAACTATTTGACCTGCATAAATATGAAATATTACCTATTGATACTATCATACTGAAAGTTGCCTTGTTTCCCCATGGCAAATGTTATTTCTACACTATTTTTTCAAGCAGCTACGCCAACTGTTCTGTACTTGGGTGACGGATAAGGTTGCAAAGTTTTTGTGCGTATCTCTCTAATATTCACGTAATGGACACCTTCCGACTCTGACAGCTGCGCTGCCGCATACCTGTCATTATACGCCCCCTGGCAACAGTTGAATGAACTGTTGAACCAGGAACAGGAAGCAGTTATGAACTCCGTTTCGCTACCGAGTAGATCATATTTTGGGGTCGTGAAATCAGAGAACTGAAGAAAAAAAATCATTTATTTGAAAATCTTCGAAACCGTTAGATTAGTTGTTATTGAGATGAAGACATTTCTCAGGTAAGGCTTACATGGAAAGATGATATATGATCAGAGGGGCAGATGAACTCTTGCACCCGACGGAATAGTTTACTATTCTGTATTAGGAGAGGGCGGTAATCCGAAACGGAATATAGCGGGATGAGGATGAGCTGAGGTGCTTCCTATGACGTAACAGCTGGTCCGGTATACAACAGCTGCGTCATATTACACGCGCCGACACCTGGTTGATCAGTCTTGGGGTTCATTAGGGTTCGTGCCTAGGAGGGTCTGCAGGCACACGAGTCGGGATAGACTTGTTGCTCCGTGTCCCGTTCCTTGGATGACATTTGAGGTCTGTTGTAGATGCGTCATGCAGCTGAATTATATTTCCATCTCAGGAACTGAGAACGTCGATATTCCCTGCGGACGTAACACTGCTGCTCGGAAATTGGATCACCAATGTTTTATGGTCGAACGTTCGTTTTTCCTCAAGTGGTGCAGCACTAACAAATCCGCACACGAAATCAGATATGTGAAACCGTAGAGGCACTCATTACGGCCTGGAGGAAGTTACGTCTTTCCATTTATGTAGACGGATCAAAAGTAAATGGACCTCGGTTAATCAGAACCCTTCCCCCACTGCCAATATCAACGAAGGTCATCGTCATTATTGACTCTCGTAGCATCAGACAGTGAACAGTGGTCCTGCAACAGAAATAGGCGCTCTAGAAAAGAAAATTCAGAGAAACTAATGAACCGAAATTCCAAGGCAAAATCGTAATCGTATTTAAAATTAAACTACCACACCTCCTGGCGGAATCCATCGGCTGATTGAGTACTGGAGGCGAGGGCTTTCGATGTAACGGCATCATCATCAGGCCGATACTTTAGTATTCTCTCGACGGCCTGATGACCTAAACCAGTTGGTGACGATGGATTCATCCGGAAGGTTTGATAATAATTTTACTGTTAAAACTAGCGGTAATAACCCTTTAGATTTAATATCAGATTCCATTCTAGCAAATTTATGACGATTGGTTATTTTCGTACAAATGTTGGGTACCTACAACTTATACCTGGCGAGGGGTCTACTTGGTTTTAATGCTGTCCCGAATTCTTTAAGATTAGAGCTTTTTTTGGACCCTCAAAGATGGACCATTTTATTAAATTATTCTTCTATTTCGTTGTGCTCTTCTAGTGTCTTCTAGTGTGTACATATTTGAATTGTTCCAAAATTAATTTAATATGAAATATTCTGACCTGCTTTATACTTCTGAACACTTTCATACTCTCGAGTAGCGATGTTATTTATTTGAGGTGTGTTTTTGGTCTGGTCAACTATTGTTGACTGGAGGTAAGGCTCATCTCCCTGCATATATACCTACCACGGGCTATGCCTGCATAGAGGATTAATTTTTCCACAAGCTAGAAGTGTTTAATTTAATTTTTCGTATATAGGTTGTCATCGTTATATTTCATTGTTTTTGTACTTGTGGAGGAAATAAATTTTGGAAAAAAATTAGACGGTCTGAAAACTATGTACATAGTTATATACCTAACAGCCTGTTTGCGTTTTCTCTTCAAACTGTAGGAATCATAGAACCTGTAGACACAAAACCCACAATTTGGTAGGTAGGTACCTGAAATATTTTTATGTATGATTCGTTCATTCGAGCATTTCAATGAAAATGTTCTTTTCTTTGGATCCAGGACGCCGATCTATTTTTGCGCGAAAATTTTAATTTTTTACTGTTCTTTTTTCCTTTTTTGGGTCTCCATACAACGCTGTGACCTTATTATAATTGAATATGGGTTTATATTACCCTTCAAGGACCATGGACGAAACTAAATATAATTCGAGTATTCTCTCCACGGTCGCCTTCAGTATTCAACCATCTATTGACGATGGATTCTTCCGGAAGGTATGGCAGGTAATTTTACTTCTAATATTAGCTGAAATCACCCTTAAGAGTCATTAAAATAGTTCAGTAACTCAAGAAATTTTCGACTGTCATAATAAATTACCACGAAATTGGTTGGGAAATTCACTGATTCATCAGTATAGGCCAGTTCCTAACTACTCTCAAATTTTCCTATATAGATGGGATCATTAGGGAAGTAACCTGGATATTTCTGCTCCTCAAAATCAATCTCTCGTGTTTGAGTCCTTGTTTTGAACCTATTGCAATACAAGGTATCACGTAAAGTATACAATGATCCACACAACAGGTTTATATTTATTCAGAGAATAAACCATTGTATAATATGAACTGGCTGTGTTTTTATGAGGCGTATAAGATTGCGCGTGGTCTGTATAAATGGTTATGATGGAGTTAATCAGTGAAGGCGTTATCACATTGTAAACCAGCATCACCTGCTTGGTAATTTCGAAGTGAAGAGAAACCAGCTGTTCGTCGGAGTTGAAACTTGTACGGCATAATTCAAGCCTGGAGGGCCGCACCTCAGAAACTCCGAGACAGCCATAACTAAATTAAAATGTTACGGTGCATTACGTAAATATACGGACTGAGTTAGGCAATTGGCCCATAACGCACGAGCAACTCCCCCTCCCCCCCTCACCGGCCGTATCTCATCCGTTTCCACGATAATACGCGGGTGTACAATGGGCTTCGAACGGCTAACCAGGATTTATGAAACAGCCGTCAACTGAGGGGTTAAAACAGAAAATTATACCAACGCCGGCTGTCCACAAAACACTACCCTGATGAAATCAGATAGACCTAACATGACTCGTGTGTTTTACAGCTCATTACCGTTGCAGTGGTGGAGATTGATAAGTTCGCGTTCAACTGATGATGATTTGAAAGACTACAAATCGACAAGAGTTTAGATGTCCACAATAATATTATCATCCGCATTATTTATTCCACTTTTTTTTTGGAATTTAGGTTTTCAAAAGAATTGTGGTTGATGCGAAAAACAGCGATTATGATCCGCACAAACATATATCATATTGAGATAGTTGTGCGAGGGATGATTAACATTTACCAAGGTGTGGAACCTGGGTATTCCTTTTTCGTAATAATAACACAACCGGTAACTCATTACTCTGTATTTTGCTAAGTGCCAACGGTGATACATTATCAACTGGCTTCAATCATGCTCCCCCTGAATGATTCGTAGCACAAAAGGAGAAGATCAACTCTGTACCACAGGGATAATATCTATGTCAAGTAAAAGTGCAGAAATGCGGGTTTTCGGGAAAGCAAAAAATGATACTTCACAATTCGCAACAATATTTTTATTCCCTGAAAAATTCTATTTTTTGAAACAAAACACATAACTTTGAACCCGAAGCTCAAGGAAACCCATATATATATTATAGCGTCTTCAAAATGAAAAGGAGACGTTTTGGGCGAGGGCGAGGCCGGACATCAAACAATCGGATATGCGAGGTAATTCACAATTACATCGCTGATTCTGATTCAATCTTCAGAAATAATAGTACTCTGGTTATGGAGTAAGCGAGCGTTTTATAATCGGTAAGGCTTAGCAATAAGTTTAGAATATTTAAGTTTGATTCTCATGATTGAAAACAGCACAGAGACAATCGAAAATGGGTATTTTTTCCACTGTTGGAGTTCTTCAGGTGTATGCACCTAGTTACAAGATTTTTATTGAACTAGTGGGATCACCCATGCGTTGCACGGAAAGACATTTCTCTCAGAGCGTATGTTACCGACTGGTGTTTGAAGAACACTCCGGGATAAAACGCATCAAGATCCGTTCAGTCTTTTATTCATCCACTCAAGGAATTCCTACAAACAAACAACACACAAACAAACAACAAACCTTGTACAAACCTTGAGTTTTATATCGGTACCACAACGCCAAAACCGCCTAAGTGCTTTTTAACTATTTTCGAGAAAAACGCATTCAAAATTTTGATGCTACAGTATAAATCGAAAAATGGCTTTGAAGCGACGGCACTTTAATAATTATGACAATGTTGTCACTTGTGAATCTCCACTATCAAAAAGCCATTTTGAACCAATAGGGGAAGGGTAGGGTGCATACGCTGTTTTGGCCTTGTGCACTTTGAAATAAATTTCGCGCTCAAGTTCTTCTCAAGAACGAACGATATTTCGATCTACCTCTATCTTCATTAACACTAAATGTTTATGGCTACCACTGAAATAATTTTAAGGATATCTGCTGATTATGGATGGAAGTGTTTCTCTCGATGCACTTACGCGATTTTGGAATGGCCAGATTGTCGATTTCTGGAGACAGGCGAAATTAATACGCATGATGTGACACACTCTGTCACTTGGGTGTAGGGATGGGACAAGAAACGAGAAACTAGTTTGAAATAACTAGTTTGAAAAAAAAACACGTTATAACCGTTTCTCAATTTGAAAAAAACTAGTTGAAAAAAAAGGCACAAGTAGGTAGGTGTTAGTTCTTTGAATTGAACTATCAAATAATCAACTATGACTCAGAACAAACCACGAATAACAAGAGGAAGAAGAAGAATGTAGGTCGTTTTCTGTTGGTGTTCCGTTATCGTTATCGATAGTGATTAAAAGTAACTAGGTAGTTTCTTCTTTCTTCCGTCGTTATTTTGTTACGGTGTACAAACTAGTTACCGTCGTACGTCGTTATGACTTATGACATGAGAACCCGTCGCTTTTCGTTTTCTTGTTGTAAGCCCGACCCTCACAGGCGTCTCTTTTTTGTATCGTTTTTTCTAAATATAAATATATAGGTACGTAAACAGTCACACAGGTTGCACTAAAAAATTTGTGTCCTTCGTCCGTGTGTTCTAATAAAAATGTGATACATTACCTACTCATTCAAATATATAGATACCTGTGTTTTCTTATGTTTGATCGGTTTTTATTACTTTCTACTTCTACCTATTTGATGAATTGTTCTCCAAAACTTGATGACATGCAAAGAACCGTAAACAGAAAATTTAAACCAAAAATTTCATCATCTACTTTTGTTAAATATTTTCGAGTCGTTTTTTTGGCAAGTCCCGCCCAGTAAAACCATTCTCCTTGCTAATTTAAAACAAACTATCTTCAAATGCGTCGACAAAGTTTTCGTTTTTCCTATTAAATATCAGTTCAAAAAGACAGTTTTTCGTTTTCTTTGTAACTACTAACAAGTAACAACATATTAGGACACCTGCTGTTTCACCCGTTTTTCATTAAGAAGAAAATAAACTAGTTTTTTTGTAACTTGTTTTTTCGACAGTTTTTTTATATAACGAACGTTATTTTACGTTTCTCGAAAATAACCGTAATGCCCATCCCTACTTGGGTGATTTTAGCATGTTCACCGTCCATTTCTGGAGACAGGCGATGCTGATTTGTTGTTCTGCGACTGTTTTAAGTAGGGATTCGCGCTATTAGCATGGTATAGAATATAATAGAGTGACTCCAAAAATGCATAGAACAATATAATAGTGACTCCAAAAATTAGGTGAAATCGGCCAGAATGGTACTTGGGCGGTTTTGGTATTGTGGTAACGATATAATACTGATTTTGATAAGTACCTACACTTCATGGATTGGTACATGCATAGCTACCTTCGCGGATGACACAGCAATCTTAGCCGTTGCAGATTCGGTAGAACAGCCGACAAAAAACTTCAGGAAACTACAATTGCAGTTGATAAATGGACGAAGAAATGGAGATTAAAACTGATTGAAACAAAATCAACACATGTCAACTTCACGTACAAAACAATAATAAATATTCCATTAGAGATCAATCACAACACCATTCCGTATGCTAACTCAGCTAAATATCTATGGGGGGGGGGGGGGGGACTCTAGATGCGAAGCTAAATTAGAAAGAGCATGTCAATTAAATACAGAAAATTATATTGGCTGATGGGCCAATACTCTCAACTCAGCACCCACAATAAAGTGCTGTTATATAAGACAGTACTGATGCCGATTTGGTCCTATGGAATTCAGCTATGGGGCTGTAGAGCCAAAACAAATGAGAAAATAATTCAAACATTTCAGAATACAGTGCTCAAAAGCATTGTAAATGCTCCCTGGTACATTAGAAACGACGACCTCCACAGAGACTTACGCGTGGAGAGCGTCATAGATGTCGTTAAAAAAACAGCACGACGTTACGAGAACCGACTTCACGTGCACTCAAATATAGAAGCTCTTCAGCTACTGGACAATTCGCAACAAGTTCGGCGTCTGAAAAGAACCAAACCCCTGGATCTTGGATGCTGACGTTGTAACGTAAAAAACTAGTGTGGTGCCTGCTTGTGAACATTCACCATAAAAACAATGCGTAAAGATAGTTGAAGTAAATAACAAGATAGTTACTTGTAAAACTCCTATGAATCATATGAGTGAACGAATTTTTTGAAGACAGGCTATGAGTGTTTCTTACGTGGAACTTATTGTGAAATGGAGATAAATTAGCTGTCACAATAAGACCTGATGGAGTGTGAGAGCGAAAGTAAGGACTGCGCCGGGGTTGATGGTTTGTTTATACACAAAAGAACTGGAGGATGAAGACCATTGAAAAGGGAAGAGAACAGGTAGCCACCACAGGCCGAAGGAAACAGGTACAGCGTCTTCCAAGTGAAAAGGAGAAGGATCTGGGCGGTGCCAGACATCAAACGCGTGGCACTAGAGATTCATAAACCAGAAAGGGAGGGGGTTTGAAAAACGCAACAGCCCTCCGCTCGAAGGGCCCATTGTCTACTGGGCAGATGTTAATGAAGGTGTAGGGGAGAGCGGGCTATTGTAGAGAAATCAGGCTCTCAGCTCACACCTGTGTACAAGCTGGTTGAAGGGAGAGCCGACTAGACAAAAGGGCAGATGCAAGTTTTTCCGCAGCTGGTTAGGGTTTAGGCCCTTCACCTTCCGTTAGCAACAAGGGCGGTAACGGAACTGATCCTTGTGGCTTGTGCCAGGGCGTATCCTTTTCTTGGAGTGACGTCACGCCTTCTTAGGACGTGCTTCCTACGTCACCTGAGACGCGGAGTTGTGAAAGGGGCACCTCTTCGGCCTTGCGTCACAATGGGACCTTTCCTGTGGCGCTGGCTTCCCCGTCTTGACAAGTGACCATTCATGGCGAGGTCTGGTGTTCCATTCATGAGGCAGGTAATGTTATGTTATGATCCGGCTGGGCGGTTGAAGCGCCAGTCTATGGATCTCAAATCTTTCCAGATAATGACTTTGCCTCTAAACAACGGGTAATTAAGTACTGTATGGCCACTCCGCCTGTACCATGTATTATTCGTTATAACAAGTAGGTAGGCAAGTATTATTTTATAAGGTGAATGGGGAGGTTTTCGACCGATGAATAGATAACGTGCTGCTTTTGCGAGTTTCGGTCCGGCGAAATAAAAATCCGTTATTTGGGCAACGTTTCAGAATACTTCTATTTTCAAGCCCTACTGCAATAATAAACATTGGAATCAAGACACAGGGTAGGTAGGTAAACAAGGTAACATGTGGATCAAAACAAATACTAGATACTTTTTAGTTGAAAATTATGACTATTTTGATAATGAAAGAGGCAAACAATGCGTGACATATTTATGTATTATTTTATAGTCGGGAGCAGGGTTAACAGAAACATGTTAACGTTGCAAGTTCTGGTTTCGGTCTGAAAAATGGTAAGGAGAGTTTGTGGCGAGGGAAAACAGGCAGGAAAGAGGGGATTCACCTTTTCAGTACCGCATTAATCTCCTCCGGCCACAGTTTTAAAACTTTCAGGTATTGTTCTATGATGTCCCAGGATGCTACCTGATTTTTTCTCAGATTTTTAGGTATAACAGTTTTGGGGGATATAAAATGTCATCCGGGCAGGACGATATTACCAAAATGGGCATTTCAAAGGTAGCATTTTTATGCAGTATAAATGAGTAAAGAGATCAGTTAAGTTTTTTAGCAGTAAAATTACAACAAAAAACCCATTTAATAATAAAAAGCTTGCGGGCACTTGGAAACAAAAGTCATTGAGCTATGGTATACAAGTTATTCGCAAAATAATAGACTAGAAGTAGGTACCGTTGGAATCTCAGGGGTAAATCTTTCTAGAATGAGTGAAAGGAAGTCACTGAACTCGGTAAGTACGGGTTATTAAAATAAGGAAAATTAATAATAATAATAAACGAAATTATCAAGAATTAATTACTACTAATTAACAAGAGAACGAGTAACTAGTATGAATAAAGGTTGTGAATAATAAAGGTTGTGATGTTAGGTTCGGCAGAGATCAGTTTTTGGGTCCCAAAATGATCTCTGTAACCTCTTTCGAACCCTTGGGTACCAAAACCTGATCTCGGTCGAATCGCAGACCGCAAACTTTACCATATTCATGCTACTATTTCTCCTTTAATTAGTAGTAATTAATTATTGATAATTATTTCTATTATTATTAGTCCACGCGACCTTCAGGTTCTTCTACGTCAATATTTTATTACTTGTTGACATTTCGAACTTTTTATTGTATACAATAAATTATCACCTTCCTCGATCTAGGATATTATTTGTTTTGGATTCGCCACTGGTAAAATTATACATATTCATTCGCTCATTCTTTTTACTCAAACGTAACTTCTATCTATTTTATGGGTAGAGTTTTTAAGAAAAAATCAGGTAGGTACCAAACATTATAACGTAGCCATATCACAGGTCATATATCGCACAGTGGATCAACATTAGAAACCGACAGAGTAAGTAAATTTCATGGGGGGCAACAGTTGGCCATAAAAACGGAAGCATATTATGAGGGGGCTCGTTCCCCATTCCAAACCCGAACGGGAGATGGGGGAGGCAACTTTACGACTCGGAGTTTTGGAAATCCCGCTATCGGTCGAAACAACATGGGGTCGCTATCCGAGTAATCATTTCGGTAGGAGGGAGGAGAAAACGCAGTTTTATCTGCTGCAGCAGTAAAAAAGGGGGAAATCGCCAACTCGTAATGCCTTGTGATCATTGAACGGATGAGAAAACGGTGAAGTATGATGGGTCTTGTTGGTCGTGCCAGAGAAATCGAGCTGCTATGCAGTACGCGTAACGGGACGCGTTACATCGAAAGTTCTTCCACCGATTCGACCGGTGGAAGAACTTGTTGACATTTTGACGTTATTTTCCAAAACCCATCGGATGGAAACCTCTTAGGGAACCAAAATGTTTCAAAAGTTGGAAGAATTCGAAAAAATTTCGTCGAATCACACCAGCTCTAGCTCACCAGATAAGCAGTTTTGTAAAGTAAGTACGAGTAAGTAGGTGTGTGAGGTATACCAATCTTAAAACATCTGTGGATAAATATGTTGATACCTCATACGTACATAGTTATGTCAGTATTCTCAGACATTTAAATGAAATATGGATATATTCCGAAGCGTTTTATGTGGGCTTTTGGACTTGAATAATCGATTCTATGATCAAGTAGTAATGGGTAATCACGATTATGGGAGATCAGTGGAATACTGAAAACTTACCTCGAAAGATGAAACCGGTGTCAATTAGTCAACTAAGAATTCAATTGTCTATAAGTAACTTGTGAAATTAAAAGTGATTTCCGAAGAACCGCTCTAGCCTCGACAATAAAAAATTCCAGTCATACAGCATCGCTATAAGAGCGATTTTTCAAAGAAATATTCGTGCTATTGTGTAAAAAGATGATATCGCGAGAAACCATACCACTTTTCGTTAGATTATATAATTTTTTCGCGATTTTAGCAATTTTTACCAATTGTTTGACCCTTATAAAGTCAAATGTGATCCACTCTTTTTTAAGAAAAATATTTGTATGTCATCACAACACTCCCTCCATCGCGATACAACATCCCTCACAATAACATTGATTTTTGTAGCCCTTAGTACAAATTTTTTACCCCCGAAAATCCAAATTTGACCCCTGTTCTGTGCGAAAAACAAATGGTAGTCTTTACTCACCTTCCATAATACTTTCAGTAATTTTATATAATTTGTTCACCATTTTAGCCGTACCTATTTACCGATTTTTGACCCCTTAAAAACTCAAATTTGACCTCCTTAGAATTTTTGAAAATTGCTCATCTTGTATTTATCCTTTTGTTCGCCAATAACAACGTTTTGGCGAAATTTGGAATTTTTATCATGTACCCAAGGACAAAAATATCGTCTGGAGTGACACACGAATGGAGAAATAAATATTATATCTATGTATAAATTTTTGTTAAAATCGGGATGGATTCAGGATGAAACGGATTTGCCAATACAAGATTTCAAAAATTCACGTTCTGAACATTTTGGACCCATTGCAATACCTTCATTTTCTTTATAAATTCGCCAAAAAAAACGTCAGCAATACTTGGTATGATGGTTGAAAACCATTCTGCAACCACTCATAATGTGTGGTATATTCGGGATCAGCGTGAAGAAGCGTGCAGGATTCGCCTAAAATAGAATATCGTATATTCTCACTGTACTGTTGACTCAGTGCGCCGTAAGGGTTTGGCTATGTAAATCAAGTTTATTATTGCTATCCTGTGCGACGCACGGGTCATCCAGCTCAAACAAAACAGACATTTTATTTCTCCATTATGAACGCACAATGCGCACTAGCAGGAGAAGTCAAGTGAAAGATTCCAAATGTCAAATTACACCCAAGGGAGTCTTATATTACAGTATTCATGGCAGCTTGGGGCGGAACTAGGTCGGCCTGCCGAACTGAATACCCCAGGCGCCCCCGGCGGGCAATATAATTATTGGAAACCTGACGCCTGTAATATTAAAATCAGCCACGTGCCCCTTTCATAAAAAAAGCAAGATATGAAAATAAAAAATAAAATGGTAGGCTGTAGATACATAAAATCAGCGTTTTCGGCAGTACACCCTACCGCTCAAGAAGGGCGGGAGGGAACCGGACTCATTATCACCATCTGTAGCGCCACCCCTGCGCAGATGTAGGGTAGGAAAAAGCTTGATTAAAAAGTGGTAGTCCATGTCAATCCCGGCTTATTACTTTGGTTTCGAAGGGGGAGGACCGCATTGTGCCCTTCGAAACGCGAGTTGGACCTTTTGTTAATTATACGTTCTAAAAGAGAATAGTCCCACATCCCTCTTTTCATTCCAAGGGCTCCCAAAGCACTTGGCGCTCACAACATGTTGCACTCCATTCCGACAAGTGCACTCACCGTTGTCGAGGAGCCTTTGACTATTTCAGGGCGGATCGATGCGAGCCGAGCGGCTCGTGCCGTTAGACGAAGAATCAGCTATTCATTCAATCACACGAATGAAATGCAGTATCGCAGTGGACGGAAAACTGAGTTGGTATCCATGCGAGCTTAGAATTTCAGAGCAGGCGACCAACAGGAATGGAGAACGCTAGCCGCCATAATATGTATTCGGGCGACGAAATTTGGTCGCGGAAAGAACTCTTCACACTTCGGTCGTGTAATTAGCTCTTAAGACGGCTAGGTATACGTACGAAGGATTCGAGCGTCTAGAAAATTTGATTTCATTTATACTAGGAATGACTTTTTTTTGGAGGTTAAAGAAGAAGATTTCGGTAGAGATAAGCAAAAATAAGGTCATCGCAGATATTGCGCATGAGATGTAACGATTAGCTATCATTGGATTTCACCATACCAGTTAGTAGCCCATCAAATAGGTATTAGCATACACTTAAATGAAAAGTGAAAAATACCACCTAGGAACTTCATGGCATGATCAAACTATGGTAATATCAATCCATACCTTAATACTATTTTACTCAACTTTAATAATAGGTACTTATTCATTATTTTTGCAGGTTGCATATTCATGCGTAAAATAAGCGTGAGTTCATTACAGTAGTTCTGGTGGATATAGAAAAACTACCCTTCACCTCTATAAGCTGATAGCAAGGTACATCAAAAGGTATAACAACATCACTCCAAGCGGCTCCGCACTGGATTATTATTGGGGAGTATTATTATGTATGTCTGTACTGCGCTGCCAGCCGCAATTTGGGGTATTTTGAGTGGAAATATTGAGGGCAGACTCGCTGGGCCTTCCAAATTTGTCGTATAGTTTTTGGTCTCGACGACGTAAGGGAGAGGCGCCATGGCGCCAAGAGTGACGCCGCAAGAGGGAAAACAAAGTTAATAATGGGTCTACGGCATAAAATTTGCAGAACATATAGGATTATCAGAAATTGCTGTGCAGGTATTGGTATTATGACGGCGCGGAGCTAATCGGTGACTGCAATGGCGCCGCAAAATCCAAAAACCGCAAATTTGGGGTGGGTATACGTTGTATTCGTTTTACTGGAGCTACGCGAGATCACTGGTCAGCGGACCCGCTAGTAGTTATTATCTGTAGATTTCATTCATTTCCCTAAAGGCTACCCATTGCATCAGCGCGCTGGTCTGGAACAAGGGGGCACTAGGAGGATTCGAACGGACGACCAAACAAGCCATAACCCACTCGTCTAACACGTAAGGGTACAGTGGAAAAAGGGTTAGACTCCACATTTTAACGATTTAGAGCTTATAGCGCCATCTAGTGGCATTCTGGGAGTAGTTTCACGTGGTACTTTTACTTTGGGGCAGAAAGATTCCATTGGTTCAGAACTATCGGAAAAACAAAACCCGTATAGGGGAAAAAGGGTTTCATTCTATGCGGTGGTCGGGAAGAAAGGTCAGACTCCAATCTCCCCTTTCTTCCTGTGAAGGCCAAAAAAGGAGCCGATGACGTTTGCTCAATGGTACACCATTTTTTTTACAAAAATACTCTCGGCTGAAATCCGTCAGTTAGTAATATTTTGCGATTCATGGGCCAGTCAAGACAACAATTATACAGTTTTGAGATTTTTACATTACCAGATCACAAAAGAAAATTGTTTCGAATCGGTGAAAATGGTTTTTCCAATCAGAGGGCACTCATACCTCGAGTGCGACCGAAATGTCAGTCTAGTAAACGCAAAATCTTACACTGAAACACCCGAGGACTGGCGAGAAGTGTTGGGAATGAGCAGAGTGAAACCTTCTCCATACACAGTAATTGATTGCGGAAAGGATAACATGATTTTTCATAACTGGACCGACTTCTTGAAAGGTCTATATCCGAAGAAATGCCCTGTTGCAACGCGACCTGTAAGGGTGCTTGAGATTCGAAAACATTCTCCCAAATTCATTTTTCATGAATTCTTACTTCAGCTCTGTGATGACCCCACAGACGAGCAAGAGAGGAACAAAACGTAAAGGAAGTACCCCAGAAGATGCAAATCCCCCAACCCAGCTAAAATCTCTTTACAATGGAAAACTCCCCATCAAAGTGGCCAAATTCAATGAACCTCAGCACATGGTTAAATTTCTACATAAGGAGGAGTCTTGAACTTTCTATGAAAACTTGAAACCATGTGGAAATTTCAACGAAAGCGAAGACAAATTTGTCGATGACGTCCTGATCGATGAAGACCAAAACTGAAGGGCTCAAAATGCGGGGAATAAAGAGCTCATTCCACACTTTTTCAAATTATAATTTTTTAAAATCATGTACATTTTGATATAAATTATTAATGACAACTAAAATTCAAACAGGGGTTATATGGTGTTGGTGACCATTTATGGTAATTTTAACTGGAATATGATACCATGAGTTATTAAAGTTTATTTTTGTGTTCCTGACCAATTTTTTATTTTGGAGTCTTACCCTTTTTCCCCTGTACCCTTCGTATAATTATTGTCCTTAATTGTGCGAATATGAGAATGTGAATCCTTTTTTGTAATCTGGCGATGCCAAAGACACGAAAGTGCTTAAAACCTGAAAATTGCCTATAAAATGACTCCATCGCCAAGTTACTGTTTACCTACTTGGTGAAATGTGCAGTAATAATAACCGGTTGTTTAGTCACCTGGATGGAACCATTTGAATTTTCCGAACGTTATTTCTCAAAATTAAGAAATTACACATTCGTGGTTCAGGCATAAGGGCGACGAAATGGCAGCACGATCCTAAACTACTAGCCCACGGCGTTATAATATAATATACATTATATAAATTACGGAAATCTTCTGTGCACAGTCGAGCGAACTCAAGTATCCATACACAAGTATGGATAGTATAGTCTGCTTATCACTCTTCCTTCCGTTGCTACCAATGGGAAATTCGATAATAATCGAAAATGGTATTTTCTCATTGAAACGAGCAAAAATGAATATTTAGGATGAATTCTATCGTATTATCGTTTGCAACTGTTCAAAGGTAGCATTGTTTTTCCTTCTATGAAACAATGTATGAATTCAAATCCCCCCAGATCCCAGGGATAAGGACGTTGAAAGGTAAACCAACAGGTACACTTCAAGCAACAATTCAATTCGAATGACTATTTATTACGAAAATATAATAATATATTACAAAAATTGCTTTTACTATTTTTTTTTTTTTTGGTTAGAATGTGAGTTTTTAAAATGTTTTCTTCCTTCAGTGCCTTTATATTTTTTGTCATCATTACAGTGCTCAATAATTTCTAACTTCCAGCTAAATATAGTTTGTTTTATCTACGTCTCCTCTATAGATGTTCGTTATAATAAATATTTTCCTTTATAATTTCATATATATTCCATATTTTCTGTTTTTCCAATATAGGGAAGAGTATCATAGTATACAAAATCGATTCTAACCAATTTCTAGTGATTACTCTAAAACATTGAGCAGATGCTAAGTAATTGCTCTTGCTGTTTTTTTTTAAGTTTTTCTTATTTTTTTGTTACTTCTCTTCGAGTCTATGCGGCACGCTGCCTACCTGCTTAGTAAATAAATTATTATAAACGAACGATTTCAATAAATAAATATCCTAAGAAGAAAATTTACATTAAATAAACCAGACTAGTCAACACATACGTCTACATAAGAACTGTGTTAAAGTAAATGCACAAAACACAATAGAACAACGAAACATGAGTTTTCGACTACATCGTACAGTTCATAATAAATTTGCATAATCAATAATAAATAACAAGAAACAAACTACAAAACTATACAAATTCAGAAATAGACTATATATAATGTTATAATACAAAGCCTTCATTAAACACCGTCCCCGCTGATCGCTCTTTGAAAATTAATAATGAAATAGTAAAAATTTCGTAATTATTTTCAACACAAAAGAGCCCGAAAAACCAATACCTAAATGAACTCAACGAAAAAAAATTTCGCCATAAAATCGAAAAGATGAAATATGAAATTCAGTAAAGTATGAGGATATTTTGTTCATAGAAGTGTAGTAGAGTAGTATACGATACTAGACATACTGATAGAACCAAACGCCCATTTTGACTTCAAAAGAAAGAAATCGCGGGTTTTGTAATGCTTGTGTGTTATGACTAGATGTAGACTAAATTTATATTTTAATGACTAGTTCTGCTTATTTATATGAACTCGATCGAGTATTTATCAATCAAAGTTCCCTTAAAGCTAACTAAACTTATTATTGCTTCAGAATACTATAGGCTTCATTTCTGATGGGGCATTGATCGTTCAAAATTACAATTTACAGTTTATTGCTATGTAAGAGTATAAGAAGAAAGACAAGTGTATAACATCGACTCGTTGTATGGAATATTGCTTTTCTGATTATTCTATTGCTATTTTTTGTCACAAACACCGATGAAAGTTTAAATGTTTTTGAATGCCCCAACTGTTTTTATTGCCATAGAATGAGATTTTATAAAGAACATAATGTCTTGACTACAGCCGAAAAATAAATGAGTCGAATAATTCGTTCACTCATCCATTCATGACTATTACAATGAGATCACTTACAATAAATTACTACTAACTTAAACCTACAACGTAGACGTTAATTATTGTTACTCACTTATTAAATCTAATGACTGGCCGTTCATCCCTAAACATCTCGAAAGATGCGAATTAATAGATAAACAAAGAGAAAACGAACAAAAAATGACTTAAAATATAATGCCCTTAGAATACAATGACTTAGACTTACGAGATCACACAGAAAGATGACTATATACAATATTTTTTGTGGATTTTTCTTAAATTAAAAGGAATGTTTGGTTTCCTTCTAGTTGAGTACTTGACGCCACAGTAATATTTTGACTAGATATCACTCGTTGATTTTCTGTAGAATACTGCCGTTGGGGGGTTACACAATTAGGGACACACACGTAAAACGAACACTTATAAAAGGGATAGAAGGTACGATCACAAGCTAAGAAGAAGGTGGTTTCATTGTGAAGGGAACCCTACGATTCATACGAAGTAGTGAAGATGAAAGAAGGGGGTGGAAGAAGAAAGGATAAAATGTTTGCTCAGGTTGTTTACGAAAGCGGGGGTAGCTGGGGGCAAGGGATAAGGCTGGTAGCCAATATCTGCACACAGCTGACGTCTAGACAACACAGGGGAGATAGAATAGAACCCGCAAAAGTCGAAAGAAGGCAGAAAAATCGAATGGATTTTCCATCATCTCAAATTTGAAAAGCAACTAAATTTGACTTCGGAAAAAATTTACCAGTATGATTGATGGGAAAAAGTTTGAATAACGACTTGCCGTTAATGATGGAATTTGCTCAATTGAAGGCAACCACGATGCAGCCATTATTCAAAAGGCACTGTCTCAATAGTTAGAAGTTATTTAAAATAAATCCAAAATGAATTTTGAGTTTTAATGGTGATATAGGCACTTTCGATGATAATCACATTTCGATTTTGGACGAGAGAAGACGATCTAAAAACATCAAAAGGTTTTTTTTTTGTGTGATCTAATCTAAGCGAGTGTCTAAAACTAGTTTATTTTTCACACGATGGAGGGCATCGAGAAGAGATAGGGGCCCAGAACATAGAGGTGGAATAGACGACAGAGAAGAGGAAGCGATAGCACACGACATCGTTTCACCGACGGAGCTTCAAAGCTCTAGCGGAAATGGAAATGGATAGACCCGAAAAAAGAAGGCACGTCCTACATACTAATTACAACACGCCACATAAGCACAATTCCAACGGCAGGGCCCGACATTGAAACAATTGATGACAGCGAAAAATTTATGAATAAAATATTTACAACTAGAATGAATTTATGACATTATTATTGCACTTGCTTGGCTATTTACAGAAAACTTATTGCTTTCAATTGCTTAGCGTTAATGACTAGAGGTTGACTAGATCTCTCATCCTTATCCCTGACTAGAATTATCTTAAGAACTAATGACTTGGAATTATTCTTTGATGACTAAGTTCCAACGACTAGAATGTTCATGAAGTATGGAATACATGACTAGTGAGATCTTTGGGACCTTGTCAAAACTTAATAGACTATCCTTAAAATTACTCTCGTTTTAGAATCTCCCACTTTTCGATGTTGTAAATACCTACACTACACATGTGATATAATTTTGCTGGGATTGAGACGTAACCTTCGTTGCTCGCATACTAATAATATCTTTGGTTGGCTAGCTTACGTATGGCACTACATTTGTGCATCACGGTGTACAAAATGCAAAAAAAAAGAAAATGCAAATCAAAACCTTATTGATTAAAATACTGACGTAAAATGACTAGGTTACTTTGGTGGGGGTTTACGGAACGAATATTGGTCGTAATGACCAAACGAATCCTGACTAAAATACAGACTAGAATTTTTAAGATGACTAGATACTTGGAAGCACTGCACGTAGTGAAATTCAAATGCTGACAGAATTGTGGTATATTTATTAATGGGAACTATTTTATATCAAAATACTGATGTCTGCAAGTTTATTGTAGTTGTTCAGAGGATCACATTAAAAAGAATTTGAATTTACATGGACGTTAAATTTTGGAAGTGTAAATTTATGGATAGGTGCAGTGAGATCAAGTAAAGGTACGACTAGAAAATCTGACTAGAGATCAATTGAAAATTTGTCTAGAAGTTAGAGCTTCACAAAAAGCCTTCAACTATTCCTACTTATAAACTATTCGTTGTCTGTCGAACCACAAGTCCTATAGAACTCACCTTAACGTCTTATTTGAGTCTAATGACTAGAATCTTAAATCTTAGGTTTTTGTAAAGATGACTAAATTTATTGTAATAACACACAAGCATTGACAAACTGCGACTTCAGCGTTATTCGTCAAAGTGGGCTTTTTGTTCGATCGAGAAGTAATGAAGTATGTAAGATAGAGTAATAGAAGCTTCTAGAGTGACTAGTTGTTAGTACATGCACATAAGTCCTCATAGAATGGACGAACTATTAGTTGTTTGTTGGACGGTGCGTGTTTTGTTTTTCATATTTGCTTACGTAGGGATCGGAGGGCAGAGTGGTTGATGATGGGGGCTCATAGGGGTCATCGGCTTGATATCGCTTTCCAGACAGGCGGACTCGAGGTGTTTGTTGAGGTAGGACTTAAGAGCGAAAGTCTTGTGGCAGCGGGAACACTGGTAGTTCTTGTCAGCCGAATGGGTTTGCATGTGGGCTCGGAGGTTGGACCGGTCAGCGAAGGCTTTGCCACAGTGGGCGCAGCCGTACGGCTTTTCTCCCGTATGGGATCGCAGATGGCCTTGCAGCAACCACGGACGGGAGAAGAGCTTGCCACAAACACCGCAGGCGTGGCTGAGCTTGTGAGTTAACAGATGCATAGCTAACGCCGGCATGCTGACGTAAGTCTTGCCGCAGGCGTTGCACTTCTTGGCAGACTGAGAGTCGAGACTGCGGTGCGTTTGTTTGTGTCTCGAGAGGTTGGAGGATGTCGCATACTGTTTCCCACACTCAGAACACGTGTATTTCTGTTTGGAGTCGATCACTGTAGGGTCGAGAGGCTTCTTTTTGGACCGACCATCACTGACGAAAAAGGCCTCGTAGGTGTAAGCAACGGTTTTCGAAGCAGGAGGAATCGGGGATTTCGCCTGAGGAGGAGCAGGGGTTGAGGCACTGAGGTCTAGAATAGCGTGAGCAGCTGACAAATCTTCTTCCGCGGGCCGCCACCCGAGGTTGGTGTAGGACGGCACCGAGGGCCGATCATCCAGGGAGTACGGCCTATAGATGTCTTTTTTCTTAGGCGGTAAGGACAGGGCGGCCCCCGTGCTGGTGTAGCACATTGCCAGGGATTTGGTTCTTGGCAGGGCCGTCAGCTCAGTGGCGGGCTGAAGCGTGGCGTAAGAAGGCGGAGTGGCCGATGGCTCTCTCGGTAGGTAAGCGGTGTAGTGGGATAAGTCTTGGACATAGCCTGCAACACAAAACAACACCTCAATATTTCTTCAAAAACATCGAAAAGAAATCGCAATAATACAACCAAAATCTATGCAAATTTACACCAAATATATCACATTATCTGGAACTCCTGTAACGAGGTTCTGGGATGTATTTAGTCAGGTAGTTTGAAGGTTGAAAGAATATCAATCAGCATCAATCGGTTGGCCTAATCCATACTACTGTGACGATACGTAGGTGCCTACTCTTAAATTATCATATGCATTCAAGATTCGTACTGAATCAAAACACTGGAATTCGGAAGCAGAAAAACGACTTTGAGCGACAACGACGACTATCAATAATTCACGTATCTTATTAAAAGTTGGTCATATTAGACTGGGAAAGGCCCGAGGAACTTCTGTGAGGAACTGGGGAAAAGCAGGGGAGGAATAGGAAGGCTTTGCGGGCAAGAACTTTGGCACAAGGAGATTGAACAGGGCGATGGGACGGGTGTGGGGAATGAAACAAAGTGGCAGGGAAGGCAACCTCCGCCCTTCAAGTGACAGTGATCTAAAGCTCGAAGCTACCGATGCCGAGAAACCCCTTCCAAACTCATCACCCCAAGGATCCTTAACCATCCCCAAACCACTCCATGATACATAGCATTCAGGTCTGCCCTGCGTTTGACGGAGTAATTAGTAAACTTCGAGAGCGCCCGGCACAATAGTTTAATCTTTTTCTTTTTTTCCCCTTTTTTTTAAAGACATGAATGTCCTTGGAGAACCTTTAGAGAACGGTATTGACCGCTGCGTTCTTCAAAGCGGAAAAAGGGGAGTATACCCTTCAAAGAGAAAGAAGTTTTCTTTGCCCGTCCAAGTAGAATAAAACCTACAACAGCCCTTATCTTTTTCTTTACAACTCACAATTTATTATCTCTCCCCCCCCCCCCCCCCAGTTTTTTCCTCTCTTCATTACCAGCAATTTTCTCCCATAAATCGAAAGCAAAACTTTCTGGTAAAATCCGTATTCGCGCTTTATCAGCGTTTCCAGCAAACTTCGTGAATCTGGGGCGAACAAGGGTTTTTTCTGCGTTATAATTAATCGCGTTGAAGAGGACTGGAAGAGGGAGTTGGTAATTTGAAGTTCAGTGGAAGGCATTGTAGCCGGGTCCTGTGCAAACAGCAATCAGTTGGGTTGACTCAGGGGCACACCATTACAACTCGAGTAAAGTCTCCCTCCTTATTTGCAGCGGAGGCTCTTAAACATCTCCTAAACTGACTAATACCCGACAGCAATCTCTATTAAATTCTTTGTTTGGACAGTTTTATAGCTCTTTTCCCTTCTGTAGCTGTTTTCATCGCCCTCTCCGAAATGCCTAGTGGCAACGAAAGTTATTCGCAATAAAAACAGTAAACGACGTTGATGCGGCGGAATGGGTTCGGTGGGAGGGACGGAAAAAACGTATCTGGTTCTGCATGTAATGTGTTGGAGGGATGTGGGGCATGTTATAGCTTTGGGGTTTGCGAAGGGGAAAAGTGGTGGTGCTGGAAGGAAATTAAACGGATTCATAGCCCTTTTCTGTTAAAACGCCGCGAGATCGGGCCGATATGAGACCGAATAGGTTCAGAACAATGGGTTCGGACTTGCTATCGGCTTTATGGCTCAGCTGAACATCAAAAGAAGATTTCTGGTGACCATCCAGAGATAAAAAGTACTACGATCACTCCAATCACAGAGGAGAATAATCCGAGTCTCTAATAATTTATCAGAATTTAATCTATTCATTGATGATGGATGGGTCGGAATTCAGTATTTTCGACCTCAAAATCGGGTTCAGAACCAACTAAAATCCTCATTAGTGAATTTTTGGCTTCTAAGTAATTGAGCAACAACTAGGTACAAACAAAAAACTGGATGAAAGCTGCAGTGATCAACGGAATTTGCTATTCAAACATGTTCATATTGAAGTGCACCTGCCACAAGAAACAGTTATCAAACTAAAATCAAAGCAATCATGGCCGAGCGGATAGAGCTACAGCTGATTCAGCACACTGATAGGATAAGATGTGGAAATCGATTTTTCAAAGACCATCTGCCATATAAAGCAGATTTGCCCAACGATTTCGGAGAAATCTTGGGCACGGATATGAGAAATCATGAGCCTAGCTGATATTTACGCTGCTCAACCAGCACACTGACAAGATGAATCGTTGAACTAAAGCCACAGTGTTGATGCAGTTCATAATTAGAGTAATTCCACCAATGTGGAATGCATACTCTCAGCAGGAAATTTCGAGTATTTCAAAAATTTTCAATTTCAACTATGGTTCTACCAGTGTCAAAGAAGAGTACCCTGATTCACGGGAACTACCAGGCGTGCTGGTGATGAAAGAGAGGTCGTTAATAAGAGAACACGCCACGGAGATCGATAATTCATTTCTCGAGCTAGCAGTTTGGGCGATACTCCTTCTCTAACCCTCTTTCCGTGAGGTTTAATGAATAGAAACCTTTCCCAGCCTTCAAGATGAACTCATCACCAAGGGCTTTACGCCTTTTGTGCGGTCTTGGTTACCCGAAGGGGTCTCGAGTAACCTCTAACCACAATATCGATCAAACCGCATTGAAACATCCTCAGGGTTCTGAATAATAATTATAAGGCATCGAAGCAATGAGAACGGTAGGTTTACATCAGCAAATCACGCAATAGTAGATCGAGACTTCAACTGATTCAAACACCTACTTCGATCAGACTCCAAACCTGTTTCCGCAAATCCCATTCAGAAAACCGGATTTTTTGAAAAAACATTTTCCTTCAAAACGAAGATATTTTGATCGATTTCAATTTATCCGTGGGGAATAAATTTTCATTAGCTTCAACTACTCAACAACTATTATTCTCAGAGTAGGCAGATACTGTGTTACCAAATCTGGCTTGCCTATTGATATTGTTACCTAATCAATATGTATACTAGAATTTAAAAAACACAGATTAGATAGGCAGGCTCAAGAATAGTGGTTCTTTTCAAACATCTTTGTTATGAAGAATAATCAGTGAAGATCTCATATACGGACGGGAACCAAATCCACAAAACACAGATGGGGGTTACACGCTAGATTCCTATAATTAAAATATTCGTTACATTCCCATGTATACTTTTAATGACCTTTCAAGCTTAATGTCTCCTAATGCTCATATTACATACATCGAAAGTATCCACAATAGAAATCTAATGAGCTAGACCGAAATGCAAAGCAATTTTCTCCGAATTCAAACGTATATTATATTACAGAACATGTTCAAATGAGAAGTGTACTAGTGTTTTCAAATCAGTAAACAGCAAATTGATTGAAATTATTATTCATGTTTACTGTTTTACCCTGTTACAGTTCAAATCTAACGCGGAAGTGCGAAAATAGATTGTGACTTGAATGGGGCAGCGATCGATATTGCGGTGACAGAATAGGAATATTGATTTTTCCCTTTCCAGAACTAAATATTTCGTACTTAAGAGAATTTCGCTGCACCAACAAGAAATATTTCTACAATTTTGGCAGCTGAATCGACTAGTAAGTGATGTAGAGCACCACAAAATGTGCGTGAAATGTTTGTGCAGAATATAATTAGGAACAACATTTATGTACTGTATAATATGAAAGTGGAAATATCAGAACCAAATGGAAAAATCGGGGCAAAAACATGATTATAGTGGTAATATTTGTTTGAGAAGGTTAAGACCAAGATGTAACTAATATTAGATTGAGATTAGTCGATTGTTTATAACAATGTATTTAAAAAAGTGGATGCTGTATATTATTTGGAATTTAAAGATATTTTGAAATGTAGGTCGCGGGTGAGACGTGCATTGTTTTTGAGATGAATTTTCGTGTTTTTCATGTGTTTATTGAGTAATTTCAAATGATATTTGGAAGATGATGGAAACTTACCGTCGATCTTTGAGGGTCTTATCTGTCTAAAGCTGGGTTGGCCTGCTGGGGGCGGCGAGCGCCCCCCAAGCGAAGGGAGCGCACTCTACGAAGCGAGCTATTTGCTTCCTTCGCTACTACTGACGGCAAGGGGAAGTTCTACAGGGGTTGAACACCCACCCTCGCGTTTTTCATCCCCCCACTACCGTACCCACTGAATTCAACCCTTCCTACACCACCCACCCACCCTGGAGGGTTGGTTTTGAGTTTGCATTCCACCGGCTATTTCGCCCTTTGCTTTCTTTACACCCCCTTCCCAGGAGAAAAGGGACCCTTTTTGTCCTCAAACCGCATTCTAACGTTCGTGCCATACATTTTTTTCTTCAAATTTATGTTTTTAATCCACACTGCGAGAAGTTTAAAGCCATCAAATAATGTCTAAATGGTGCAAAATATTAGCGTCATGAATCCGCAGCAATTTTGTATTTTAGACCTCGAATTTGGTACCCCTGATGATTCAAAACACAGTTTTTTCCAATCTGAGCAATAAAACAGGTAGGTATATAAACATGCGCGCGACGTGAGAAATATCAAGCACCCCCTCCCTCCCCCCACCCCCCATCAATCACCTCTCAGAGTCGGTGACATCATCAACACCCATTGTCGCCCATATGAAACCCATCGTTTAACACCTTTATCGAAAGCTCTCATTGCGATATTTCGTATGGTAAAATTATCAACGACCATTACCACACCCCATCGTTCCATACACACATCCGAATAATTTTTCAGAAATTCAACTCATAATGAGTTATGTGCCCCAACAATTGTAACTAAATGACCTCAAATCGCCAACTTTGTCAGTCTTTCAAGTATGAAAACGTCTGTAAAAACACTATAACGGAAATGGGCTTTATGGGATGAGCAACAGGTAGGGTTGCTGATTTTTGAAGCAACAGTTCCGAAGTAAAAATACAATCATGGATGCGGAAATGATAATAATATACCCACCCACCGGATTCCTATGATTAAAAGATAACTTGAATAATTCAATATAGGAAGGATTATCAAAATTTTCTTTGAGCACAATTTGTACTATTCGAAGGATACCATTACCGCCAAATACTATACTGAACTCAATCAACAGCTGGAATTTCCATCGATAAAACGAGATGAATTTTGCATAAATGATCATCAATACTATAACAAATTGATCAAAAACAAGAGACACGTTGGTTGTTTGGAGAGACGATGAAGATTTGGGCCACACTAGTTGCATGAGTGAATCAACAGTTTGCACTTGTAGATCCGTTCGTTAACTCAAATAATTTTCCTTTGAATTTCTTTGTTTCTCATGTTGTACATATTAATCGTTGCATACATCAAAACTAAACGTAATAATAATAAAATTATGCACATTTCTGAATTGAAATTGAATTTCAAAAATTATGATTCGAGTGGGATATTATAGTATACAGTAGAATATATTACGTACAGCGAATATATTATGTTCAACAATTTAAAAAAATAATGAAACGTTGTATTGTGTAGTATTAATGTCATATTAATTTGTAGTTTATTACTGGATTTGATTGGTATTGAATAACCAGTTAAGATTCGTGTGTGAGTATTAGACTGATTGGCATGTAGTGCGTGAGATGGTTTACAAGAAGTATCAACAGCCTGGAAATGATGTTTTATTGGTGATTTAAATTTTTGGATAGGTATTTTGATTGGTAATAAATTTGTGGCCATCATACCGATTGATGTTAATTGATAACGCAAAATGCTTGTACTCACCATTGTATATTACGGGAGGTATCCTCTCGGAGTGGTGCGGGGGCGGCGGGCTGGGCGCCGTCGCGGCGGCGGTGGGGCTGGACGGGCCCCACACCTGCGGCCCAGTCGGCGTGTCGCCGACGACGTCGATCTCCTCCTCCTCATCGTCGACGACGTCCCGCCGACTGTCGTCGGGCCAGGGGTAACCTTTCCACTTCTTGGCCATCAAACACCTCGGCATGTCGACATTGGCCCACCCTCACGCGACACCGCAGGATTTTTTTTTTCTTTCTTCTTTTTTTCGAAGTCCAAACGATTTATCGACGTCGATGACGGAAAAATCGGTGGTCACGGTTCAAAACGAAAATTTTGATGTGTTTTAGCGAGTTTTAGGAAAGGAAAATTTTGAGGTAAGTTATGTTGGTGGGGGGAGTGTTTGATGGGCGTAGTAAAAAAGACGACAGGACAGATAGAGAGAAGGATAAGGCGAAACTAAAACACAAAAATAAAAAACAGAACCGAACACAAGTGTGTGCGACCGGGTGTCTTCTAGTTTTGTGGGGCTGGTGGGACGCCGGTGGTTTTATATAAGGGTAGGGGGTTGGGCCAAGGGGTGAGCTGGAGGGGGTAGCCACCCCTGCGTGCGCTGAATCCCCACCCCTCATTGATTCGCCCACCCGTCGCCCGACGAGCTGGGGTGGAGGGGGACACCATGAAAAATATGACGCGGGGCGCCTGAGCAGGGCCGTCCCACTGGGGTGCCACCCTCTTCTGCACTGTGGGTAGAGGGGGGAGCCTCCAGTCAAAACATATCAATCATCCCATTTCCCTCTTTTTTGGAACGACCCCCCCCCCCCCCCGAACCACCCCGTAACTATTACGTCAACACCATCTCTAGGAGTAACAGCAACTGAAATCAACAGATTAGCTAGGCAGCAACAGCATCTCATACTGTTATGACGGTAATCCTTGTTCAGGAGTGACAGCAACAGATTACCTGAACAGCAACGGTATCTGTTGCATGAATGATTAATGTACTTGTATAATAGGAGTGACAGCAAACGATTAGCAACTTCATTCGCTAATAGTAATGATGGCAATCCTTGTCTAGGAGTGATAATAAAATTAATCATCTGGCAATGTGCACAGCAGCAGCGTTAGCTACATTTATGATGATTATCCTTGTCAAGACATGGCAGCAACAGATTAGCAACAGCATCTCAAACAGTTAAGATAATTTTCCTTGTCCAATAGATTACAATAGATTACAATACAGTTTCTCATACAGGTATGACAGTCCTTGCATAAGGCTGGCAGCAACAGATTAACTATATAGCAGAAGTATCTCATTCAGTTATGATAATCCTTGCCTAGGAGGGGCAGTGATTGACGATCTACAGTATCCAGTATCTGCTACAGTTATGATGATTATCCTTGTCTGAATGACAGCAACAGATTAGTTAAACAGCAGCAACCTTCAATTCGGTTAGTACGCGTAACCTTGGCTTGAAAAGCCTTGTACGTATTAGTTTCTAAAAATTTTGAACTGATTCTGAAAACCCGTATTTTTTCTGAAACATTTTGAATTGATATTGTTGTATTCCTCGATTTTTATTAGAAAGTAATAGCCTTAGAAAATTAAGTTGACGATGTTCCAAATCAAATCAACGATTTTCAAAACAAAATTAATGATTTTGCAAAAATACATGTCAACAAACCAGCAACCAGCAAACTAACTAACGCGGTGTTATTAATCTCGTAAGCTTGGTGGATAGAAAATTGTAGATTCATTATAATCTGTAAAAATAAATTGATGAAACTGATAAACTGATGAAACTGAGGTGAATACTTTGTAATTATACTAATTATAATAAGTACTTGTATACCAGTTAATGAATATAAAAACAAATATGAAAATAGTGGCTGGTTTATTTCGATGAATATTCCTTTTTAGAGTTACAGTTTGTTGATATGTTATTATACTGCGGGCTAACTGTTGACGGTATATCCTGTTGTCCCCTCACTCCAACAATGAAACCTGGAGTCCACCTGGTTGACAACAGGCGGTTCCGGTTGATTATGTACATGCAATTTCCAAAATACAGATTTTTCTATTAATTGTTGTCCAAGCCAGCGAGCTGTATCATATCCATACCATGGAAATGGAAAGGGTAGCTCCTCTCAACATGATTATGTCGTAGACACAATTCGGAGATGAGCTCGTGAATATAATTATTTTGTTGGTAGTGTACTTCAAAACATGAAGGATATTAACTTACCAATAGGGACAAAAATGATTAGTCAACAAAAATTATTATTAATATTATGATTATACGTGAACAATACCTAATTTCCCATTACCCTTTGGGTTGGTGAATTAATATTTTTGACCAAATATATTTCCCCATAACATTTCTTCGTTATTTAACAACTCAATTATTACTGATAAACATTGATTTTTGAAACAACCGATGTCCAACAATTTTAAAAATGCATGTCTCTTCAAAAAAAAAAATGAATGAGTTTATTCTGGTAGTAAAAACTGTAAAAACCTCCAAAATTTAGAACAAAAAAGAAGTTTTTTTGCTCTCCTGTAACAGCTGGTAAATGGCGTAGTTACATGTGATTGTCCAAAAACCATCGAATCATTTGCTTTTCGGACAGAGCAAAGTGAACAGGAACATTTAGGCGTTCGCCTTTCCATTCCACGATCCCAATGGGAACACGGCTATGCAGGCCGTCGCCCGTAAAAATATAATATGCAGTTTTTGTTGCGAGTATTTTGGTTTCCAATCGGTGAACGAGACGATAGGGTGCAAAAAAATGTAAAGATTGAACGTGCTTTCCCAATAATCATAAAGCAAAATTCTCATCTCCTACCAATCTTTGAACTCTCCAATATTTGCCTACCGAAATAAATTTATGAACGCCCGACGGTGGACCAAAAGGGTCACACGTGAATTAATACGTCGACAAGTAGACCGGTGGGTCAAGTAAACAATATCAGTAATTAAAACCGGGTGCCGGCAGGGAACGATTTCTGAGAGGTTCGGCATAAATCATACTCGAGCGCTTTAGGTTTCTTGTTTATGTTCGAAATAATTTGAAATGCGGTTCTGTAGAGGACTCATGAGTTATTCATAACAGTTTCAGAAGCGGAGTTTAAAAGTTTGGTTCATTTACCTGACCATAAACCATGATTTGTGATTAATAGTTCGTAGGTGTATTGATTGGCGATATTAAAGCTGACTTGTGCACGACTACAGTTCACACGCGGTTTTCTGTAACGAACTTTCCTGTTCCCATAAATTCGAACTTTAATTTGCTCTGAACATCGTCAATGAGTAGCCCATGTAAATCACTTGAATAATTAAATGTAAATTTAACCTAAAAGAAGAATGTACGGCATTTTTTGTACTATGCACTAAACAAAAACCATTAATAATATAATAGGTACCTTTTAGTAATTATTATCTAGTGAGAGAATGGGATGGTCCACTAGGTCTGAAAATAAGACGTTTTTTGGCAGTTATCAGATCAAGGGTGTGTGAAATGTAGTACATAGGTCAAGTGTGCGAAATTGTGATCATTTCAAAGGAGGTAGGATACAAAATATAAACGTATTAGAACCTGAGAAGCGCGGTAAAATACGTTTACATTACGAACACTCACTGATGGCGCGAGGCCGCTATAATTAGATACTTATAAATATTATATTGTAATAGTACCCGATACTGATCCATTACTTCTCTCCCGCCATTGTCATCTCGGTTCCGATCATCTCTTTTGGTTTACTATTTTCAATAATGAACCTGTGGAATCGAGCATGAAAAAAAAAATAAAAAAATTAAAATTAACCCCCCCCCCTCTAAAAATTTGATAGGTACCGTTTCAAGGTATGTAGAACCCGAAAATGTGATCAAAAAATTTCTCTCCGTCCGCCGTACCCCGTACTTCGCTTTTCTTAGTAGCCATGAACCCAAATTAATAAAATTTGGTTTGTAGATCCCACTTGGGGTCTAGTTGGTCCGCGAAGCTCGGCGTTACTGTCAGTCATCTCTAATGGGTGAAAAGTTGGGGTTGAAATTTTCAGAAAACTTTCAACAGAAGGCATTTTTAAATTGACCTCGAACTAAAGAATTTTTTGAGACCACCTGGAGCATTGTACGACTAGGGACTAGCCGTTAATTAGCACCGAAAAGCTTCGTCAACATGATCGTGAATCAAACGGTATAAATCCGGCCCAGATAATCATCACTAGGGAGCACCTGATTATAATCACGGATGGCTGTATGAAGTCGAGTTGGTTGTTCTGAGATATTATTTCATTTGAACAATGTTGGCTCTTTTGGATTTTGTTGATAGGTCCTACTTATGTAACTTGAACAAACGTTATGCTTCATGAATAACAACAAATAATGATTAATGATTGAATATTATCCACACTAACACAACAAAGATCAACAAAACCTTGAGTAGACAATCACTGCGTTGGACAACAGTGATTTTATCCCTCAAGTGGTACTCGAGTATGCAGCAGAAGGATCGAATAGCACATTTATTCAAAGCGGCACCAACTCTTTATTTGTAATGGAGCTACCCACAAGACAGTCAAGCGACAAGACGCACGACGGCGCGCCGTCGATTTTTTCGGTCATCAATATTGAACGCCAAAGTGGAAACGTACTTTTTCATACTGAATCTGTAAGTGTTTGGGGTTGTGCCAACTTGCCTCAGCGCGGTATTTCAAGCGTAAATTACGCTGTAATATACGTAAAAGACTTACTGCGTACGCGGCATTCTTTCGGAAACTCTTGAAGTCATATTGTTTGGTAGACAGGTATCTATCTACCTATATTTCCTTTTCCCTTTTTTTTTCTTCCTTCAAATGTCCGGAGAAAATGAAGCTAAGTATTTCATTATTTTTCCCTCTCTTATTCCATTTTGTAACAATTATTACCTACGAATAGGTAAAAATGAGAGTTATTCATCATCATCAACTATTCATTGTCCATAGAGAATGATCTGCAGCGAACAACAATCTACCTAGTTCATTTTTGTTTGTTTGTGAGTCACAAAAGTAGAGATGTATTTTCATGAAGGTAGCGAAGATTTTTTTGCATGTCATTATCAAGTATCAACTAAAAGTCTGTACATTATAATTATGTACTACTCCAAAACGTTAGCAGCGCCCCTGAATCCTTCAGTTGATTATGTTTGCATATATGCCTACTCATACTTTTTATATGAGTATAAGCACATATTGAATGTTTACAGGCATATTTTGGGAAGGAAATTTAACGCTGAATCCAATAGACACAACCTCGTTTTTTCAGCTTTCATAGTTTACGAGATATAGGCCTCGGAATAGAAAACAACGTGCCGCGGCGCGTGTATAGTGTGACTCCAAAAGGCTCGAGTACTGGAAGGAGGTCTCCATCGTCTCCCACTTCTAGCATGCGGCTCGGATGCCTCTACCTCACACCTTTTCCCAACATCCCGATTTCCATCTGCTTTCTCAACTTAACGTTAACATTTTCCCGGAGAACAGAATTGATTTTCGTTCACGCCAAGCAAGGTAGGAAGAATCATATGAAAAAATGACTGGAATACCCCGTTAACAAAAGTAGGTACCCACTAAAATGCCGGGGAATCATGTAACATCTTTCAGAACAGCTTTCAGATAATTTTCTAAACCCCCCCCCCCCCCCCCCCCATATAATACTCACAGGGCAGTCATAATATTAGTTAACATTTTGACAAATTATTTGGCCAACTTCTGTACAATTTCGAGCAGAAAAACACAGAAAAACAACCATTCAGCTACGAACCGCCCATTATGGAGACTGCTGTGAGGCCAGCATAAAAATCTGTGTGGCACAGTTCGTAGGAAAGCTACAACGATATTGACGAATCACAGTAGATTTCATAGATAGATATGTATATATCTATGAAATCTACTATAGGTAGGTATATATAAAATACCACACCACTCTATAATACTCCGGGAACAATATTTAATTATGATCCCTAAGCCATTAGAACGTCAGCAATTCCGATCTGTTAGGAGGGTCGCGTGCCGCTAGACTAAAAACTTAATCAATTCAAAGAAATTTTTTTTTTTCCAGGGAGTTCAGGGCAGTTGAGCCAGAATAAAAACGCAAACTGTTGTTCGCCCCGTTCAGTGACTCCGATGGACTAACACAACAGGCCCCTTATAACGCTCGCAGGTGGTCGCGCGCCCCTCGCATCACAAACTGCTTTTTTTCCATCCGAGATAATAGCGCAATGATTTCATGTTGATCTGCCCCCAAAGGGCCATATTAGGAGGGTTGCCAGAAATGAACAATGGAGCGACGATTAGGTTTGGCGGGAACTCCTGCACCTGGATCTGTTGAATTAGTTTTACCTATCTTGTTTGGAAGTCTTTTTTTTTTTTCTCAAAAGTTTTACATTGTGTTAATAGGTTTAGGTGTTATCTATAAACTGAACCCAGAGCGAGTTGTACATATATCAAATAGAACGGCCGTTGATAAACATTCCCCCGTAAAAGTAATTCAAATGAGGTAGTGGCCCCAGAGCTACTAAAACATAACAGGAAAGAAAAACAAAATCGCAGTGCCCGTAACGATGATCCGATCTCGCTGCAATTTATAGGGAACCATCTTATTAGTATATGTTTGCCCGTTTAAAGTCCTTCCTCTCCGACAGACTACTGAGAGTTGTGTACTTTGCTCTAGTTCAATCAGTGCTGACTTACTGTCTTCCTTGTTGGGGCGGAGCGTATCAAACTACGCTCGCCCCGTTAATCACAGCCCAGAAGGCCATAGTGAGAATAATTTGCAGGAAAAATTCGCGAGAGCACACGATGCCTCTTTTCAAAAAAATTAAAATCTTACCATTCTCTATGCTGAAAGAGCTTGCATTTGTAAAGCATTTTGTAAAGCGCAGGCACTTTGTTTACCCTTCGCATGAAATTAGTACTAGATTTAAAACAAATAGTAACATTGTAGTCCCCCACAATGCCACAACACTGGTGAAAAATTTTTATGAATCTTGTTCGATTGGGATCATCAACGGTTTTCCAGTCGATCTAAAGACATTTATATACTCTGGTCAGAATACTGTTAAACAGGTTTCTGATAAATTAAAATCATATTATGTAGGCCGGCTAGCTTTAGAACAATGAATTGTTGTCGGTGCATTTTTATGTACATATGTTTATACATACATTTGTTGTGAATTTATAATTGAGTAGGCAAGAATAATTATTGTTCGATTTATTAAATTTGCAAGTCGTTGGGTTACCTGGCACTTGAATTTTGTATCACTATTATAACTGGTTCTTCTTGCTTGGTGGGAGTCATAGTGACTGCTCTTCCCCTGCCACGGGCATTTGCCTATATAGGGGATTAATTTCCATAATTGTGACAGGCCATTAAATGGCCTGTGCAAGATTCTTCATTATATCTCATACTTTTGTATATCTTTTGGAAATAAAGGATTAAAAAAAAAAATTCTGGGGATCCAACCCGCGTGTACCTACCTCCCAAAATTTCAGCTCCCTACGACTATTTTTCGCGTAGTTAGAAAGAAACGATCAACATTTGATGTTCGCGTATGCGCAGACGAATGAACGTCATATGCAATTATCAAAGTGTTATTCCTGATCGCCCCTCCAAATCTGAACTCATTTCAACGATATTTAAGGTAGTTACGGGAGTTTCAAGTATTTCACGTTTGAGCATGCACAGAACGAAAGATTTCCATGATTTTGTAATGGGACCATATGCGATTAAACCCGCGCGTACCTTTAGACTTTCAGCTCTCTATTTAAGGTTTAGACTACGACTATTTAAGGTTGTTATGGGAGTTTCAAGTATTTAACGGTTGCGCATGCGCAGACGGAATTTAGACCACTTTTCCGAAGATTTTTGTGTGGGACTATCTGTGACTCAATACGCACCTACCCTCCATATTTGAGCCCATTTCGACCTTATTTCGGGTAGTTATGGGCGTTACAAGGAATTACCACAGACAGAACAGACACGGAACCAAAAACGTTCCTCGACGTCTGAAACGCAAAATGGTTGTGGAAATTTCCATTTTCGAGGACATAGGTACTTTTTTTTTACTCAATCACGAATCCAAGGCTTCCCTGACCCCGGTAGTGAGCAAGCAAAAAGAAAAAACCAACACTTCCCTACTTTCTAGATAGGTTCTTCACGTGCAATTTCATTGATAATAATTAATCGTCATTTTGGTTCAATGATCACTCGGTGATTTTTCTAAGTATCATTTCCATTAGTACCTACTACATGGATGTCACAAGTGCGTTACTTAGTACCTACTATACCTACAAATCTTAAAGCGTAGACTTCAGTTTTTTAAACAAAGGGAAGCCTGCATAACATACGGCTTGGAAGTAAACTACAACGCCATGGCGACGACGCCATTGCGCAGCTGAGTTCGATCTTCGATGATGCACTAGCAGCTGGTCCCACATCTTCGACAGCCTCCTTCTCCTTCCTTATCCTTTACTTTTATTTATTTTTTCTGTTCGGCATATTTTCCGAGACTTTCACCGCCATCGAGAATGTTTGATGTTTTAACT
Source organism: Leptopterna dolabrata (assembly GCA_954871275.1). NCBI lineage: Eukaryota > Metazoa > Arthropoda > Insecta > Hemiptera > Miridae > Leptopterna > Leptopterna dolabrata. The sequence continues at coordinate 17,437,105 of OX940986.1, read as the reverse complement.
CGGAGATTATTCGTCCGTAAGCCTTTGATCGCAAAGTTCTCACCCATCATTAGGGACGCCCACGGCGAGCCTTACGATGACGAGAGCCTGACAGGACTCAAGAGAATGTGAGTAAGGTCACTTGTTTTTCATTCAAATGTAGCTAAATAATTTGTACAATCATTTATCACTTCACTACCTATAGAAGTAGGTACGGTAATTCATTTAAGTAAATACGACTACTTTAGAATAATAACTAAGATGTTACTAAGAGCTTGCGACAAGTCTTCTTTCTTGGTTGGGACATGTTTAGTTTTGCACAATGCAGACGCAGTACCCAGCGCCGGATTTAGGTTTGTTGCGGCCCTGGGCCTATATCTATAAGCGGCCCCCTGGGTATAATAAATTCAATTATTTTATATTCTTATTATTTTAAGATGAACATAAAGGCGAGATTTAATGATGGACATAATACCATATATAATGACCATATTTCTTTCGTTCAAAACCCTATTATGTCAAAATAACATGCACTAGCCATTGTATATAATATGTATGCGTTTCGTAAGCCAGATTTTGGTTTATTATTTTCAATAATGAACCATTGGAATCGAGCATGAAAAAAAAAATTCTTACCCACCCTCAAAATTTGATGGTTTACGTTTCAAGGTATGTAGAATCCAAAACTGCAATAAAAATATTTCTGTCTGTCCGCCGTACGCCGTACGCCGTACGGGCAACTTTTCTTAGTTACCATGAAAAAAAATTGATGAAATTCGGGTTATAGGTTCCGTTCGGCGTCTAGTTGGTCCTCGAAGCTCGACGTTACTGTGAGTCATCTCTAAGGTGTTCAAAATAGGGGTTGAAATTTTCAAAACGCCTATACCATTTTTTTACGTAAATATTTTTACGGTTTTAAATAGTTCTTGAACTTGCGAGTTTTTTAAGACCATCCGGAGCATCGTACGTCCAGCCGTTCGTTCACAGTAAGGCCCCGAAGTTTGCACCGACAGGCATTTTGGACTCCAGTGTGAATGAAATTGTATACAATTCAAACCAAATCTCGTAACCAGAGACGCGCCCACAATAGGAATTTGTGAATACGGCCAATCATTGGTAGGGATCACCTGATTATATTGGCGGAGTATGAAGTCGAGTTGGTTGTTCTGTGATATTATTTAATTTGAAAAATGATGGCTCTTTTGGAGTTTGTTGGTAGGTAGTGAAACTTGAACAAACGTTGAAGTATTATTGATGGGTAAATTATTACTACGGTAAATCATTACTCAACGGTAAATTATTACACAACGGTTCATTATACCATCTACGTAGGAGGGGCTGGAGTTTGTTGGTAGGTACTTTTGCAACTTTTTTCACTCCTCATCAACAATTTCTTTTCAGAACTTCATTATGTGTTTTTCTTTTTGTTAGGTACCGTTTGCCATCGGCAGAATTATTTTAGCAACATTTAACTCGTGATTTACGTAGGTACCTAGTAACGAGTACGGGGTTAGGTATACTAACCTACGGAGGGTCTGCGATCTACATATTACCTAATATGTATATAATAGAATAGTACATATCATATTATATAGAAGGGTTATCTATACATAGAGCTGTGATCTGTAACAGGAGGGTATTCTATACAAAATAATAAACCGTTGTGCAGGGATTTGCAGCGTTTTTATTTATATCCCCAATTTAAAAAAGGCAAAAACCTCAGTCTTGCGGCCCCCTGAGGCTTGCGGCCCTGGGCCGTGGCCCAGTCGGCCCATAGATAAATCCGGCGCTGGCAGTACCACTCGCCTCTTCTATTGTGAATATTAGTGTGTTCATTTTATAAACACACCAGTTGCGGTAATTAAGTGTTAGTGGTAGTTAGTACACAACGGATTCTACAAACTAATATGGTGTACTTAAAATACGGTGTAGGAGCAATTTAGGTAAGTTATGTACATTATGATGTTGTCATTGGTGGATCTAGGATTTGGCAAAGGGAAGAGGGGGGAGGGGACTAACCTGAGAATATTTGTAAAAAATCCTAACCAGAAACGGGGTTTTTATATATAGTTTGGTATTTTAAATCGACATTTGTATTTTGAATAATCCACAACATTTTACGGCTAAAGACAGGCTTAGCCCCTCTATTGATCCGCTGTATGTTGTAATGCCTGCTGTATGTAGATAGGCTCGCTATTGATGCTCGATTAGGATACCAGTTGAAAGGCACATTTTATTTTTCGAAACTCAAAAATTATAGCATCTTTCAGATAGCTCACTGATTGCTTTAACTGTCCTTAGGTTCAATAGCGAAACTATCAGAGGGAGAGCAAACTTCGCTAAACTGTACCTCGCCATGTGGACTGGAGGATTGATCATTTACATGCTCACCAAAAAGAAGAAGAAATCGGAAAGTAAATCTGACACTGCTCGAAGTGAGTGACGGTGATAAACAATAAATTGGCATTGCACGTTCAAATAAAATGTTTCATTATTAGATAAATGGACGGTATTTTTTCGAAAACATAAAGTAAAACGAACGGGATCATATTCAATTATCTGATAGCAAAATAAGCAATAATTATACGGGTATCACAAATCTCATTGTGACCTAGGTATTCGAGGTATAAGGGTTTAATTATTTAGAACATGACCAGAGCAAATTCTTGATATTGCTAGTGCAAGGGTTGTGGATCCAAAAGGATTCATACTTTTACTGACTAATATATCTGAATGCGTACCTACTAAATGTCAGAGAAGGTATTCTCATAATAAATGAGTAAACCCTTCATGAGTAACCCTTTATCTGAGGGTACCGTTTAATGCTTTAATGCCCTTTTTTAGATCATAATAATATGATCTCATAGATAAATAAATTGATAAAACCCATAAGATCATAATATACTATAGGCTATAAGACCGCCGCTATTTATTACTGTATGGGATTTATGTATTTATTGATGTATTCGTTTATTAGATCATATAAATACGGATGCAATTTACAAGAAAATACCTTACTGAAAAAAGCTGCAAATATTACACAACGGTTTATTATATATCTGTATAGATGTCCCTTCTGCGCAGATCACTCGTTTGTGTGGTCAATACCTACCCTCGCGCTTCCCACAAGAGAGCCCTGGAGCCCGAGTCCTGGAGCCAGCCGGACAATCACATTTTTCATAAATATGCAGTGGAATTCTATAATTAACTATTTGTTATTATTCATGAAGCACAACATTTTTTCAAATGAAAGAAGAAGCTACGAACAGAACCAAAATAACCATCAATGTTCAAATGAAATAATATCGTAGAACCACCAACCAAACTTCATACAGCCATCCGTGATTATAATCAGGTGTTCCCTAGCAATGATAGGTAATAATATTATCTGGGCTGGATTTATACGTTTTGATTCACGATCATGTTGACGAAGCTTTTCCGTGCAAACGATCCGGGTTGTTTCAAACAATTCCGAAGTTCAAGATCAACTTAAAAACGTTAAAAAAACCCATAGTACCCTTTTTATTGAAAGTTTTCGAGCTACTGCGTTCTGAAGATTTCAACTCCTATTGTAGAGATGACTGGCAGCAACGCGAAGTAGGACGGCGGACGGACAGAAATTGTTTTTAATTCTTTTCGGGATTCTACGTGGCTTGAAACGGAAACCGTCAAATTTCGAGGCGGGGGGGGGGGGGGGGGGGGGAGTTTTTTCCTACATCCTTGGTTCCATCATTTTCAATAATGAACCAAAATTAGAAGAAAATATGGCATGAATTAATGTGATCGTGAGCTGTATTTATTTAATATTAAAGGGATAACTCATTTAGAAGACGAGTACTGCAAGTTCTTGAAAGGGTTAATGCTTGGGTGTGTTTTAGGTAGGGTTCATAGTTTTAGTGACGAATAATAAAGATTCAGAGAATTATGCACCCTACTTGTTCAATCACGGGGACACCACTCAGATCTCCATGAAATATGAGGACGAATGTAGTTCCCTGCAAGGCCAGAAGTCGGTAAGAAACGCCTATCGATTCCCAACTATCAACCGGTCCCTCTGAATCATTCATGGCCAAAGTACAAATCAAACTGTCTCGCAGCAATCATGAAACATGAAAGGGTTTCCGATAATTCGAGAAGCCCACTGAGTAGAGATTCCTCTATAAAGTAATTCCCTTTTCGAACTCCGGCTCTTCCCGGAGTAATAACGGTCAATTTCGTACCAGAGTTTTTTTTCCCCTTTCTTTTCTCGCGAATGGTTTTCTCCGTGTCTTGACCAACTGTAGTTGATTGGTTGTCCATTGAAGTATCGATCTCGACGTCAAACATCATCGTGGGAATGGGCCTATTACGTATTTATTGAGGAGGGGTAATGAGGGAGTAGTTTGGTTTCTGTCCATGTTCGTGCGGCTGACATAATGTGAACCGAGTTTTCATTTCTAATTAATTGTTCAGATTTATGTGGGCCTCGTTTCCTTATTAACCCTCTCTCTTCGGATCGATCTATAACTTCGAAATTACAAGTTCGTGATGACACATCAAATTATATTTTTGGGATTTGAAACATGACGGATGTTCATATTTCGGTGACTTTCACTTTATATGGTTATCTCAACAGACCACTCAAAATGTCTATCCCTAAGACATTCCAGACATTTTGGAGTGAAATTTGCATTGAAAAGATATGGGATTGTTAATAATACATGTAAATAAATATGATCCCTATATTTCTCTTAATCATGCATTCCCAATCCATAAGATGTATACTAAAAATAATTTGGAGTTGACGCTTATGACCGCTCGAATCAGCTGAGCCATTCGATGCAAATTTCTTTTTGATACTGCAAAAGTAAATAATTAAAGAAGTTGGAAAAATCCGTTCAGAATAAATTCAGGAAGCAGAGTCCAAACAAATATTTTCGTGAGGAGACCTGAAATGGCAAGTTTTACCGCTGGGTTAGATAATCCCGTGGGGTATCCTACAAGAATGCTATTAAAAACTCTTTCCATCAACGGTTCTCTAGGTGTAAATGCATTACTGTGCTAGTTTATTTTGAATATGGCCTTTGCACTATGTCCACTGGGGATATTACTGGTGCTTAATAGCCATACAAATTTGATGCATAATATTATAAAGAGTACTAGGTATTCCTTCTAAATTTCAATTCATAAGTTGAGCCAAAATTAATTGTTCTTCATATAGAGGTGCGCCATTCGAGATGCAGGCATGCACCGAAAAAACAGCGCCCAAATGAGGGTTTAACGCTAAGCAATCAACTAACGAATTTTTGAAGATGAATATGCTACGCAAGCAACAGACTTATAAATCAAAATTCACTCAGCATCTGTTATCGAAGTGATCGATTTAAGCCGCTCATGCAGTGTGGTCGTTGTCACTTCGGTCTCTTGATCCGTCTTGCGTTTTGAAAAACGTTGATTCAACAATAATCCGATGGGTAAACTAAATACCGAGCAAGCCCCCCGTCCACAGATGGATTCCGTTGTTTTCGTTGAAACGAGACACTTTCCCGGATTTTGTTTGGATTCACTCTGTGGTAACCGTAGAAGTTGTCAACAAGGCGAAATTTTTCTTTCGGTCTCCTGTATAGAAACCCCATCCTCGATCGCCGAGGGAGAGTACTGGGACGATGGAAACAGATGTGACGATTTTGAGGGTGGAACGATGCGAAGGAGGTAAGAATCCCTCGTTCTTCACCTACTACCACGTGCCCTCCTTTTGATACCTCACATCTGTAAGGGTTGAATTCACGGTTTAAGCAAAGGGGTTTAGTCAAACAATATTATTTTTGACAGAAACCTGGAAATGAGAATCACCTGGACGGGAAGGGTAAAAGTCGGCTGAGCGCCATCCTGTTTGCATCTGTCGGGAGCGTGCGGGTGGCGGACGTTCTGGTCACCTGGAGATGTTTTCGCCGCTCAAAGGGTTCGAAACGAAACATGATGTTTTGCGGAAGACGGTTATGAAACGGAAGAGGCCGGTGGACAATGGCGAATGACTGCGATGCAGGAGTTGCAGATGCAGCCTAAAAGTGTGGCTCAATATTATCATTTAAAATGTCAGCTTAAATTATGTCATGGGGCGTCCCACATGTTGACCGATATGTGTCATCAAACGAATGCTATCCTCAACGAGAGACCGTTGAAATTTCGGGATTTCATAATTAGCAGATGTCGCAAAAAAGAACGTTGGGGAAATTATTACCTCTTTTTTCAAAGCAGCATAATTGTGTTGTCGACAAGTTCCCCCACAGACAATCATTTCTAGTTAAATGGATAATCACTCAGCAATCCAACACGAAAACGGCAGTATACATCAATAAGAACTCTTTCATCCAGGGCATCACGAATTATGTCCAATTTGAAACCCAACGTTTGCAAAAAATACTGCGTTCAGATAACTATTTTCTCCTACACCCGCATTTCAAGAAAAACATTAGACGTACCCACAGAACCTGAATCGAAAGGTCTCGAGTTAAAATTGATTCGACCTCTTAGAATTCACTACGAATGTTTCGATATATTCCTTGCTGTGTTGTTTTGTTGTCCTTGCATTGCTGAAGGGCAGCCAAATTGTTGCAGTTGAACAAGCTGTTTCGATCATCAATAATCCATACATACCTACAAAGTTCATACCAACATGTTGAATGGACTCTTCAGTCGAATACATAGAGTTGTCCACCGAAACGGGCGATGCACCACTTCTTATTCGAATACTCCGTTTTCTTCCATAAATCACTGATATCGACAGAATATGTAAACCACCCTTTGGGGGCAAAACTATTATTTTTGTTGCCTCCCTTTACAAAATCCTCCGCGAGCAGTTGGACTGCATTAAACCTAATGATTTCCAAGAGTGAACCGGAGAGCGCCGGAGCAATAGCCTATTACTGTTATTTTTAACGCCCGTGCTTCCCTAACAATCCTTACCCCACCTTTAACAAGTAGCCATTATGGTAAAAAGACGTGACTCAACCTTGTCGTGGTTTGGTTTCGGGAAGGGCAGCAGAAGAAAAAAAACACGAGTTTTTCCCTGTAGAGCTCTGCGGATGTTGAAGAATGAGGGTTGCCAGGATGTGTATACACGCAGTAAAGGCCCGCTTCGTAATTGTCTGCTGTTTATTCTTTTTGAGGTTTCTTTCCTTCAGTCTTCTAGAACAAATAGCGGTTGCTTCCGTCAACAGAGGTAATGAGCTTTTTTTCAGCTCCCCTTAGCTCATAGCTTTACTTGATTCACCACGATTTGAACATACAACTCCGATCCTAGGGATGACGTCAACGAGTTTGCTACTTCGTGAGAATACGTGGAAAATGAATTAGATTTGTTGATGAATCTTGATTCGACTCTGCTTCGGATGGAATCGGATAAAAATCTGTTTGTATTGCGAGGGGAAAGCAGTTTTAGTTGTAGATAAAATTTAAATAAGGTAGGTAATAATAAATTATTGAATCAAAACAGTACCTCCACCATTACAGTATACAAACTTATGAAAACTTATCACAAGGCATGAAACGAGACCCTGGGACGATCTGACAACTGAATTTAATCGTAGAGGTAGTTGTCATTTTAACTGCATATTTATTTACTCGCCTCCATGATTCTGTACAGGTATGTGGATGCCAGAAAGGAAAACTTCTAGCCACTGGTCAGCAGACCCTGAAGTATCGCGGTACCAGGGCACGGTACTATATGCCACCTTGCATTTTCCGTACAAATTACCTATTTCTTCATTATCTCTTTGCCAGTATTCATAGATGGCTGACTCCACCTTGTTCCGGCAGCTGATGCCCCAAACGATTTGGGTATCCGGAATTTTCATCTACATCATGACTTCATGACTAATGATCACGGTCACACTTCCGTGTTTCAATGAAGGCCTTTCCATGGCGACGGCCGTGAAAATGAATCCACACGTGGCCCACCTAAGATCCGGTCAGGTGATCGTCAAGCTAATAAACCTCTCGTGCATTTCATGGTTCAAACCCGATTGCCTATCGACCCTCAGAAAAACACTGTACACGCTTTCGAATTAATTATTTGGTCCGCTAGGTTCGCGGCAGTGGCCAGCGGTGCGCTATGCTCTGGGTTTCAGCTGCCTCCGCAATACATTATGTAGTCCTCCCTTCGTCTATCCAACCTTTCGCCCGCAATTAGACAGTACCTTCGCTCCCCTCTTCGATATACATTATTCATCCACGTGTCTTTCACGTGGCCCTTACCCAACCAAAGATCCAAGATAAACCGACCTTTTCATCTGGTCACACGCTACTGATATCTTGTGCCCTGATTTATCGCTTGGAGCTCCCCAATTATACGGCAACCGTTAACGGTCAATTGCCTCTCTTAGGACCGAAAAACCAACTCTAGTCAAAACCCTTAAGATAAATGGTTTGAATAAATAAATCAGGTGTATCAGAATCATTTAAGGCTTCCGGACTCATCCAAACTGCATAAAACCACCATCCATCACGGAATTGTGCAGAAAGAACAATTGCCACCGCACTATCATAAAATACTCATGCATTAATACGCTATGCTAACCAAAGTGGTTTGATAGCTTTCTTGGTGAATGTTCGTGACAGTGGTGATCCTTTCAACACCCCACACGAAACCCTTGGTAATTCGTCCATTAAAATTATGCAAAGCGTGGGTGAAATCTCGCGGTATGGTTGTCAGAATTATGTTTAGAAACGTTGTGGGATGTTGCTAAGGAAACACGATCGGCTGAATCGTGATTGTTGACCTCTTGAAATAATAAGAGTATAATCATTTTTTTGTTTGGCCATTCGAATTCGTTGATTCATTGTAATCGCCCTGAACGATTAATACACATTTGAGTACTCGTACATTGCTTACATTTCAAATGAGCCCTCGTGGGTGATTAAGATGAAGAAATGATCCTAGATCGGTTGTTTGTCGGACGTATAGAATTTTGCCAATCAAATGTAGATGAGTAAGACTGGTAAATGGATAGAAAATGGAGTTTTTTGGGAGGAGGTAGCCTAATGTGTATTATAAGGGATTAATTCTGGTTTGATAGGGGAAGGATCATGCATAAACACCTTCAACATCAAGGTAGAATCCAGTAATGAGTAATCAGTTGTGTTTGCTGAATGGAGAACATACTCGTAGTTCACATTATACAGCAGTAGAAACAAGTCTAGCTCCTTCAATACTTTTATGTACTTACCTCCTCCTTGTTATTTCAAAAAAGTGTTGGAACCTGTGGTTTGATAGAACATCTACAGTTTGAACTGTTGGAACATGAGCAGATGATGACAAGGACAACGTAGGAAATAGAAAGCTTAATTTCACTCATCCGATCAATTACCCTCCGATTGGTCCATCCTCCTTGCATAACCGCTGTTTCCTCCTGTAGAGAGACACCGGTAGCGGAAACGGAAGGCTTCCTAAGGAACTGGCCTATCGATATCGGTACAGACCACACGTGCTGGCGTAATCCACACGACCTGTTAGTATCCCGCAGTCCTCTGGTGTCGGTTGCATCCTCTCCGTCGTCCTCTTCCTGAGCGAAGAGTGGGTTTCTCTCGGAATGCTGATCCACTGGAACCCCCCCCCCCCCCCCCCCACCAAAGAATCCTTCCAATACAAGCGCCGAAAACCTGCATTATACACTCACATCCTTAACTTAATAACTTTATGTTATATGGATTTATTGACCGTAATAAGGCCAAGAAGAGCCAAACCGTATCCCATGGTCATCAGGTAGAAGCTCCGCTGACTTGGAACAAAGGCTATCTGGTACTGTGTGAACAATACCAGATGGGAAATTTGTCCTTACTTGCGCTAGTGGAGAATGCAAACATTTCACTTTTATAATTGAGGAAAAACCCCTAATTGCGGCATACAGGCATGTATAGTCGTAGTAATTATACCACTGTAGGCAATTAGATACTTTTTTAAATAACATGGCATATTATTTTTAATAATGAACCTTTGGAATCGAGCATGAAAAAAACATTTTTAACCCCCCCTCAAAATTTAATGGTTTCCGTTTCAAGGTATGTAAAATCTGACAATGCAATAAAAACATTTTCTGTCGGTCCGCCGTACGCCGTACTTGGCACTATTCTTAGTTAACATGAACCAAAATTGACGAAATTCGGTTTATAGGTCCCATTTAGGGTCTAGTTGGTCTTCGAAGCTCGGCGTTAATGTAAGTCCTCTCTAAGGGGTGAAAAATAGGGGTTAAAATCTCCAGGACGCCGTTTTTGTAACTGATGTTGAATATATGTGCCAAAATACCTACTTATAGTGAATACTGAATAAATTCGCAAAAATATGCAGCAAATTAATTCCAGTGATTAATTATTGTTAAAACATAAATGATAATGGCGCTATTTTCGGAGCCGCAAATCCCCGCCCAGGCTCCAGCGTCGCACCAATATCTTCTTATACGAATTCTCACTGTTCAGCTATAGTGAAACCTCAAAATTTGGAAACTTGAGACCCCAAATATTGGCTGTGGTCGAATACCCTATCGTCAAAATGTTGATTACCCAAGGATTAGAGCCTAAGCATGAGACACATTCGGAGGTTCGTTTTTCGCTAAGTAAGTACCTACACAGATTTAGGAATTTCATCCAGTCTAAGTAAGAGCCTCACTAATATTCGACTGAAATTTGGTGCCGAAATTATATCAGACCAGCTGATTAATTCTTACAGCTAGATTATTAGTTTTAACTAATTCTTACAGCTAGATTATTAGTTTTAACTAAGTTCAGATCATGGATACGATTAAGTGATCACATATGGTTAATTAGTAACATGGTAATTACGGTTATGCCGACTTAGGCCGTCAACTGATTCCACCGGTTACAGCCACTTATACAACGAACCCTCAAAAAGCAAACCTGCAGATCCCACCCACGCACATCCCCTTCTTATTCAAAACCGAAAACTCCGGAGAATATGCGAAAAGGATATCGTGTCTCAGGGTCATTATCAAACTTCCCGAAACCACCGGCACCGCTCCTGAGGCGGGAGCTCATGTTTAGGTTACAGGATTGGCTTTCTGCTGATCAGCATAATTACAGGGACGTTGGTAATCTAATGAAGGCGGCTTTCCGACATGAAAATCCGCCTCTCAGAATTAATTTGCGGGTCCACGGGCTTATTCACAGCTAGAAATGTTATATAATACGATAGGCACTGGTTCTACGCAAGTTTCAAGGGTTTGATATGATAAATAGACCTGCACGTCTCAAAATAATACGAATTGATGCCACAATGATTTGCCTCTAAATGAGGTAACTATTCAAGTTATGCTATTCGATAAAGGTAAGCCTATTGGAGATGTGGATGTGAAAATAATACAATCTATTCAAGACAATCTTTATTTTGGTAAAGTACCCTTCGAGGGTAAAAACCAGAACAAAATGAAAATGCTACCATTTCCATAATATCACATTGATGCAAACATCGAGGCTAAAAGCTTTTGTTCATTTTTTGTCTAATATAACCCTGGATTTAGCACTGGGTTTAACCTCACTGGGTACCTACATATATCCCGGGGGGACTTCTTATACTCAAAATACTCAAAACGCCTGTCGGCTTGGAATCGAGCCGATTTTAAATCAATTCTGTTTTCCAATAAGATGATTTTCACTGACAATAAAATGGCTCATGTTGATAAGCTCGGTGACAGTACATTTTAAATCATATTTAAAAAACGTAAAGTTTGTATTTGAAACTCCAATCCTTCAAGGTTGATTCAATATGAAGTTGAGATTTGGTTTCCTTACCGAAGAAACAGAAGATCAAAATTTGATGGTTTCCATTTTCAGGTATACGTAGAATCCGAAAGTGGAATAAAAAACCAAAATCCAAAATTGATGAAATTTGGTTTGTAGTTCTAATTTGGGGTCTAGCTGGACCACGAAGCTCGGCGTTACTGGCGCCAGTCATCTCTAAGGGCTGAAAAATAGGGAAATTTTCAGAAAGCCGTAGCTCAAAAACTTTCACTGAAAGGGTATGGTTTTTTACGTTTTTAAACTGATCACGAACTAAAGAATTTTTTTAGACCGCCCAGAGCGTTGTACGACCAGCCGATCGTTTGCACCGAAAAGCTTCGTTAACATGATCATGAATAAAACGCTATAAATTCGGCCCAGATATCATTGCTAGAGAACACCTGGTTATAATCACGGATGACGATAATGAAGTCAGTTGGTTATTCTGTGATATTATTTAATTTGAATAATGATGGTTATTTTTGACTCTGTTGGTAGGTCCTTTTTTCATTTGACCAAACGTTGTGATTCATGAATAATAACACACATAGATAATTATATAATTGTTGATTCCAATGCATATTTAAGAAATGTGATTGCCCGGCTGGCTCCAGGACTCGATTTGGGGCTCTCTTTTGGTAAGCGCGAGTTATTGACCACAGCAAAGAGTGATCTACGCAGAGCGGCATCTATGCAGGTGAATAGTAAACAGTTGTGTAATGATTTGCAGTTGTTTTTGGACCCATTTGAATAGTTCAATTTCTTGGGAAATTCGCTAAAATGGCAAGTATGATGGTACTTCGAAAATTTTGGTTCAAAGATTTGCAGTTGTTTTTGGACCCATTTGAATGGTTCATTTTCTTGGGAAATTCGCTAAAATGGCAACTATGATGGTACTTCGAAAATTTTGGTTCAAAGTTTTGCAGTTGTTTTTGGACCCATTTGAATGGTTCATTTTCTTGGGAAATTCGCTAAAATGGCAAGTATGAACTTCGAAAATTTGCTCTTGATATGGTCATGCTACATGACTGGAACAGTGTGTCATTAGGCCTACTACGCCATCTGCAGCTGTGGTCCCCCTCACCAACGAGATTGACATTCAGACGTCATTAGCGAAAAGTAGCAGCATCGAAGCGACTGAGGACCTGGAGAGCAAAACTAATGACGGGTGGCACGCGTCTGAAGTCTCAGGGGTCACCCCGCAGCGAAAGGGGTTTTTCTGAAGAGGGTTTTCTATGAGAGGAGGGATCCAATCGAAGGTGGGGTTTCTGGAAGGTGCCTCCGTCGAGAAGAGGCCATTCAAGCTCACCCCGCGGCACACGACCACCAGGACGAAGGGGTTGGCAGCAGATGTCCGCCCCTCCACCTGGGGCATCTGGAGCTCACCTGCCCATGGAAAAGCCTCATCTGCATATTTCACCAGGAACTGTTATCAAGACACCTGCCTGCGTCATGGGGTAGTGCTCAGATTCACAACCCAATGATTTTCGCGGTCAGCTTTTAGCGAACTGTCGGGGAATCCTCAATTTCGCCGAATTGCTTGAATTTCAGTTTTACTAGGTCCAAAATTGCTGAGATTGGTAGAAAATGCCGAAAACGCATCATAATTGTAGGTGACCGGCGTAATAACGAGTTTCATACATTTTGGCCATAATAGCGAACTATTTTTGACACACATACACTCAATTCAATTCTCAGTTTTGTGGTAAATATTTTTGACTATCGTAATAGGCTATTTTAGTCTTGAGCCATCATTCTGTACCACTTTCGGTGTATTTATATCAATTTATTATTAACAGTGTTAGCATAACAATATTTTTGTCTTCTCGAAAAAGTAGGTACCTACCTATAGTCCAAATTCAGGTTTTAGAATTCAAAACTCGCTGATTTCTGCACGAATTGTTAAAACCTCCAGTTATAGAGACAAATTGACCATGAGGTGTCTAAAATGAAAAAAAAATCCATATTTTGCCCGAAAGTGAGTGTCAAATTCTAGTTTTTTCAAAGAGACAAAATGATCAGAAGGGTCACTATCATTAACACCGATATGAGACATCCAACAAAATTGGTAGAGAATGGTGACTCGGGTCAAAAACCTAAGTAGGTACACGTACTATTCCAAATCTATTTTTCACAAAAATAATATTTGGGTCAACTTGAGTTTTTGTGGTTGAAAAATCACTAGCTCCAAATTTTAAATGAGTTATATTTGTTGGGTACCTAAACTACTGATCCCATGTGAATTTTATCAACATATTATTTTGTGATGGTAGGTTGGGATTTTGGGATGGACACACGTTTGCGTGATCGTAGAGTTTTTGCAGGAAACGGAAAACGAAGCCGAAACGGAAATGGCGGATAGGGCGACCGAAGTCAGATGCTAACCTTTTTCGGTTCAGTTTTCGTTCAGTTTTGGCATCTACCGGCAGGTGAAGTCACGCTAACGTTATGTTAAACTCTCTTTCATCCATTTTACTCCGTGGAGAATACAAATCTGTGTCCACACATGGCGTCAAGCCTGCATTAACATAGAAAGACGCGAAGAAGCAGCTGTGAATACGACGCTCGACATTTATTTTCCAAGGAAAACAGAAGAAGGTAGGTAGCGTTATAAAGATGTAAGGTTAAAATTACGTTTCGTCATCTCAACACGACGAAAGCTGACCCCGTGAGATCCCGGCGTTTTTCGTCGTCACGGTTCGTCAAACTTTTCGCTGTCTTAAGTACGCATGCGCAGCACTGGTTTCGTGAGGGTGCTGCAAAAACTCTCGTAAACGTGGACGTTTCAACGTATCAGCTGGTCAAAAGTTTACAGTTTGGCAGTCGGGTGACGTGGAAACGTGGACCATCTTTAAGAAACCCTGAAATAATGGAATGAGTTATCTTTTCAATAATTCCGCATCTGCATTTTTACGAACGTGAAAACCGCAAGTTACAGTCGAGGGAAATTTGCCATTTTCATTTCACTCTTCCCCGAACAAGCCTCACTCATATTGAAATGTGGGCATTTGAATTAAATATTTTCAACGGCATCGCGTGCCCGAAGGAGTGAAATAGAATATGCAACAGCGGTTGTAATTGGTTGAGGGCTAAGGTTAGGAATGTAATTGTAATACAGGTCAGAAACGATTATTTTGTACAATGATTATTGTAACGATCGTATCGGATCGTCTGTGTTATTGTAATTTGGCCTGCTTGAATACCCTTAAATAAATCCCACTGATGAGTAACGTTGAATAGTACTGGAGAGCCTTAATGTCAGGAGTCAGTTGAATCATTATATTTGTATCTAATAATAGGTAATTGAAGCTCTATGCTCATTGCTGGTTCATCCCGTAATGAGAATCTACGGATTATTCCAGAAATCGTTCATTACAGATGAAAGCGGTAATAATATCATTGAGCGATGAGCATGTGGGATTTGATATGCATTTTGGTTTATTATTTTCACTAATGAACCTATGGGATCGAGCATGAAAAAAAAAGAACATTTAACCCCCCCCCCCTCCACCAAATTTGATGGTTTCCGTTTCAAGGTACTTATAACCCGAAGTTCCAGACATGCAGCATGGCAATAACAGCAAATTTCACTGAAATATTCGTGCTATTAAGTACGTAAAAAGATAATGTAGCGAAACCATACCATTTTTCGTAAAATTCTATAATTTTTTCGTGACTTCAGCCCTTTTTTTCTAAGCGACTTTTGACCCATATATGCTATTAAAAGAAGATTTGCTATTAAAAATATGCAAACAGTCATGTTCTGCAAATTCTGGACTCATTGCAATAGCTTCATTAGCTTTGAAAGTTCGCTAAAATGGAATAAAAAAAGTGTGGCCGTACGCCGTACTTCGCGGTATCCTTGTTACCATGAACCAAAATTGATGAAATTTGGTTTGTAGGTCCCATTTGGGGTTTAGTTGGCCCGCGAAGCTCGGCGTTACGATCAGTCATCTCTTAAGTGGTAAAATATCGGAGTTGAAATTTGCCGAACACCATAGCTCAAAAAATGTCGGAAACCATAATAAACTGAACGGAGATATTTTTGCTTCGGGTGGTAGTTTGATGGATAGCTAGATTTATGTCCATATGATCTGACGTCTACTTTGATCAGATTTTTTTCGGCGTTTATTTATATATTTAAAATAACGCTATATTTAAAACCACCAGTTACGTCTGAAATATTATACAGGTAACCACCTGGATATTAAGTTCGCATACTATACGCATTTTAATTATGGTGATATTCCATGAAAGACCCCCCACTAGTATCTATTAAATCAGCATCCTAAGTCCCAGGGTTTGGTCTTCCTCAGACGCCGAGTTACGTGGGAGTTGTCAACAAGTTGGATGGCTTCTGGATTTGAATGTACGAGAAGCCTCTGCTCACAGCTTCTAGCACATTTCTTTATGTTTATTATCTCTGACGTTCTCTAAGGTCTTGGTGGAAGTCGTCATCCCTAACGTACCACGGAGCATTCACTGTGCAGCACTCCTTAGCACTTTCCATTGGAACGTATAAGTAAGTTGTCATGCTAGTTTTTGCTATGCAGCCCCATAGCTGTATGTAACAGATCCGAAGGGAGTAATAGTACGGACTTGTATAACAGCAGGGTGCAAGCTCAGTTTGAGTTTCAGCCACTGTAGCTTTCTGAACTTGATAGACAGCTCTTTTTTTTCTTTCCCGCGCTCTTAACACTCTCCTCATTCAGGGTCGTTCCCAGATATTTAGTTGAATTAGCATACGGGATGATGCACTAATTCAGGAACAGCGGGACGTTTGTTATTTTTGTTTTATCAGATGGTGGCTTTGAATAAGTTGCCGTAGGAATCGGTAGAGTGTACTAGAGTCTGCATGACCTCAAAACACAGTGGATGGGAGCAGGAATTGAAACTTCTTGAATAGCAGGTGCTGGTAAATGTCATTCATGATTCTTAATCTTTGCCTTTCATACCGCACGTGGCCTTTACAAAAAGAACCGGGAACCTATAATATACGCAATTAGATTCTTTTGTAACCATACAGGTGTCTTTAAGCACATTTTTGAGGTGCCGTGACTGGGAGCCGTTGCTATTGAGTCGCTCGCATCACAACTATTCACCCTACGGTAAGCACAATCAAGACCCTTCCCCCCGTACGACATTCATAGGTTTTGTTCCTTCTCGCGTCACTCCAATCCACCGAGCGTCACCTAAGACTTGGACACTCGACCTGCATGCGGACCCCCAGCAGATGTCGTTTCAAAAGAAACGGGTTCTATTCCTCCACCCCACAGAATCCCATTCGAGATTTTTTTGATAAAGGGGCGCAAAATATCTCGGCACCTGGAGAAGGCATTATGATCCAGCAAGGTGAGGGGAGAGACTTAGGTGCACAATTGAAAGATACGATTTATTCCCCCCAGTCGATTCACCTCTCCCCTCCGTTGGCAGCGCCACCTGAATCTTTAACTAGGTCCCCTGCTCTTGAAGGGGGGAAGGACCTGAAAGATAAAGTCGACTGGCTGCTTTTATGACAAAAGGAATTCTGTAGACGCTCAAAAGAACCACATGCCGCGTGCTCGTGCACCCCTCAAGATCCTATAAACATTGACAGTTGCCCTTACCGTGGTATTTGCACGCGACTGTGCACATTGTCATGGTCTGAAGAACAAGAGAACGCTGCTTTTGAATAAACTAATAATATTCATTTCGCTATAATTTTGAATTTCCTACTGAATAAAGAAATTATTCCCTGCACTCAGCGAACCATAAAGCAGCACAAGGAAAAAGCAGCAAGACTGATTCAGATATATGATCAAATGGCATTAGAAAAGTTTCTGCGACTTAGGTACACGAAACTAAAAAGCAATGCATTTTGTTGAGAGGAGAGTGGGATCCAAATTGTTACTCCTTGGTCATTTCAAAGATTCATTTGAATATACCTAATAATAAGCCGGTAAGATTGTTCGGGTTTTGTCCTGCAACTGCTTTTTCCTAAACGATCGTACTGAGGACAGCAGACTGCAGAGGAGATGGAAATTCTGAATTCCATCCGGTTGAGTCGTGATACGGATAGGGAAAAAGGTATGTGACGTCATGGAAGGTCCAGTGGAGACCCATCATCACACCTTTGGTCTACGGTTTATAATATATTATTATACACACATTAGCACGGGCTGCTGACATTAGCATAACCAGCAGTAAAATTTGATGATCCGCTCTTGGCGCAGCTCGGTACGATGAACTCGGGCCGCCTCTAGCAAGATACGCTTCAGGGTCGTCGCTTTCAAAAGATCGAACCTTCGACCTCCTTTGGAACGGCCTCAGCCTTTCAGCTTCCGTTTTTTACAAGCCGACTGAAAAGCAGGAAAGAGGCGCGTCTGGCAGACACCTCGTCTTGCCCTTTGTAGGTCAGGAACCTCCTCCACCTGCGTCTCCTTCCGGGAGGACACATCTTGAGCTCCCCTACGAAAAGACCTTGAACCCTTCAGGTCAAAGCCCTCAGGTCGTAATTTAACCATTCGGAAACTTCGACTCAAAAGTGTAACGCTACAGCAGATGTCGCTTAGTAGAAAGGCGGTTTCAAGTCGGACAGAACAGTCAGGTCCCGATCGGCTGTATGTAAACACACAGGGAACTGGCCCGTTATAGTGATCAAAAGATCGGCTATAGTGATCAGTATTTGAGTTTGTGAGAGTCAGAAGTCGACAAAACAGGTAAAAATGGCCGAAATCTCCGAAAATTTGTGTATATTCACCAAAAGTGGTATGGAATGACCCGAAACAGAAAATAACTTAATCGGTTTCAATAAAAGTTTCCTCAAAAAAAGTAATCAAAAGTACAGTTCTGGGGGGGGGGGAGGGGGTGTCACAATTTGCCAATATCGGTAAAAATTGGTAAAATCACCACAGAAGTCGCTTATAGAGATCGTTCGCGTACAGTGATTGTTTCCTGTCAGACCAAAATCGATCGCTATAAGCGACGTCTATAATTTATTGTAT
Source organism: Leptopterna dolabrata (assembly GCA_954871275.1). Lineage (NCBI taxonomy): Eukaryota > Metazoa > Arthropoda > Insecta > Hemiptera > Miridae > Leptopterna > Leptopterna dolabrata. The sequence continues at coordinate 17,418,374 of OX940986.1, read as the reverse complement.
CTAAATTCTGTTTACATCTACATTAAGTATAAACTAGACTTATGTTACTGGGAAAATATGATAAGAGGCCCGAGCAATCCCCACTCCTTGCATATAGCATTTTCACTTCAAACTCTAGGTTTTACGCACTAGATTTACGGTTTTTACATTTCAAATAAATTCAAGGTTTAAAACTCCGAATTCACGGTTCTCCATTTCAAATTCAAGTTTTTAACTTCAAATCTATGTTTTACATTTCAAATTCAATGATATTGTCTAATAATGAACCTACTTAACATTTTCACTCTACGTAAATTTGAATTTTCACTCTTCTGTTGTACTCAAATACGGAAGTTAGAAAATGAAAATGGAATAACGTAACTCACCGAAGCGGGCGAGCCAGGTTTGATTTTTCAAACTACAATGTTTGTTTTCCGCACCGCCGTCCGTTCAGGGGGCTGAAAAGCGCTGCCGCGGTGCAAACTCGCCCTCCGGTTTTGCTGGACACCGCTTTATTTCCATTTTTCTTTTCTTTGTTCCATATTTGGGAACAACAACGAAATAAAAATGCAAGTTTACGTAGAGAGAAATAGCTAATTTCGTTATTCTTCAATTGGAACGGTAAAATTGTGAATTTGGCGTGTAAAAAATTGAATTTGTTGTGTGAAACCTTGAATCTGAAATGGGGAAAAACATGAATTTGGTATGTATTACCTTGAATTTGACTTGAAAATTTTATAGTTATAATGTACTGCCTGGCTTACTTTGACAAGCAAGAAACACCATAGGTAATTTTCTTGTACCGTTCACTAGATTCACTAGATTGACGATTCTCAAAAATCACGCCTGGCCGATGTATACGAGTATTTTTCACTTGTAGGTGAGCACAGATCAGGCATAATTCTATACCTGTACCATGTTACATCTGTGGTTGATGGGGAGAAAATATTGAGTTCCCCTAAAGAAAAGGCCTCGAGCCGTTCAGGTCAACGCTCTCAGGTCCTGGTTCCCCCTCCAGTTCATTACTGATACTCGACTCATTAGAGGTTGTTGATGAATAATGGAAAACGTTGTTGCACGAAGCACTGTTTGCGGTGTCGACCTTAGCCAGTAAGATGGCTTATTGATTACTGTACCAAACAAGGACGAACCCATCAGTAGGAAAACAATAAGAAATGTATCTACAGATCCTCATTTGTCCCTTAGGTAGACCACTTAAGATAACGAAATTCTAACTAGGTGGCTTACAACTTTTATTCTGATTGAATACATTTCCGTCTAGGACAATATTATATGAATAAATATCATCGTAAATGCAATCCATGTGTAGGTACACCACGTAAATGCAACGAATTTCTGTATTCACCTAATTAAATAACATTTTCATGTAAGATCTTCTTCAGGTTATATCTGTATCAACAGTAAATACCTACTAAACAAATTTCTGTATGCATGCAGCTCTTAATGGTTCAACATTCGACGATCCTATGAATGTGTATGAAACGTTACTTTTTTCGGTCCATAGATCGATGCGAATAATCCAGACTTTAAGTCTCTTTCACATAATTAGATATACCTAATAGTATTAGGTAGGTAATTATTGTCTGTGTATGATTCTTCACGGTGGTTTTCCCCTTCCGTTTCGGTGGAAATGATAATTTTGAAGCCCCCATGATTTTGTTGCGGAGAATCTGAATCCAAAATGAAAATTTTATTTGTTCACCTCCGTGCTTTTCTTCAATTTTTGCGATTTCAACATACAAGGATGAATATAAAAAAAGAGAAGCAGAGAAATTTCGGATTGTCCCCCAGCCCAAAAACCTATCTATGTTTAAGAAAAAAAGTACTCTAACTTGCCTCACTGTTCCTCGCACTAATATTATATTCCTTTAGAGTTAATTCCAATTTCGGTTTTTAGGCTGCTTGTGAATAGGTTAATACAAGAGTGGGTACCTATGTGAAATCTATGTAAGTAATTTATTGCATGAATGGCTGTTATATATAGGCGTGCATGTAGGGATAGCCAGACGGAAGGTCCGTACCTTTACTAAACTGGTGCAATGACGCAGCCACACAGACATTTTTTACACAAATGGAGGTCACTAAAAATTTAAGCATATTGAGTGACCTGAACATGTTATTCATGTCTATACCGATTAAGTTATTTATGGCTTGTATGGACTTTCCATACTGGATGTATGGACATGTACCTACATGAAGGCCAAATAAAATCTCATTCTCATTCTCCTTCTCTCATTCACAAGCCTCACACCACCCAGCATCCATCAATACCATTATATAATACGTAGCTTGAAAATACTGACAAAAAACCTCAAAGAATAGCTAGGTACGAAGAGGCTGTTGAACTGGATGCCACGAAATTTGTGACTATAAGAGATAAAAGCAACAAGGATATTGTTGCTGGTTCGGCTCAGTGCGGGTAACTGTTGCACTAAAGACCCCCTTTCGCAGCACTGTTGCTACCGCTCAACTACCTCCCACCTTCTTCGATTCTACCAACAATTTCGTACTCATTTTTGTGTCTATCGCTAAACTGTTAGGGTTTTGTTATTCATGACCACTTCCCTACAATTGAATTCATTTAGGTACTGCGTACCATTTAACTATATTCCATCATGTACCTCAGGGTCTGGAGTACATAATCGAAAACACCTACCTATGAAGGAATTTTTTATTGATTGGTGGCGGTAAAATTATTATCCTGAAGCTATTTATATACCTGAGTGTGGTAAATGATGTATGTATCACAGTAAAAAGTCTTACTACCTAATCAGTGCTCAATATAATGAATTGTTTCGGTTCATGTTGGGGAAGTAGGGGATTTTTTAACTGGATTTTAGTACATCTCGTGTAAGCGAGAAATCCATGTGCCGCTGAGGAGTATTCGATTTGCGGAAACGTCGAGAAGCGAGTTCGGAATTTTGGACCTTTTGCGTCCTGGTTGATTCCTGAGGCTATGGAGCACGACACACGCTTTCTATACATCCGTTCCAAGGCGTACCCAGATAGAATTTCAAGCTGAAAATTGGTACGACGGTGTTTTGAAGGGCGCCGAATCCGATGATGAGACCGAAAACGCGAAATCCCAACCCGTCAAAGTTAACCATTGCTTGAAAATGTGCCTACCGATCTTAGTTTTCGAAGGCCTGAAAATGGAAGACGAGAAAATACAGAATTATGAACCTATTCAAACACCAGTTCATATCATTAATTCTATACACTTCAAAGTTTCCATAAGAAGGTACATTAGCATACACTCACTTTGGCATTACACTAGATCCAGAATGATGAGTTGGTGGTAGGTACTAGAATTTCAGAAAAGTTTTTGAAGTTTGGGATATTCAAATCCATCCATAGAGCGATATAATAATTATACAAATCGGAAAAAGCTGTACAAATTTATCCCGTGTGTAGCAAGAAATTGTCAAAAATAGCTAGTTCATGGTCACCAACTTTGAAACGCTCACATTATTATGATCATCGATGGCGGGATTTCTTTTAGCGAATTTTCGAAGAAAAGGAAGCTATTGTTCTCGGTCCAAAATTTTTAAAACTCGAATTTCCAAAAGATTTTTATACCAAAATCCGTTTCAGACCATCCTGAATTCCCTGCCGAAAGACACAAAAAATTATATGTATATATATATATATTTATATATATATTTATATATTTATATATATATTTATATATATATTTATATATGTATGTGTCATTCCAGACGATAACTCTCGAAAGAATTGAGATAAAAAGTTCAAATTTGCACGAAAAATCTGTCTTGGCAATCGACAGGCTAAGTTCGAAGATGGGCAGAATCGGGTCACCCTAAGGGGGAGTTTTGGGGAGTTTTAGGGGGGGAAAATTACCCATAAATTCCCAAAATGAAAAAGTCTGACAAGTGACACCTCATTTTAAAGGTTTTTGTACGCTGAACACGATGGTGAAATCAGAATTGCGATATCTCATTCCATTCTCAAACTGGAGCACTTTGAAGATGAAGGAACGTGGTTATTTCTTGAGATGTTCTTCCTGGTTCGTCTGCTCTAATCTGATAACGGAATGGGATATCGCAATTCTGACTTCACCATCGTGTTCAGCGTTGGAAAATCTACAAACCGAGGTGTTACCCGGCAAAAAATGGAACAAAAAATTTGTTACGTACCCAATACCTACTCTTCTGGTATTCAAAACATTTTTGATTTCCCCCTCCCCCTCCTTCCACCCCAAATTTTACTTTGCGTAAAACTACTCCTGTTTTAATTTTGTATGGTATCAAGTTGGGAAAACATTGGCCGAAAATTAATTTTCAGAAAATTTTAGGCGGAGGAGGAAGATGCCGAAAACTTCGAAAATTCGCTCTTATAGCCATGCTGCATGACTGTGGTTTTTTTTAAATTTATGATTCAGTGGCCATGCAGGAACGCGCATTAAAAGACACGCCTTGCCGCCCCGCAGTAAACCATGACCGAAAAGTCTCGAGCGCGCCCATCTGAGTAATTCCCCATTAAAATTCCGGCAAATGACAACCCCTAGTGCTACGTCCCATAAATACCGTTTCCTCGCCCTTCCTTTTGAAAAAGACGGTGGCGTTCCGTAATAATAAAACAATATGCTCCTCACGGGACAAAGAGGGGATTTTCTGGCAATATTTTTCCACTTCAACCAAAATAAGCTTCCATAATCTCCTTCCCCTACCCCCTTTTCTCTAAAAGTGTGATATGTGTCATACGTTTACCTAATGCTGTTGAGAACTGGTAGGTGCTACGAGTGACATCATCATCGATTATAAATTTTGATCGAAGTGTCTATCCAGAACAATCAGTCTTGCTGATAGGTAATACATGTGACATTTCAAATGAGGATCCATAATACGAGTACTCACAGATTTATTGGATCAACACCTTTATTCTTTCAAGAAAATTTGCGTACCTATTTATTCACTGCGTGTGAACGGCTTCTATATAATATAAAAATTAATGTTTCTTTCTTTCTTTGCCCCGTATGCGTTCTAATTCCATTCATCCGATTACGACGAAAGTTTAGTGAGTTGAGCGCACGCCGCGAAGGTTTTGCGCCCCTTGACTAGCTAAGTGAGACCGATTTCTTTCCCATTTGTCATACAAGGCTAAAATTTGGAATGGAGGTTCTGTGGGACTGCTGGGTACGAATGACAAAGAGGATCCCCACCCAGATCAGATGAGCGAGCCGTGAGAGCAATTATTTCTTCCATGTCCAACACACGAGGCTCAAATTTGGAATAAAGCTTCTGTCGGACTGCTGGGTAAGAACACATTCTTTCTTTGGTTGGCAGTGCAACAGCTAGTTAGTAAAATATTGGTTTGCATGAGAAGACATTTACGATTTGTCGGCAATTTGTAGGATCAAAAAGCAAAGAAAATCAAACTCGATTCCACATCTACATCCATATTTTAAAGAGATATATTTTTGGATGAGATTTTTTTTCTTCATATTTCCATTTTCGTATTCCAGTTACAATGCAAGCAGATTTTGTGGGGGTTGACAATTATTTTTCATGCTCGATTCCAAATATTCATTTTTGTTTTGAGAATAATCAAACAAAAAACGCTGCAAAGTCCTTGTCACACAGGTTTATTGTTCTACTGGACATATCTACAGAAATGGTGGCTGTTCATTTATTGTTTGATGCATGCGCGATAATTTAAATAGCTATTTCTGATGGTTTCCACCAATTTTGGCCCCCAAATACACGAATTACGCTCCTTTTTTTCCAAATAATCTTTGATCATTGATAGCGCCATTTAATTATCTTGATTCACCTGTTGATACTTTTTCTAGCGTTATTATACAAGCTGATGTTGATTTCAGACACTTTCCCAGGTTTTTGACTCATAAAAAATGAATTTTGGGAGCTGAACCTTCGTTAAAACCTCAGTTCTTCACTCTTTGGTCAATATCAACTTCATATTCGGTCTTCTCGCCCTAAAAAACGCTGCAAAGTCCTTGTCACATGGGTTTATTATTCTATTGGAGTTCTAGAGATTCTCGTTGGCTGTTCATTTATGGTTTCTTTCATTCACAATAATTTAAATAGGTATTTTTGATGATTTCCACCAATTTTGGCCCCCAAAACATGAAATAGGTACGCTTTTTTTCTTTTTTTTCCCAGGTCATATTTGATCATTGGTAGTGCCATTTAATGGTCTTGATTCACCTGTTTACATTTTGTCTAATGTTATTATACACATTGATGGTGTTTTCAGACAATTTTTTGCCAGGTTTTTGACTCATAATAAAAATTTTGGGAGCTGAACATTTGGTAGAACTCAATTTTCCACTCTTTGGCCATAATCGACTTCATATTCGGTTTTATCGTCCCCAAAAACATGGAAAACGATATCTCAGAAGCTCATGTTACCAACATGTTGCTAAAACGCAAAAAGTACCTATTTTTACACACATTTTCACTCATAACACCCCTGGGTATATTCCGATCGGGCTGAAAAGTTTCGGGACACAACTAGGGCCCAAATGGAGCATGTGTGCGAAAGAACGATTTTTTTAGACCGAAAATGAAGCCTGTAGACGTGATACGGCGGACGGCGGACGGACATTGCATTTTTGGAATCTACGCACCTTGAAACGAAAGAAAAAAGTTTGAGGGGGTGTTATAAAAATTTTTTGCTGAGCGAAATAATTCACAGAATAATAAACCAAAACATGGAAAACGATACCTAAAAAGCTCATTTTAATAAACACCAAAAATCCCTATTTTTGTACCCATTTTTCACCCATAACACCCTCGGGTATATTCCAATCGGGCTGCAAAGTTTCGGGAAACAACTAGGGCCCAAATGGAGCATGTGTGCGAAAGAACGAGCGAAAATGAAGTAGTTGTGCATGATACGGCGGACGGACATTGCATATTTGGAATATACGCACCTTGAAACGTAAAAAAAAAGTTGAGGGGCTGTTATAAAAATATTTTGCAGAGCGAATACATAGGTGTATTATTCCCAGAATAATAAACCAAAAGGAGGTCAAATTCGAGTTTTTTAGAGTCAAAAATCTTATTTCGAGAATTCGGTTTAATCGCATTTATTCACCCAAAACCAACGCGATGTTCTGCGGATGTTTGCACGTAGCGTGCTATCTAAACGGCAGAGTAAGCGCAAAGGAAACGGTATACGGGGCCGAAATAACTCCTATCCACCCGAGAATACCCCTTCCACTTCTCTAATGGATTCCGCGAGTCCTCGTTTATACGTGTACATGCCTCTTTCGTGCAGTTAAATCTCCCGAGTTGATAGCGCTGTCGAGGCGGGTTTCAATGCAGGCCTTTGTGGTGACTTGTTGCAGCAATGGATGCAACAAATGAGAGCAAACATGATAAATCTACGACCTAACTTTTGCGTGATGAAGGCGGCGGATTATTTCATGTCAGTTATCTGTGGCAGAAAATTGCTAACACGTATGCGAGGCAGGAACGTTCCAGGGTAATGGACGGAAGCACTGTTTCAACAATCGAGATCTTGATTGGTATCATATTATATGATCAACTTAATGACATCTATGATTTTGGGGCATGTATGCATGTTGGTCGATTTGTGCTATTTTACTGTTCTGTCTTCCTGAAGCTGATGGCTTCAGGAAAGCGAGAATTTACCACTATTATGCCGCCTTTGATATGGCAAAAATGAAAGCATTAATGTAATTTACTTGAAAGGTTACGGGTTTCTTATTATTATTATTATTTCCTATGATCTCCAGGTATATTATTCAATCAAACGCGATGCTATTCGTACTATGTAAGAAGCGCAACAGTAGGAAATTCGGTTTTGCCTTGAGTATGGCGAGTCAGTGGTGTGGAGGCGGCAAATTTTCCGAGATTTGGCTACTTCTTCCGGGTGACGGATGTAGAGTGCAGAGATTCGTCACGTCTCTGCTGGCGGCCCACGGCGAACATCGTCCATCTATGGCACTTGGTACCTACTGTGAGTGCTCAAGCTCATACCACAGCGCGATGGAACTTCGTCTCCCAAGACCGTAGTTGGTAAGACTCCACGGTTCTGATGTTTCCACGGCTTTCATAACAGCTGTTCTTAGTGGGGACAGTTTAGGTGAGGTTGGGTAGAGGCGCGTGGCTTCACGGTCATAGCCGGGTTTTCTTGCTGATCCTGGCTGGAAAATTTCGTCAGCGGAAACTTTTCTCGTGGAGTATCTCACGCTGTTTCTATGTTTAGTTGAAGCGGAGGTGAAAAACGCTGCAAATTATTACACAACGGTTTATTATTTACCTGTATAGATGCCCTGTATAGATATTTATGATTTACCTGTATAGATGTTTTTTGTGGTCAGTACCTACCCTCGAGCTCCCTCCAGGAAAGCCCTGAATCGAGTACTGGAGCCGGCCCGGGAATTACAGTTTCATAAAAATGCGTAGGATTAAAAAATTTAGTCATTAATTATTTTTTGTTATTCATGAAGCATTATTTGTTCAAGTTACAAAATCACATGTCAACGAAGTCCAAAAGAGCCATTATTCTTCGAATAAAATAATAATATCACAGAATAACCACCTCGACTCATACAGTCATCCGGTATTATAATCAGGTGTTCCCCAGCAATGACATCTGGGCCGCATTTATACCGCTTCATTCACGATCATATTGACAAAGCTTTTCGGTGCAAACGAACGGCTAGTCGTACAATGCACCGCGTGTTCTCAACAAATTCTTTAGTTTCAGATCAATTTAAAAATGTAATGCTATACCCTTAATTTAAAAGCTTCGAGCTACGGCGTTCGGGAAATTTCAACCCCTATTTTTTCACCCCGTAGAGATGATGGACAGTAACGCCAAGCTTCGCGGACCTACTACACCCCAAATGGGGCCTACTAACCAAAATTCATTAATGCTGGTTCATGTTAACTAATAAAAGTGCGAAGTACGGCGGACCGACAGCAATTTTTTTAATTCTATTTTCTGATTCTACATACCATGGAATGGAAACCGTCCAATTTTGAGAGGGGGTTAAACTTTTAGCATGGAACATGCTTTAGCCTTGGACTAACTAGTCGAAAAACATTACGCGGGAGGGGTGACGCGGATGGGTGACGAAATTTTAGCATGAATATGCTTTAGCCGTGACCTAACTAGCCAAAAAAGCAATTTCGTAACGAAATTTCGTAACGAAATCTGGGACGACAACATTTGTAATGATTTTCACGTACAACCGATTCGTTGCTACGGAACTTTAACTTCGCCAGTTATCATCGTACAAAAATCGTTCACCACTCGTTGGATAGCTCTCGATTTACCTAACCATATTACGTTAACCACTGCGGAGTGCGTGGCCGACAAGCTGCGGTATGAGCGTGATTGTTTAAATAATTGTTTACACACAGGTGATCATTCTCACTAACGAGGTACGTGGTACGTGGTGTGGGTGCGGGAGGGGGCGCAAAGACATAAAAGGTGGGACGACAACATGGATACCGATGATATGGAACTATGTAACTGTTGCGATAATTTGTTGTGACGCGGTGATCCAAAAATTGGTGCCTGAACAGTTAGCCTATGTGGGTAAAGCTTCCCATCAATGGTTCAACGCCATTGAACGTTAAATAACGTTTCCGAGTCGACGGCAAAACGGTAATTCCGATGAATAACCGCGAAAAACAATCTGAAAGGTTCAGGGATTATAGCCGCGCGCTAAAACAAAGGCGCGCGATGATTAATAAAACGGCGATTTAGAAATATACTGAATAATAGATGAATGTAATGTTTAAGATAATGATAAAGGATGACGTATTACATACAAATATTTATTCATTAAAAACGGTTTCCAAATATTTTACGACTTTGGTCGCTCGTTCAACATTTCTTCGGGCTTCATAAGTGGCTCTAGCTAGTTGGCTCAAGGATCGCCTCGCCCTCCCTTCCTTCTGCTTTGCAATGAACAGCTCCCTCTCAGCATACTGCAGGACAGAGACAGCCGCGGACAGCTCCGGCTCCGGGCGATCTTCGCAAGCGCGCTTGGCAGGGGTCTAATAACACAGTAAAAGTGCGTGTTGGTATGGTATTGAGTTCAGCTGAGATACCATGAAAATTGTACATACTAATCAAAGCGTGTTTAATAATGATTAGGTTCCTAATGAATACATCTGTAGGCGCTTAGGAGATGATATTTCCGCGCCACATGTTTTCGTTCCCAACTTAGTTACCTTTGATAAATAATAAAATTCATTCGAGTCCAGAAATTGATCAAGCGAGTTCGTCATATCAAAAGATTTGTACAAACGTACAATTGGTGACCCCTACGTGATAAAAAGAAACGGAGAAATCGTACAATTGGTGACCCCGACGTGATAGAAGATGGAAGGAGCAGAAGACGCAGCTCACGTAGCGGACGTAATCGTAAAATTGCCGGCATTCTGGCCTGGAAAACCTGATATATATGGTTCCACCAAGTCGAGGCCCAATTTAAATTGAAACGCATCACTGCCGAACAGACCAAATTTGACTATCTTCTGGCGCAAATGGACAAAATTTACGTGGAAAACATATACGATCTTGCCACTTCTACACACACCGACAAATACACGCAAGCAAAAAACCGCCCAATCACACTTTTCAAAGAAAGCGAAGAGTCCCAAGAAAGAAACCTACCAATAGTTTGCCCCTTAGTGTCTGGGACCAAGTATCCGAAAGATAAGACGAAACACGCACGAGTAGTGAGGTCTCGTATCATAGACACTCTGAAGTTGAGCAATAAAAATAATAAAATAATTTAAAAAAGTAACCAACAGGACCGAAAAATCAACCGAAATTGGACAGACAGAAGCCAGCGTAGTATGACACAATGACATCAGACAAATTCAAGAAAGACGACAGATTCAAGAAAGAAGAAAAATTCAAGAAAGAGGACAAAATCAAGAGAGAACACAAACAGAACAACAACAAAAGAATGCAACAGTAACAAGAACCAAGAGACACGAACACGCACTGGGAGACGGGTCAGATTTCCAGCTCGGTACCCGGAGAAAACGCTAAGGGGGGAGTGAATGTAGGCGCTTAGGAGATGATATTTCCGCGCCACATGTTTTCGTTCCCAACTTAGTTACCTTTGATAAATAATAAAATTCATTGGAGTCCAGAAATTGATCAAGCGAGTTCGTCATATCAAAAGATTTGTACAAACGTACAATTGGTGACCCCTACGTGATAAAAAGAAACGGAGAAATCGTACACATCCATAATTATAAAACGTTCACGCTTCTCATTTGGAACGAATGCCCACCCACTTTTTAACTGGAGACCGACCGTACGTTCAAGAAAGCATATTACAATGAGCCTGGGCCTTTATATGGCGTTATGGACCTACGAACTGAACGAATCTCAAATTGCTTGAAGGAATCTCACCTCGGTAACGGCTATTGATCTGCCCTTTTTAGCCAGATTCTGGAAAGAATGAATGAATATTATTATTATTAAAATCCGGTAATTTTGCCAGCAACTGTCTATATTGGAAGGTACCAAATCAAAGACGAAGTTAAAGTGCCAACCTCCTGGTCCTCTTGCAACATTGCCATGGCCGCGGCGGTCGCATCTTGAACCTCTTGAACGACTCTACACGAGTCTACTTGCATCGCAAAGGTAGCAGCGGCTACCTCCGGCTGATCTTCATGATCACATTTACCTGGGGTCTAATAACAGAGGCACATGGAGCGTTTTAGGAATAACAATACGATCAACGATGGGTATGACCACAAAAAAAAGCTTAGGTAAGTACCTATTACACTTGCATCATTTTTGGAAACAGTAAAAACTTACCGTTGCCTCCTTCGGTTCAGTTGTTGAACTCCTATCAACCTCCTCCTTCATTATTTTCTTTGCTCCTTTTCCCTTCCTTCTCACTCGTACTGACTCCATCGGGCAAAGTAGATTGGCGACAATTCCTCGTTTCCAAGATTCAATTTGTTGAATAATTACTGGATGAAGTATTGAAAACAAATGTGCAGCCTCACATAATGATACCCACATTTTGGGTCAGAGAAACAGCGAGGAGCACATCATGAGGCTAAAGCATATTCATGTTTTGTAATTTTAGCCAAGGGCTCTAAGTAGTACTCAGGCGAGGCGCGCAGCGCCGAGTTCTTATGATTTTCACGTACAACCGAGCCGTTGGTAGGGAAATGGAACTTCCGCAATTTTAATCGCACAAAAATCGTTCTCCATTCGTTAGAAAGCTCTTGATTTATCACGAATTTATTTCGTATTTGTTCTTGGTATTTATTTCCTAGTTTCATACTATAACTATATAAAAATGAATGTTATAAATGGATAGTAAACAATGACGCTTGTTTGGTAGTCACTTGGTTATAGATACGTAGTGGTGAGTCCGTAGTGGTCATCCGTTCACAAGTTTCTATCTATACTCTAAAGTTAACATTTTCAGCAAAATGAATACGTTTCAATCTTTTGTTTGAAAAAACTCGGAACGCGGCTAAAGCATGTTCCATGTTTCTTGAATTTTAGCCGTAGGCTCTAAGCAGTAAGCATCCGGGGGTCCAGGGGGCTTGCCCCCTGGCGAGGCGCGCAGCGCCGAGTTTTGGTTTATTATTTTCAATAATGAACCATTGGAATCGAGCATGAAAAAAAAAATTCTTACCCCCCCTCAAAATTTGACGGTTTACGTTTCAAGGTATGTAGAATCCAAAACTGCAATAAAAATATTTCTGTCTGTCCGCCGTACGCCGTACGCCGTACGCCGTACGGGCCACTTTTCTTAGTTACCATGAAAAAAAATTGATGAAATTCGGGTTATAGGTTCCGTTCGGCGTCTAGTTGGTCCTCGAAGCTCGACGTTACTGTGAGTCATCTCTAAGGGGTTCAAAATAGGGGTTGAAATTTTCAAAACGCCTATACCATTTTTTTACGTAAATATTTTTACGGTTTTAAATAGTTCTTGAACTTGCGAGTTTTTTAAGACCATCCGGAGCATCGTACGTCCAGCCGTTCGTTCACAGTAAGGCCCCGAAGTTTGCACCGACAGGCATTTTCGACTCCAGTGTGAATGAAATTGTATACAATTCAAACCAAATCTCGTAACCAGAGACGCGCCCACAATAGGAATTTGTGAATATGGCCAATCATTGGTAGGGATCACCTGATTATATTGGCGGAGTATGAAGTCGAGTTGGTTGTTCTGTGATATTATTTAATTTGAAAAATGATGGCTCTATTGGAGTTTGTTGGTAGGTAGTGAAACTTGAACAAACGTTGAAGTATTATTGATGGGTAAATTATTACTACGGTAAATCATTACTCAACGGTAAATTATTACACAACGGTTCATTATACCATCTACGTAGAAGGGGCTGGAGTTTGTTGGTAGGTACTTTTGCAACTTTTTTCACTCCTCATCAACAATTTCTTTTCAGAACTTCATTATGTGTGTTTCTTTTTGTTAGGTACTGTTTGTCATCGGCAGAATTATTTTAGCAACATTTAACTCGTGACTTAGGTAGGTACCTAGTAACGAGTACGGGGTTAGGTACTAACCTACGGAGGGTCTGCGATCTACATAATATGTGTAGAATAGTACATATCATATTATATAGACGGGTTTTTCTTTTTTTTTTCATCTCGATTCCAAAGGTTCATTATTGAAAATAATAAACCAAAATATTGTTGGGATGTGCGAATGGGTTATTTCAATTCGTAAAGGGCACCAAAGTATGTTGAATTCAGCTAGGTTCAAATCGTGCCACAATATTATGGCTGAAACTCCAACATTTTTCTTTTACTATTCATTGCTGTTCATCCCCTTAATTTCGAGTTACTCGTACACAATAAGGGGCCTAAAGTTAGAACTGCGTGTTGCTCTCTCACCCCTTTTCCGTCTTATTTTCGAATAGGGTCGGAAAATTGTTGCCGGGAACACGGGGAAACGGGTTGAAAACGGTTAAATGCGGTGATGGAAGCCGTAGGAGACTCTACACTGGGGACTCGAGATGGAGTGGGATCGGTAAGGTAGGTCGAGGGGGGATGTGAGATTACTCTGAGCGGCTAAATGGGGTTGTCTTGTGCATATCGGCCTATCTTCAACCCTCCGCCCTATGCAAATGGGAACAACATTACCGCTTTCTACCCTGATAGCATAAATATCTGAATGGATAATCCACTGCGACTCACGCACTTCCCTATCGCCCATTAATTATTCGCTCCCTTATCCGGAGAAGCGCTTTCGGAGCTCCCGAAACCGGGGTTGGTATGGCCCTCCGCTCGGGGCTTTTGCGTTGTAAAATTCAACATTCAAAAATTGCTTCTTGAGCTCTAAATGATTCATGTGATGAGATACGATGCTGAAAAAGGGAGGAGCCGAATGAAGGGAAGGACAGTTATCAGGCTATCAAATTCGTTCTGGCGCAAGGGGTTCTAGCGAATAATGGGAACTACAGTGGGATCTCTACTACTAAAATTAGTGGGTACTGCAGACCAGGGGTCTGATGCGTGAGATTTGGGCTTAATCCAACGTTTGTATGGACCTGGCTGACAAAATTTCATGTCGTATCTCAGACCTAAGATTAGCTCAACAGCTAAGCTGAAAATATATTTATAGTTATCTTAGTTCCTTCCGAGTCTGCCAACGTAGGTGAAGCCTTGTTATCGAACCTCGTTAGACCAAAATGCTCTTCAGAACTTGTGCCATCGTGCAAACTCCACCGCCCATGTGCAAAGATTCGCTCTATATATTTGACCCGTCGATCAAGGTCATGGGTTTTATTTCTCAATTTTTTAGCTGCACCTTTGCGGTAGTGGTTGTAGCTTGACGCCAAAACTATACTGTCGTGGTTCCCCTCAAATCTCTTCATTAACCACTCCTGTTTAATACAGAAAGATTTAACCAAATAAACGGAGGGAAAGACGAGTCGGGCGACGCCAAGGGAGAAGGGTCCCTTTCATCAACCACCATCGCTCCTCAACAGCCATAACGGCCGATTGTGGAAAGGGGACGGGTGGAAAGGGACCTTTATAAGCAGATCTCCTAGCCCAGCTCGTCATTCGACCAACCGACCATCGACTTGCGACTTCTCTCTCGATCTTCTCTCACGCCTCTCTCTCTTCTATCTTTCCTTGCACTCGCTGTGGTGAAAACCGCGGGGTGCTCTCCTGCTTCCTGGTATTTGCTGTGGTGAAAACTGCGGGATACCTCCTTCTCCTCTGGCACCTGCTGTGGTGAAAATCGCGGGGTGCTAGCCTCCACCTTCCAGGCGTCTGCTGTGGTGAACACCGCGGGACGTCTCCTTCTCCTCTAACACCTGCTGTGGTGAAAACCGCGGGGTGTTAGCCTCAATCTTCCTGGTGCCTACTGTGGTGAAAACCGCGGGGTACCTTCCTCTCCTCTAGTACCTGTTGTGGTAAAAACCGCGGGGTGCTCTCCTGCTTCCTGGTATTTGCTGTGGTGAAAACTGCGGGATACCTCCTTCTCCTCTGGCACCTGCTGTGGTGAAAATCGCGGGGTGCTAGCCTCCACCTTCCAGGCGTCTGCTGTGGTGAACACCACGGGACGTCTCCTTCTCCTCTAACACCTGCTGTGGTGAAAACCGTGGGGTGTTAGCCTCAATCTTCCTGGTGTCTACTGTGGTGAAAACCGCGGGGTACCTTCCTCTCCTCTAGTACCTGTTGTGGTAAAAACCGCGGGGTACTAGCCTCACATCTCAGACGACTGCTGTGGTGAAAACCGCGGGGGCTAACCTTCCTTCCAACTAACGCCTGCTGTGGTGAAAACCGCTGGGCGTTAGCAAAAGACTCCTACGGAGCACATCCTTCCTCATCCCACCTCTCCCCTCACCATAACCTGTCCTCATCCAACTCACCCGCCATGTCGTAATCCAAACACACCGGCACACGACATATACACCAAAATCTGATGGTTAAATTAGTAGTCCCTCTAGAAAGGACCATAAAGTGAATATTCCATGTAGGTATGGTAGAAACGAATTTCAAGGTGCACCTCTGCTCGGAGCTGATAATGAGCATTGCGATGATTGCGATGATATTCAGCAAGTTTCAAAGTACCACTGATACATCATTTTACGAACGTAAATACTCATGCTAGTACCTACATTAGATTATACCTACCTTTGTTCTTGTTGAAATTGGTATCAACTTTACTACAGATGGCTCACCCTCAAAATTTGACCGAAATGATTTGAAAATCACGTAAATTGAGAAGCATTACCTATTATTGAGGAGGCACGTTAGAATGGGCTTATAATGAACGCATAGCTATCCGTTCGCTTGAAAAGAGTGTTTTGAACTGTTTCACTCATCACGTCGTTATGTAAAGAAAGGTGCGAGTGAGCCACAAAGCCAGTAACTGCCAAAGCTCGTTTTGTTTCCCAGCAGGTTCCGAAAAATCAATACCGAAAAAGGACGTTACTCGGGAAGGCCTGTTGGTTCGTAACGGCGACCCATAACTCACAGCTGCCCTCCGCCCACCTTCCGCCACAGTCACCGTAGTGCAAAGGGATGCTCAATAAAGAGACACAAAAGTGCTTCAGAGTGGGGGGAAACCTTTTTTTGAAGTTCACGAACTATGTTTTTAGACCGTAGGGTCATCCGCGTAGTCATTGTAAGGGGATCAGGATCAGGGGATGCGCCGCGTGGCAGTCCCATTTGGATGTTAGTTATCTGAGATTCCCAGCTTGGAGGCTGATGGCCGGAGGGCGGAGACCGTGGAGTTTTCCTTCATCGATGCCCCGTTGTTCTCAGGGTTCTGCCGTAAATCAACGGGAAATCTGCATCGCCTGGTGTCCCTGCGATGGCGATTTCCCGGAGGAAGAGTCGATTATACTGTGGACGCAATCTCCGGCACGTAGTTTATATTTAAATCGCGAATGGTGTAGCATCAAAATATATCTTTGGTTACCTATAGGCTGGAGGGGCTGCAGCCCCGGGGCACGAGATTCAGAAGGGCACCAAATTTTTGAGGTTTGTTTTCTTTCGGTTTTTTAATTTTTCGACTGAACAAAATTGTCCCGAGTGTTTGCTCAAAGAAGCGCGAATATAAGGCGTTATCAAGACTTTTATCATCAGCAAAGTACTATTAAATAATTTGTGAGAACGCAGAGAATCCGCTGTTGAGCAGATGAGGTTGACATTTCCACCGAGCAGAACTACTCGTAACACAATACAACCTTGTAATTTCTGGGTCAGTCCCAATTTTCGGAATCAAGGCTGAAAACACGTTATTCGTCCCCTCAAAGATTCTGCAGGACACAAATAAGGGCCGATTTCACCAACATTTTTAATCAAGGTTAGACGATCCTAATCACGATTTACGTTGCTTAATCATGGTTAACAGAACTGTTCGATTCCACCACACTCGGTTTAGCATTAACCATGATTAAGAACTAATCGGCCGATTTTGGTCGATTAGCGTTCTTAACCACAATTAGACAACCATTTTGGTTTATCATGCAACGAAACTACGTCAAATACGTCTTTCTTATAGTGATTTCGGTATTATATTTACACCTACGATGCCTCGCGCATTAGTGCGTGCTTTCGAATTATCATTCCAAGATGAAGATGATACTGTCGACCATCCTAAATAGACAAGGGAAAGCAGTGAAGATTTCATCGACTTTTCAATGCGGTACCGACTATCAAAACAACTGTTCTCAGCGTACTGGAACAAATAGAAGGCCGTCTAGAATCCCGCCGACTGCCAAGTAAGTTACATGCAGAACATTAATAGAAAATAATGTACCTACATGTAACTGCATATTATTTTCGCATGTGTAACTGTACCTGTTACAAGTTATTGTGCATGTAGGTAAACCATGAGATGACAAATTTGAAATATTTTAGGTGCGCACTTATACTAGACTGGACTTCTATATGCAATTGTTTTTTCGAATAATGATCATAATAAATAACAGTAATCTCTAGGTAACATTTTTGAAGTAGGTGTAACAGTATCTAGAGGGATAGTAAGTAATGCTTTTCATAACGAGGTTATTCTTTGCAAATCTTTTTTACCTTTAATCATTACGCCCAAAAACTTTTTGAAAATATATATTATAAAGCCACAGGAATTTGTAGTATTTATGTACAATTCGGCAATACTGGAACGTACCTATTTATGTATATAATGAAAACCAAAATGTATTTTTTTAGGCGCTGAGTAATTGATTTATTAAACCTATTATCACTATTTCTTTTCAGATTGGCAAGACAACCAAATGGAAATGGAGAGGATGAATAATGAAAGGCGAATTTGAGTTTTCACGTTGTATTGTTCTAATAAATAAAACCTTTTTAATTGACATTTCTCAATCACCCAAGCTTTGGCAAGTTCATTTTAGGAGGTACCTACCTACATCATAAATTTTAAAGTCAAAAACACTGTGTAACGATGAATTGATAGTAAATAATCAAAAAACAGGAATTGCTAGTAGGTTGTGAAATATAATCGTACCTACGGTAACAAAGTTCTCAAGTAAAAGGTAGAAGAGTAATTCTGAGTAGAGAGTTGAATTCGTCGCATATTCACAGTTTTCTTGCACTCAACATAGTAGTTATTTTTTTAGGAGCTCTACAAGTAAATTTTCATTCGACACTTCGAAAGCTGGATCCCCCTTCCTTTTATTTGGGGTTCATTATTAATGTTATACCTCATGATAATAGAAATGGCATAGAAAACAATCACTAAAATGACAGGCGATTGAGTCTTGACAGCACTAAATAACCTGGTTTTGTTATAACCTCATTACACCACTGCCTTGTTGATACGGAACATATAGCATCCATAGTGAAGTAAATTGTGGTTAGCTAACCAAGATTAGTGGGATCCATGATTTGCATGGTGGAATCCAAACGACGTTAATCACGATTAAAAGGTTTGGTTAACTCAAATCTTGATTAGCTTAATCACGATTAGTGAGTTTTTGGTGAAATCGGGCCTAAGAATGTTAAATAATGACAACAGTTTAGGAAGGGCTTTATTTTTCCTAGCCGACCACAAGGGTCCGATAACTCCTGTAAAATACAATTACCTATTATGTAAGCCCAATTTAGAATTTAGAAAATGAAAAGCCAGGGGGAGAGCGTTGATAGATATCTAAATACCTATGGATTTTTTCGGAGGCGAAGAAGGGGGGGGGGGGATTATCCCTGGGCGCCGGTAAGGTTAACTAGGCCCTGGATATATGCTATCGTTTACACTCACATTCCGAGTTTCAGGCATCAAGTACCAATTTCGTTCCGTATCTGTCCATCTGTCGATATCCCTCTGTATGTACGTAATACCTTGTACGCACCATAACTGTCAAAAGAACGAATGCTGAAAAGAAAAAGCTAACTTTTAAAGGGTATGTGCGGGTTAGT
Organism: Leptopterna dolabrata; assembly: GCA_954871275.1. Lineage (NCBI taxonomy): Eukaryota > Metazoa > Arthropoda > Insecta > Hemiptera > Miridae > Leptopterna > Leptopterna dolabrata. Next base: position 17,398,997 of record OX940986.1, on the reverse strand, counting down.
CAAAAGTGAAATCAATATAAAATACGACTTTCACAAGGAGCAATTAATTTAAGGTTACAACATTATGAACGATATGAGGGAAGCCTATGATTGGGTATCCACTACTGAATTAAGGCAAGTTTTTCAGCATCGTATATACAGGGTATTAACACCTAGGGTGTGACAAATATCAAGGAATGATTCTTCAACTCATTTGCAACAAGAAGTTCCTCTGTGCAATTTTTGAACCCTTCGTTTTCGTGATTTTTTTTCACTTGCAAGATTTTTTTCGTGTTTGGACCTTATACCACTAAAATGGCCTCCCTTAACTTACACCGTAAAAATAGATATACCGTTTGGGAAGAGCGATAAATTTCCTACCGCAATTCGGCCCCAACATAAATGTTGGAGTAAATTTTCTTTTGCGGGCGAAAAATTGGATTTACAAGAAATTTATCTCAAATTTCCAAACTCACTATTTTCTCATCGCTCTATGTCTCAAACATAATGAGTGATTGAGCGAGCACGTGAAGGGAAAAACTTCTTCGGAATTTCCGGTTTCCAACGGTGTGATTATTTTTTCATTTTACGCATCAATTAGGGAAGGTAGTCACGTTTGAATGGGGGAAAAAAAAAGAAACGCTAGTCTTTTGAGGTAAGTCAGTGGTACCTGTAGGTAGGTGCCTGTTTTATGACTTGACCTGACCATGACTAGAGGAGTTGGGTGTCGTTTTCTATTTAATTGTCCACGCTGAATCGAATGATGACAGGTCCGAACCTCCCCGACCGTAAAAAAGCTGCTGAAAAACCATTTACAAAGTAAAAAGCTGCTGAAAAACCCACCTACCTTGAAAGGGTGATACATTAAAAAATCCCGTCAAATGAAAATAACCGCATTTGTCAACAGACCAGCTAAAGACGATGTTGGACTGAGGCTATTTTGCACGTCCTTGTTGATACCAATAATTCGAAACCCCAGTTTTTTACGGTTGGCGAGGTTCGCGAGTGTCACAATAATAAATGAAAAAAATCCATAAATTTAACTTGCAAATAAATTCCATTCATTGAAGTTGTACATAGTGAAAATAATTTGTAAACAGACAAGCTATGATTTGATACGTACTATGCTGCCTGTAACGTAAGAAACAATTTTGATTAAAATCTTCCCCACAGACCCATGTAGCTGATAAATATCTATGATGTTAATAGAATACATAGTTTTTCATGTACTTGCGTATGATTAGAGTCCACATAGTGAACCGAAACGTCACCAACAATAGTAAAAATTCGCTACTAGAAGGTGGTTTTCTTTGAGAACAGTAAGTAGGTACCATACAATGCCGGCCGTGGTTCACCCAATATAACCCTACTACAATTGCAACGATCATGTGAATGATTTTTACAAATAAAATATTTTGATTTGATTTTGATTATACCCCTACTAATAATTCCCAATACCAATAATAGTTGGGAGCGTAGCTCATCGGATTCTTTAGCTAGTTCATCGGATTCTTTAACTTGATAAAATTACACTCGATTTTATAGAAATTCCTGTAACACACTTGTGCGAATCAACATAAATATATCGCCGTCAAGTGTTGTTTTCAAGCCAGAAAGCCCCAGGGTATCAACCATCGCCTGACCGCTATTTTGTAAACAAGTTGTTTTCCATCGGTTTCCATTGCCGTTCCGCCGTGCGTGCCGGAGCCCCCGGATGGAGCAGTTGCTCCGGCACACCGACCTCCACATAAATCAAGAAGATTATTTGCCGCATCTCCGGTGTAGAGCCCCCTCCCTACGAAAGCTGAGCCCCTCTACCATTTTCCTGTATCTACCCCCTCCCCTCCCCTCTTCACCACTCACCAGCAACCACCCACGCTTCCTTCATCCGCCATCTTTCCACGCAATCTGCCTTTTTTCTTACCCTCGACTTCCTGAATGTGCGGATCATTAATTGCGGCTTTGGGGATTGAGTCACACATAACACAACAATCTCGGCGGGAGCAGGGTTGGCAACATACAACGTATTTTCCTGAAAAAAGAACAAGTCAAGGTGAACTTCAGGAATGTTGCGACGGTGGGTAGAGCGCAAAAATATTGTAAAGACAAATACGAGGCAGAAGCAGTATGAGCAAACATCAGGTCATTTAAAGTAAAAAGACTTCGTATGCTAACCTGCAGCAATGAGGGGTACCTATGACTTATTTTTATATTACTTTCACATTTTTAAATGAAAGTAGGTTCCATTTTAAGAATTTTGAGGTCAACCGCACTCCCCTACGACGAATAGTTGTTTTTCATGAGGTTTCAAAGTTTCGGCAACAAGTGACGTCATTGCACCCCTCCCGCCTGGGCAGGACTCCTTCCTAAGAGTGACGTGTTATTCACGAATCATAAAGTTTGTTCAAGTTACAAAGGTGCCTATCAAAAAAATTCAAAAGGGCCATAATTTCTTCAAAAGTTATAATAACAAAGAACGGTCCAGGTACTGTTTTGCCACGTGGGACCCTCTCTATTAAGGCATACACCGATTCGGCGGGTATTTAGTGAAACCAAGGAAATAAACATATCAAAACGTGCGTATTATAAAGATACCTAGAAACGAGCATTTTTCGTAATCCACCACGCTAGACTTTCCATGGTGGTTACTACAGTTAGGAGATTCGTTACATTCGTCGGAGGCCTCTCTAGACAGTAAAGTATATATAATTATGTTGGTTACGACAGATGTTCTTCACTCATTTGTCTTCGGAAATTCCGGATTTAAGGGAAAGTTGAGGGGGAAATGGATTTTAAGCTACTTAACGTAGTCAGATCAGGCTGAAATGCAAAGGTGATGCACCCAAAACTCTTTAGTACACAGTCGTTATTGCAAAAAAGTCATTTCCCGCCTTTTTGTGGGTTGTGACAAATGCGCTCGAGAGAGCCGATAAATTTGTATAATACCTTACACTAGAAGTAGAATTAACAGGTGAAGCAAGACAATTAAATGGCACTATCAATTGAAGTAAAGTAAACAGCCATTCCAGGCTGGGGCTTTCCGTCAGACAGCCCTGCCAGTGTCGCGGTCGTGATCAGCTGTCCTCCAATGAGAGGATCAGAATTCGACCTGATCATTTCGCTCTTTACTTGGCTACTCATTGCCTCGCCCCCTTGAGTGGATAGGGGTTCGCCAAACAGCTACATGGGTCATACCTGGACGTGTCACCACGTGTCACAGTGGTCACCCATCAGTACTAACCACGCTCAAGTTATCTTAACTTCGGTGATCTCACGGGAACCGGTTTATTCCACCTGATAAGGACGTTGGGCAGCACTGTCAATGCCCAAAGTTTTTTCGTTGAGAATTAGGAGCCTAATTTGAGATTTTGGGCTGCCAAAATTTGTGGAAACCATCAAAAATAGCTATTTCAATTGTTGTACATGAAAGAAACAATAAAATGAACACTCAACATTTCTGTTAGGCACGTCCAGTAGAATAATAAACCTATTCGACGACTTTGCAGCGTTTTTGGAATCTACGCACCTTGAAACTTAAGCAAAAATACACTGCCAAGGTGATGGCACAGGAGCTTCCTCGTCACAATCAGAGTGACCCATTATAAAATAGAACAGACTCGGAAGCAAAATAACATAACATTACATTACATTACATTACATTACATAACATTACATAACGTTAAATATACATATTACATAACATTACATAACGTTAAATATACATATTACATAACATTACATAACATAACATAACATTACATAACGTTAAATATACATATTACATAACATTACATTACATAACATAACATTACATAACATTACATGAAATATACATATTATACATAACATGACACCAATAATACATTACGTCCATTATACATAACTAGCCTGACCGCTCGCTTCACTCGCTATCCGAGATTCGCTGTACGCAGTATCGTGGAACCAACAAACGACGGAAAAATCCCATACCCTACCGGGTATTTGTGCCCAATTTTATCAAAATCCGTCAAGCCGTTCAGGAGTTGACCATGGTCGACCATATTTCCGCTATGGTCAGGGAATTAAAAATGCGCCTACGTTCAACTTGGAAGGCTACCGGATATTGGTGCCAAATTTGGTCGATATCCGTTGTGCAATTCGGGATTCGACCATGGAGGGGCCCATGGATGCGCTAAGGTCGACCGCGGGGGTAGTCCGAAGGGTCGATCGTAGATAGAATTTCACGTAGATTACGAATACGCGATAAAAAAATCAGTCATGCAGCATGACTTAATGAGCGAATTTTCAAAGAAATATTCGAATTAATGGCTATGGTTTTGAATAAAGGAAAACTTCGGTCTAAAATTTGGTTTTCTATGTATATTCTCTTCGTATTTATTTTAATTTGTACGTTTTGTCCATCCTGATTCTACCGTTTGTTTATTACGTAATTGTACTAAGTGCTTATTTATTTGATCGCTGTGGGTAAATTCAAGGAGTTGTACTAATCGTTTGCCTCCCCCTTTTTTGCTTCGAACTCTCGTCTTCAATTAATACTTCTCACATTTTTCAATCTGACCACTCTAAGGGGGTGGGGGTAAGAGTTTAAAGATTATCCTAGTTTTGGGTAATTTTTGCGCACTTTAAATGCTCTAATTTAAGAACGGATTTAGATATCTAAAATCCGATTTCACTATCGTGTTCAGCGTGCAAAAACCTTTAAAATGAGGGGTCACTTGTTAGAAAATAACATTTTGGGGATTTTTGGGTAATTTTTGCGCACTTTAAATGCTCTAATTTGAGAACGGATCAAGATATCTAAAATCCGATTCCACCATCGTGTTCAGCGTGCAAAAACCTTTAAAATGAGGGGTCACTTGTTGGAAAATAACATTTTGGGGATTTTTGGGTAATTTTTGCGCACTTTAAATGCTCTAATTTGAGAACGGATCAAGATATCTAAAATCCGATTCCACCATCGTGTTCAGCGTGCAAAAACCTTTAAAATGAGGGGTCACTTGTTAGAAAATAACATTTTGGGGATTTTTAGGTAATTTTTGCGCACTTTAAATGCTCTAATTTGAGAACGGATCAAGATATCTAAAATCCGATTCCACCATCGTGTTCAGCGTGCAAAAACCTTTAAAATGAGGGGTCACTTGTTGGAAAATAACATTTTGGGGATTTTTGGGTAATTTTTGCGCACTTTAAATGCGCCAAAACCCTCCTTAGAGTAGGCCAATTTCGCCCATCTTCGAACTTAGCCTTTCGATTGCCAAGATAGATTTTTTGTGCAAATTTGAGCTGTTTATCTCAATTCTATCGAGAGTTATCGTCTGGAGTGACACATATATAAATAAATATATATATAAAGATATATATATATATATATATATACATATAAAAAAGTGTTAAATTTCAGGAATCGTTTTAGAATGGTCTGAAACGGATTTCTATGAAGAAAATTTCCAAAAATTTATATTATTTACATTTCGAAGCCATTGCAATAGCTTCATTTTCTTTGAAAATTCGCTAAAAATAGGGGTTACCATTTCAATTAACGAAGTTGACCATGGTCGACCATAGTTCCGCTATGGTCAGGGAATTAAAAATGCGACGTTGCACAACTTGGGAGCCTACTGGATACTCGTGCCAAATTTGGTCGATATCCGTCAAGCCATTCAGGAGTTGACCATGGTCGACCATATTTCCGCTATGGTCAGGGAATTAAAAATGCGCCTACGTTCAACTTGGGAGGCTACTGGATATTCGTGCCAAATTTGGTCGATATCCGTTGAGCAATTCGGGATTCGACCATGGAGAGGCCCATGGATACGCTAAGGTCGACCGCGGGGGTAGTCCGAAGGGTCGATCGTAGATAGAATTTCACGTAGATTACGAATACGCGATAAAAAATAGGGGTTACCATTTCAATTAACGAAGTTGACCATGGTCGACCATAGTTCCGCTATGGTCAGGGAATTAAAAATGCGACGTTGCACAACTTGGGAGCCTACTGGATATTCGTGCCAAATTTGGTCGATATCCGTCAAGCCATTCAGGAGTTGACCATGGTCGACCATAGTTCCGCTATGGTCAGGGAATTAAAAATGCGACGTTGCACAACTTGGGAGCCTACTGGATATTCGTGCCAAATTTGGTCGATATCCGTTGAGCAATTCGGGATTCGACCATGGAGGGGCCCATGGATGCGCTATGGTCGACCGCGGGGGTAGTCCGAAGGGTCGATCGTAGATAGAATTTCACGTAGATTACGAATACGCGATAAAAAATAGGGGTTACCATTTCAATTAACGAAGTTGACCATGGTCGACCATAGTTCCGCTATGGTCAGGGAATTAAAAATGCGACGTTGCACAACTTGGGAGCCTACTGGATATTCGTGCCAAATTTGGTCGATATCCATCAAGCCATTCAGGAGTTGACCATGGTCGACCATAGTTCCGCTATGGTCAGGGAATTGAAAATGCGACGTTGCACAACTTGGGAGCCTACTGGATATTCGTGCCAAATTTGGTCGATATCCGTTGAGCAATTCGGGATTCGACCATGGAGGGGCCCATGGATGCGCTATGGTCGACCGCGGGGGTAGTCCGAAGGATCGATCGTAGATAGAATTTCACGTAGATTACGAATACGCGATAAAAAATAGGGGTTACCATTTCAATTAACGAAGTTGACCATGGTCGACCATAGTTCCGCTATGGTCAGGGAATTAAAAATGCGACGTTGCACAACTTGGGAGCCTACTGGATATTCTTGCCAAATTTGGTCGATATCCGTCAAGCCATTCAGGAGTTGACCATGGTCGACCATAGTTCCGCTATGGTCAGGGAATTGAAAATGCGACGTTGCACAACTTGGGAGCCTACTGGATATTCGTGCCAAATTTGGTCGATATCCGTCGAGCCGTTTGGCCGTGCATAGAAGGACAGACAGACAGACAGAGCGCATGCGCAGGGCGAACCGCTGGCTCTATCATGTTGAAATTTATATGGGACCTCAATGGGCCCTACCCGCTTAATCCCTGAGAATTACATTGAAATTGGGTGAAATCTTTGGTTACTACGGCTGTAACAAGGAAATTGAATCTATTTCACGCCAGCGCATGCGCAGAGCGCACCGAGGGTCCGGTCATGCTGAAATTCATACTGGAACTCACTAGGCCTTGTCCAAACAACCCTTGAAAATTTGAGCGAAATTGAATCAAAATTGTGAAAGTTATGCGTGTTTGTTGAATTTAACGTTAGCGCATGCGCAGGGCGTACCGCTGGATCAATCATGTTGACCTCAAGGGGCCTTATCCGCACCATCCCTCAAAATTTGAGCTGAATCAATTCAAAATCGTGGAAGTTATGGCTGTAACAAGGAAATGCGGACAGACTCACAGACTCACAGACTCACAGACTCACAGACTCACAGACTCACAGATTCACAGACTCACAGACTCACAGACTCACAGACTCACAGACTCACAGACCGACAGACACGGAACCAAATTTGTTCAGTAGGCTTTGAAACGCAAAATGCAAGTGGAAATTTTGATTTCTGAAGACAAAAATTTTTTGGCTCACGAAAGTGGACACAAGGCTTCCGCTGCTTCGCAGACTCGGATGCAAAAATTTGAGGAGGCTTCGAAAAAAATGTCTGCCCAGCGAATAGATAGGTAGATGTATTATTCACAGAACAATAAACCAAAGTCAGCCATTCCAGAACCATGGCTATAGTCCCCATTCATGAGTTACCTACAATATCTTATTTGTCAGAAGAGTAGTGTGAGTTTTCCCATGGCCAACTTTCCCATGAAAGTTACCGCTTAGTCGAGACTTTCTCAACAATCACGCATCCGCCTAATATTGAACTAACAAGCGTTCGGTAACCCGCCCAACGCCCAGACCCCGAGGCATTGTCATATCCGTTTTCTCATGGGCGGTTTACACGTCATTAAACCCCTCCCCTTCGTCGGACCTTCAGCTTCAGAAAGGCAATAACTCTCACATCACGTGATATCTGGAACTCATTTAGAAAACCTTCGCGTGTCCGCTACTGTCATCCGCACTGATTCACTAGTTAACCCGCGACGGTTGTGAGTCAAGCGGCAGCACGCCCCTTCAAGTCCCTCGACCACTCCTATATACTGGCATTCGATTTTTCAACCCCTACGGTTTTTTTTTCTTTGTATTTTCCCATCTTAATGTCTAATTCACGATCGTGTTGTGTTACGCTTGTAATTACACGGTAGTTACAAAAGAGGGTTAGATTTTCTCGCACGGTGTTCTACTACTGGCAGTATCGTGAGGGGACAGCTGTCACGGGCAATGGATCTGTACCGCGAAAGGAACGGTGGGTGACATCTGAGGGAGAATCGTGACACAGGAACGTAAACTTGCTTGCATACATACATCCATTAAGTAAGGCGATGTTACCCATCGATGGTTGGGTTGACAAAAATTTTGTGTAAGTACGCTTTGTTTGGTACCAAAACAGCTGACATCAACAATTTGTGGAAATCGTGAGAAACGAAACAGAAAAACGCTGCAAATCCCTGCACAACGGTTTATTATTTTGTATAGAATACCCTTCTGTTACAGATCACAGCTCTATGTATAGATAACCCGTCTATATAATATGATATGTACTATTCTATTATATACATATTATGTAGATCGCAGACCCTCCGTAGGTTAGTACCTAACCCCGTACTCGTTACTAGGTACCTACCTAAATCACGAGTTAAATGTTGCTAAAATAATTCTGCCGATGACAAACAGTACCTAACAAAAAGAAACACACATAATGAAGTTCTGAAAAGAAATTGTTTATGAGGAGTGAAAAAAGTTGCAAAAGTACCTACCAACAAACTCCAGCCCCTTCTACGTAGATGGTATAATGAACCGTTGTGTAATAATTTACCGTTGAGTAATGATTTACCGTAGTAATAATTTACCCATCAATAATACTTCAACGTTTGTTCAAGTTTCACTACCTACCAACAAACTCCAAAAGAGCCATCATTTTTCAAATTAAATAATATCACAGAACAACCAACTCGACTTCATACTCCGCCAATATAATCAGGTGGCCCCTAGCAATGATTGGCCGTATTCA